>ML677372.1:15590914-15888553 GCA_007922305.1 Dermatemys mawii | reverse complement strand
AAGTATTGAAGCATAAGCTTTCGTGGGCTAACACCCACTTCGTCGGATGCATGCATGGATGACTGCGTGCATTTGACGAAGTGGATATTAGCCCACGAAAGCTTATGCTTCAATACTTTAGCTAGTCTTTAAGGTGCCACAGGATTCTTTGTCACTTCTTCAATTCCAGACTAACACGGCTACCCCTCTGATTCAATAAACTAACTCTTTATCACATTTGAAAACCAACAAGAATATTCATGAGAAAGATAAACTAGAACCGTAATCTGCCTGGCTGCTAATGTGACTCAGGGTTAAATGTTTACATTCAACACATACATTCAAAGCAGGTGTGTGGGTGGGTGGGCTGGCTAATTAGGATGCTGTCATCTTTCATTAAAGAAGTGATGCTTTAGTCATAAGAACTTAATGCATTGTGGTGCTCCTCTTTTGGCTGGCGGATCAACAGTATCAAAGATCATGTTAGATTTTGCTCGGAGTAATGGTGCAGTGATTATTTAACTTTTCAGCAATGAACAGTGACATGTTACCTACAGAGATGAAACAAGAAATACCTGTAAAGTGATTGTAATGTGTTTGGGTACAGCTGCTGCTTTCAATCTCCGGAGGTGCAAGATGACACTAGATTGCCTTTCCCATGAATACTCCTACAGTGGAACCTCTTCTTAGTCAGGTTGGATACAGTGAAACTCCATGTAGAGGAGCATCTTTCCCATCAGAGTCATGGGGGCAAACTTGTTTTAAGATGGAGATTGATACATTTGTGAATGGGATTATATGACAGGGTGGCCTGTGCTAACAGGGGACTGGACTGGATGCCCCAGAAGTCCCTTCCACTCCTCTGTTCCTTAATACAATTTAAAGTCAAAGGTTATTCCATTACAAAACAATCTGTAAATTCACAGTTCCTTTTATAGTTTACTTCTAGTTACCATGTAGATGTTGTGTATGGCGAAGGAGTTCAGGCATCTCCGTAAAAGGGACTGGATATTTTAGGAGAATTGAAAATAGGCCTTTCACTTCAGGTAGTGGACTGAGGGAATTTGCTCACCAGTTGTCATTTGAGTTCTCAGTTTAGGGTGTGAGTCCCATCTGTTTTCAGGTTATCAGATAGGGGTGACCAAGAGAGGTTTTTTTATTCATGCTCAGTGATATGCAACAAAGGGTGTAGATCTGACCCTCGCTACCTTGATCTGTGCTTTTGTCACCTCAAGACTACATCACTGCAAAGAGCTCTAAGTGGCTCTTTGCCTTGTCCATTTGGGATCGGAAGCTAGTGCAAAATGCAGCAGCTCCCTTGTTAACTAACAGAAGTTCATCAGATCTGGCATGGAAAAATAATAGATGTTTTCCCTCGTCCTCCCCTAAACAACAGCATCCCTGCTCACTATTCTTGTTTCCCTTTTCTCCATCCAATTGGGCCCATCCAAGGGAGCTGCTCCAGGGGTAGTGGGGTCTCAGGGTGGGAGGAAGAATAAAACCCCTTGCTGTGGGTATTTCCATTCTGTTTAATGAAGAGAGCATGCTAGAGGCAGAATAGAATGGGACGTATTGATCTCCAAATGTTAATTTTGAGGCCGTTGAAGGAACATCTCTTGCTTTGTAATGGGGAGGAGTTCACAGGAATGGAGGCAGGTCTGACAAGGGGGTGCAGAAAGGAGGGACCATGAGTTTGGAAGTGGGGGGCAAAATGTCTCTAACATCCATGTAAATAAAGTGAAACAGGAGAGCTGGGGGTGCCCAGTGAACATGATGTACACAGCCCCAAATTTCTCTCAACCAGCATAACTGGAGGTCTCTGTCCCATCCCAGCTTCTGCGTGGAAGCATTGTTGTGTTTCTGTCCTTAATTTCCTGCCTGTGGCTGTAGAAATGTCCTCGGTGTGCAGTTATAGTCTACTTCGCTATGAAAGATGTCTCGCTTCCTTGTCCCAGGACTCACTGGAGTTGGAGAGATCTTTGTGCCAGAAGGGTCTTTGTCTTCTCTTCAGGCAAACTAGCTCTATCCCACAGCTGTCAGCCAGGGAGACCCGCTTAAAGCCTATTTGAGGGGTAGGCTTCACCTACAGAGAGCAGCAGTTCCTGTATTCCAGGGGGCAGGAAACAAGAGGCTTCAGGGCCCTCTGTGTTTCCCCCTCTCTTTGCACTCCATCCACTGGGCACATACTGGCCCTGGAGCAGTTATTCTTGTTGATTTCTTGATTTATTTTTCTCATATATTAAAAATAATCTGGAATATTCTCTTGACTTTTCATGCAGGGAAACTCCTTTGCTAAAGTATTTGTGAAAAGAATGCACACACACAGTCAAATCAGATTGGTTTAGAAATACTGATGAAACCACAGACAACTCTGAGCAGTATTCACTCAGCTCTGACTGTTACTTTTATTAAATGGGTAAAACTTATTTTAGATTGTTATATGTTAATTTTCTATAATTAGCAGCCCTACTCTCTCCCAGTATCTCCTCTGATACCAGTGAAAAGACCATTTCCATTCTTTTAATAGACTGTGGACAGTATATTTTGTTGACCATCATCATATATGTGAAGTTATTTAAATGTTGAATTTTAAACTACTTACTCCCATTAATGAACAATAAGTTGAACAGGAAGTCCTGTTGATTTCAAGAGGCTACTTTTGCCAGTACCAGTTCAACAGTAGGAATAGCAGAGTTATAAGCTGACCCAAAGTTATCAGAAGTCTCTCTAAGGAATTGTTTTCTCATTTTTTCTTTGCATTCTGTTAAAATTGTCCTGAATCCTTTGCAAATGTGCGGTCGTAAAGGGATCATCAAATATATTATACTGGTAGGTGTTTCAGGATCACTGAGCTTAATGTTAATATCAGATTACTAAGGATGTGTGCAGTGTCTCATGTCTCATTCAAATGTGTTCTTTTTTATGTTCCTGGATTTTCTAAAATCAGATAAGTAAAAAAATAATAATTTTCTGCTGACAGTCTGGTTCTGTCTTTGAAAGCACAGAGTGTTTTAAAGATTAGTGTTTTGTTTACATATTACTATAGCTGACAAAAAAACCCGAAGTTGTGACAGTGTTTTAGTATAAACTAGAAGACTAATAATGCAATATTATAAATCAGAAGTGTAAGCAGGATTCCTCTTTAGAAGGTACTCTTGACAAGATCTTTGAAGAGCATTGTATTATTAGTGCTGACAATGGCTGCCTATAAAATATAGCTTTTGCATGGCACTTTATTGTGCTACAGGTGGTTGCTTAAGACAATCAATTTACAAAGAACAATTTATTCTTTTTTCATGCTGTTAAAGCAAATTGGTATGTAATTAGATTTATATACTGAATAATCTCATTTGCATATCCAATTAATTCTTTCTGTTTTAATTTGCTAGGGTTGAATTCACATTAGTAGTAAAAATAACACTTAAATTATCGAGGACTGAAATTTTCCTTTGCTATAATTTGTTCACGATGTTTCATTAAAAGTTAGTCCTGAGCATCCTTCTTCTTTTTAGAGGCTATTAAATATAATAAAATTAAAAAGAGCCAAGCAAAACAAAAAACAAAAACAAAAAATCCCGGTGTTATAAAACATTTCAGTTCTCTTTTATCCTGACTAAAGCAAATACATTTTGAGTTTAGGTTATTTAAACAACCCCACTGTAGCTTGTAGCTGTAATAACTATGGGTCTGAGTCTTCACCCTTGAGGTTAATAATAAAACTCTCAGTGATTTCAGAGGGTGTCCAAGCATCTTTTTTTCTAAAACAGCCTTTTCAAATCACAAGTTTCTAAAACTTTACTTAGAAATCTATGTAAAAGTGGCCTGATTTTGAGGTGCTGAGCATCCACAGATTCCCCTGGCTTCAACAAGAGATGAAAATGCTCATTACCTGTGAATGTTACACAATTTTTACTTAGGTATCTAGATATATATTTTTGGTGCCAAACCAGAGGGCCTTGTTTGAAAATACGGGTCGAAGATTTGTTCCTCACATCCTTATTTAAACCTTTGTATTTTGCATCCTTTGTAATTCCAATAATAATATAGTATCAAAACATTGTGAAAAAGAAAAGTATCTCCCTCAGATTTGCTTTGGGTCAGTAGGTCATTTATTAAGACTGGAAACTCTATAATTCAAGTGACTATGGTATCAGCCTAACATTGTGATATTCCATAGTAAAGAATGTTGTTTTGTAACTAACCATATTAGTCCAGTTTAAAGTATTTTAGAACTCTATCCTATTCGCATTAAAAGCACATGAAATATTCTGCATTTTAAGACTGGTTTTGTGCTGTCATTTAAGCTCATTTTTTAAAAAAATACAACTTTTTTTATATTATAATGTAAATAAAATAAGTATCAAACTACCCAGGTTATTGGAAATAGCTATAAAGAGGGTTTTGTTTTAGAAAACATTATCTGATTTTTATAGTTCAAGGTTTTTAATGGAAATATTTGCTCAACCCTGAATGAAAGTGGCAAGGGTATTACTCTGTTGTATGTACCAACCATTGCCTCCTCCCAAATCAGAGATTACTGTAAAGAATGAAAAGATGTTCGTTTTTTCCATTCTTCTCTTACACTAACAATACATACACTTCATGCAGTGTCTTGATGGCTTCTAGGTACTGTAGGAAGTGTGTGATTTTTATCGGGAAATACCTGAAATGTCAGGGTCGTCTGTATTTGTGAGATTTCTGGCAGATAATTGCCTGATAATCACTCAGACTTTTAGGATCTGATCCAAAATCCAGTGATATCAATGGGAGGTCTTCCATGGATGTCCAATGATTATTTTTTGTTTACTCTTCTGTTTCCTCCTTTCTGCAGGGTTTAATCCCCCCTCCCCTCCAGCTGAGTGTAATGCTGCAAGAGGATCTTGGGTTGTTGGTGTATAGGGGCCACAGCAAAAGTAGGGAGGGAGCAGGGTCACCAGATGTCCCAATTTTATAGGGACAATCACAATTTTTGGGTCTTGTCCTTATATAGGCTCCTATAACCCCTCACGCTGTCCCGGTTTTTCACATATGCTGTCTGGTCACCCTAGGAGTGGGGATGAGTGGTTTCAAGAAGCCAACTCCCTCTTTATCTGAAGATGCATCAGCTCATCATGTTTTTGATGTGTGGATATGAAGTCCTGCTTCGAAGTTACACTTAGTAGCTTGTTTACTTAAATTGGGGAACATGGACCTAATGGGCCTATAAATAACAAAAAATCTGTTTTCTGTGACATGACTAACAACCATGAGAGGTGAATGGACTGAGTTTTGTTATAGAACAGATTTGTATTTCATAGTACTTTTCATACACAGAGTATCTCAAATTAATGGGATACTTATAATACAGTGATTGGTGTAGGTAATTTAAGCAGTGTCTAAATTCTCATCCAGACTAGGATGATAGAACCTATTGTACTGAGGTTGGGAATGTTGGACAGGGTAATATAACCTGTTTCAAAAGTGAGTTGATTCATGTAACATCTGCGTGGGCAAAAGGGCCATCACTGAGAATCTCATCTGAAGAAAAGCACCGATACCACGCTGTAGTACTAGCATGTCAGTGTTGTATACAGTCTAAACTTTCGTGTGCAACTTGAGCCTCTGACCTTTTATCTGAGAACTGAGTGAGCTACACTGATATTGTGGATTGGGAGCTGTCATCACTGAACTCTTACCATGCATAGGTTAATGGGGATACACAAGGATTGCAAATGTTACAACTTTCATGCTTCTCTGAATTGCTCTAACTGTGTTCTTTAAAATTAATGAACTTACACAAGTAAGGGTGAGGTGGGAGAAGAGGTGAAAGAATAGGGAGGGGCAACACTTAGCGACTGGGAGAATGTAAACACAGGGGAGAGAAACGGAAAAGAAGAAAAAGTGAAGGAGAGATGAAGAGGAGGGATGGAACTGAACTCAAGGCACAAAATGGACAGGTGCAGTGGCTGAAAGTTACAGTGAAAGAAGAAGCCAGACACAGTGGGGAAAGGAAATGGCACAGGGAGGGGACTACATTGAGGGAACACAGACACCAAGAGGGAGTGAGTCCTTTTGTGGGTAAACTGGGCTTCACATGATTATACTTCACATGATGATACCTCTGAGGATTGTATGTAAGGGTGCTTCTGCTGCTTTGTCACACCTCATGTAGATCTTGGATATTGCCCCGCAACAGCATATGTCTCAAGAATAAGAATGTAGTTCCACCAGTACTGTTAACTGCTAGGCTGGGAAATGCTTGGAGGTTAAATAGTAGGCTAAATTATATTGAATGGTTGCAAAGATTCCTCTTGTATTCCAGATTTCTCATGGCAGGAGTATTGAAATGTAGCTTAAAGAGAAAAAGGCACCACTTTTCATTTCAAAATCCCCCTCTGTTTTTAAAGGGAAGTTTGGATGTGCAGCTGCGGCTGTTGGAGCTGAAAGAATCCCCCAGTATTTGACTAGTGCTCACCTGATGTGCTCTAAGGGAGCTTTCTATTTTTAACGGCGAGTTAATTCCTCACCTCTGAGTGCCCTTCAGCTTTGATAGACTGAGATTGATGGGAAAAGTATCTCTACTGTTCTCATAGAAGTTGAATTGAGTCTTAATTTCCATTTAATGCACTACAATATTCTCACATTTGTCTGACGTTCTCTCTCCCCCCCCCCCTTTTTTTTTTTGCATCTATCATGTAGAATACAGAATATTAACTGTTCTAGAGGGGAAAAAACCACCTCTGTATGTTTTAGGGGGTATTTTACCTACTCCTGACCTTCAACTTTGCCCGCATATGGGCCCTGATTGAATGCCCTCCGAAATGAATGGGAAAACTCCCATTGACTTCAGTGGGCTTTAGATCAGGCCCATGAAGAGAGAGCTCATTTTAGTACCTGTAACTCCCACTGGTACTAACTTTGTACCGTTGAAGGGAAAATAAGCTTTAGGGCACTGATCCTGAAATCAGATACTCATGCACATATTCTTACAGTTTGTCTATATGGGTGGGGTAATGCACATCAATGAAGTCTGAATACTAATGCACATGAATGTGTCACACACTGATTGGGCCATGAACATACTGCTGGCATGCATTAAAAGTTCAATAAAGTTTGTTAACGTAGCACTGTTAGAAACTGGACTAGGTTAATGTGCAGTAGAGAACTTTTAATGAGCACCAACAGGGTGTATATGGGCCAGTTAGTGACAATTGATGCACAATTGAATTCACACCCCATTGAAGCATACTGCTGCACTGTGTAGACAAGTCAGTAATCCTCCATGGAACCCCTTTGAAGATAAGAAGGTCTCTCACATTATTCTGATTACAGGATCAGAGTTTAAGATTGTAACAGTTTGCACAGATTGGAGAAAAATAACAAAGCATCTTAAATAAGAATCCAAGGAAAAAGGTAGCATGGTAGTATTTAATTGATTCCAAATATTTCCTAAAGTAAATTTCAATGGATATCAATTAGCAAAATCGTAATGGCAAAGATATCCCATGGAGTTAGCTACATCCAGTGCACAGAAATAAAAACTGCTAAAGAGAACCATGTGTTTTACTATTGCCTGCATCTCCCACCACTACATCTATTCTATGACATTGTGCTGTTTCCACTAACATAAAAGGTGAAGTAACTACTGGAGTGTTCTTGCCTTGCGGGGAACAAGGAACACCTTATTTGTGTTCCAGCAAGACAACATGAAATACAAACAAGTTGGAAATCAGTGACAGCTATGAATAGTACAAAACAATTTCTGTGTGCTAGTCTTACTTGATGTGAAACACTTCACCTATTCCTACTTAGTAATAAAAAAATAAATTTACATAATGGGACCAGCAACTGTATTAACTTTGGAGGTAGATACAAGAAAAGAATGTATATAGATATATGTTGTAAAGTACTTGACCAAACTACAAAACAGCTTTCAGATTCTAAAGAATAGAAAAGACTGTAAACATTTTTACGTGTCAGAAAACTAAGCGAAAATGACCTCTAGCTCTGAGGCTCTTATTGAAAACCTATTTTAAATTGAATACACAAGCCAACATAATACAGGCTGTTTGATAAGAAACATTAGAGAAATCCATAACATGAGGCTTTTTATTATGGGTTTATTACATCAATCTCTCCAGTGGGTAATGGAACTTGTAAATATACTCTTATGTAGGAGTCTCCTTGCGGGCTTTTTATTCATGCTGAAGTAAGCACAGCAAACTTATTTGCTGTCAGGGTACATTGAATTTCAGATTAGTATTTATTTTGGTTCTAAAGAGGTTTTGCTTTTGTGAATTGAAAGTTGGAAAGGCTACATGAAAGGAAGATAGAACTACAGGAAATGCAGGAAGTAAACTAGTTTTTTATGTGTTCTGTAAACCACTATTGCACACAGTGTGTTAGTGTGTATTTGCAGGATTTGTGTGGTTGTGTATGCAGCCTGCCTCTTTAATATTCTTCTGGTTCTGCAGGAAGAAAGTATTTTATTTTTGTTTTTGTTCTGCAGGAACTCAATGCTTTTCAATGGAATTCACCCAGCAGGAAAGGAAATCACATGTGGGATTGGAAAAATTTTAAAGAGCCAGGACTCTGTGTGTGTGTACATACAACTGTACTATTATAGATGTAGCAGATGTGATGCTTATAGTGACGATTGCCAAATATTTTTTGTTAAAGTTATAACTGAAAATATTTCAGCTGCTGAAACAAACTATAATCATTCAAGATGAAATTTTCCTGGCTGGGCTCAAAGAATCATATTTTTTATCTAGTCTGATCATCTGTGTGTGACTGGCCACCAATGCCACCTCCGCACTAGACCCAACAGCCAAAATTAGACCCAAGTATCACACCTGAGCTATTGTTTGCCATAGACAGAGGATAAGAGGGACTGAGATGTGCAGCCTCAGATTCTTGTTTTTGAAATTTTGAACGAAAATGATTCAGCCATTTCCAAGAATGACACAAGTGAACAATGGGTATCTGACTGGCAAATTAGGTGTCAAATTCCACTTTCGGTGACTGGCGCACAAAGAGAGTGACAGTTTTCTAGTGATACCAGCTAACTGATATCAATTAACCTTTCAGTTCAAGTGGTAGAGGCCTGCAGTGTGAAATAAAGATCCTGGATTCATGCTCTGCTGATAACCCATGTTATTTCACATGATTTTTTTCCAGATTTGTTTGTTTATTCATTTGTTTGTTTATTAAAGGACCCTATGAAATTCCATACCAAAAATCCATTAAATGAACACACAAGCATTTTAATGTAAGGATATGCCTAGTGTGACCAGATATCCCTATTGTATAGGGATGGTCTTGATTTTTTTGGTCTTTTTGTTGTATAGACTCTTATTACCCCCCACCCTCTGTCCCAATTCTTCACACTTGTTGTCTGGACACCCTAGATCATATGCCAGAATTAAGGTTGCTATGCAACCTTAATTTTATTCCTTTTATATATATCATAGTCATTAATTATGTGATCACATATTTTTTTCCTCTGGAACTTTGCCTCATTGAGTGTACAGGATGGATGGTGAATGAAACAATTTTGTGTTATTAATGAGGTGGTTGCCTTAGGATCTCTGCCTCATTCATTGCAGAAAGAGAAAATATGGCATTAAGATACTGGCCTGGGAATTAGAATCAACAGAAAGGTGCTGGGCAGCTCTCAGGATTTTTTTTTTACTTCACTTTATTTTGAACCAGATCCTGTTCTGAAGTGAACAGAGCTTAATAGATTTACATCGGCTGAGGTTATGCATCTTTTATGTATGCTACATGTACTGCTCTGGTGGCCATTAAGAAAATCAACATTTACAATGTGTTAGTATCTGAGAGGCATCAGTTATTTCTTCAAGGCTATTTTCCTGTGTTATTTCTCAGAAACCACAATGAAGTATCTATTATTAAATGCTCATTTTTTAAAAAAATTGTAACTATTGGAAGTATATTTTCATTTTAATATACATGAAAGTCCTCTGAGATGATAATATGGATATAGTGATATTATAAAAGGGTTGGCTAAAACTTTATAAATTTCCTCAGAATGCTTCTGCAGATGTGAAAGGAACAAAAAAAGAGAGAGAAGCAAATTAAAATTAATCAAAAACACTAAATTGCAATTGTTTCTCAACAACATTTAAGTCAATTTATTACAGGATGAATCAATTTATTTGCAGTTAATTTAGTCTGTAGACAAAACTGCCTAACTGCCGGTTGTTAATTGTTAAAGGGTCAAGAGACGTGATAAATAGTGTGTCAGCAAAGTCAACACTTAACAGTTGGCTATTGCAGTTAATTCCTAATATAGGGTAGTGCTATAATGCATGTACTCTGCAATAACTATTGGTAAATATTTGTTTTGTTTTTATTTTTATTGGAATACACTTGAATATTCTGCACTTAGCATGATGTCACATATGCCTTGTAACCTTCTTCATGTTTTCTGGATGCTTTTTGAAGTCCATCTTACCTACACCACTGAAGTTTCTCAGATCTAGTTTTCATTTGTAGTCAGCAGAAGATGTAAGGTTCTTAATAACCACTTAGCATTAATATTGTTCTAGATACAGATTTCCCACAACTCCTCCCAAGATCTCCCTTTGAGGGAAAAGTAGTTGTTTTTTACTCCCACAGGGCAATGGCTAAATGCTACACTCTGGCCTTAGTTGAAGCTTGTGGGAGGTATGGCAAGTGTTGCCTCTCTATTATGCAACCCTCGGGTAGTGGTAGAATTTGCCCCACCCCAACATGTGGCCCCATTGGAAGGACTGGAGCTGCCCCCCGCCCAAATATTAATGTCAAATTACACCTATGCTGAAGCTGTAGTGGTTCACACTTTAGTTCAATCCCCAGTGTGTCAGCCAAAATGGCAGCTGTCACACAAATTGGGGCTTGTCCAGTATCCAAACTCCTGTGGCCTCAGTGCTTCAGGATTAGCTTTCTCTGACTGTTTGGGGTGTGTGTGTCTGTGCTACATGTTCCTGTGAATGACTGATCCACATAAGATGTGACTCTGTCACAGCCCCCTACTAAGGGGCATGGCTCTTTAGTTCAGGCTGTGTTGTCCAAAATGATGGCCATCACATTTTCATACTGTTTGGAATGTCAGTACTTCCTTCTATTTATTCATATGCATTTGTATATTGTCTTTCAAGTGGATGTCCCTACCACCCCAATGCAAATCTCCAAAAGCATGGATATAACAAGTCATAGGTAGGCCATCATTAAGCCATATAGTTATACCCATAGCACAGTTGCACTGACAGTAGCAAGACTTAACATTGCCGCAAGGGAGTGCCTGCAACTGATAAGAAAACATTCTATCCACAACATAATCTCTCTCTCAGTATAATACAAAACTTAATTACAGTGTCAGCAACATTAGCAAATATACAGAGTTAACATGTATAAACAAGCTATGCCTGGAGTAGGCTATATGTTTACACGGGACACACAAGTCCAAAATTTTGGTTTGCCTCTACAATACAGGAGCCAGTGCATAAAGCACTGAAATTCTGCTCCTTTTTTTGGTGATAAAGTAGGTAATTAGTGTTCAGCATACTACAGAACATTGTGCATGTATGTGGGAGGAGGAGTGGAGCTGAAGGTGGAGGCACATTTTGGCAGGGATCCTAGTAAAAGCCCCTATTTCACAAAAGGGACATGGGATCATTTATGTCAATAGAAAAGACAGGACTGGGTAGTCTCAACGATCTTCTCCACTTCCATCTTCAATGAGAATTTTGCTGTTTTTAAATATTTTATCTAAAAGAGCATTCATGAATAAAACAGAGGTGTGTGTAACTATCCTCATTGCATTTTGTGGCTGTAAGAAGTCTGTTTATATCGAACCTGATGTTTAGACCACTAAGCCACCCACAGTCATGTCCAGCTTGCTCTCCATTCTATTTAGAATATGCTTATGAATTTTTTCAGATATAGTAGTGATGCCATATGTTTGATCTGTATTCATTGCCTCTTTTTACTGAGAAATCTTAGGAGAGCTCTGTGTAAAGATGTATTCTAGAAACAGTGGCTGTGGCAAAATTAATGAGCATTGAGGTGTTAATGACACCCTGTTTTTATGTGGTAATGCTGCTGTTGATGTGGGTCACCAGTACTATGGTATTATTTTCATTAAGATTTAATGAGATATTATCACTACAGCCCATTCAGCTTTCACAAGTTAAATGATTTTTTTAAAAAAAATTAAACGTATTAATTCTCTTGATTTTGAGCTAGTTGTTGGCAATCTGCTACATGCTTTACAGACTTTTCTTTTGCTAACAACCAACAGTTTAATGGCTCTGCTACCTTTCGTTTTAAATTCTATTTCATATACAGCAGGTTGTGAAACAAACAGGTCAAGAAAACCCTTCTGAACATCTTTGATTTTCTGAACATTGTTCTAATGAGAAAACAGAGTGAAACCAAAGCAATCTTATTTTAATTACTTTGCCTGGATATTCCTCATTATGACATAGAATGGCTTACTTTTTAAATAACTACATTATAAAGTTAAAACTAAAGCACTCAGACTAAATAAAAGACTACTTAGAAAAGTTCTTATTTGTCTTCAAGGCATTTAAAAAAATAATCTGTAGACTCTGTGTAGTGCAGTTCTCAATCCAGTATAATCCTTTAATTTCAATATGGAGAAACCTATTATTTAAATTGTAATGAAAAAAAATTGCTGAAGCAGTGCATAAATTTCGATTACCTACTGAGCACTTCGCTCACTGAAGAGGAAATTATATTTTTTTCTTTAACAGTCTTTCTTTTAGCTTCTATGACTTGTAATTTAAAAAGAAAAATACCTGAGATGCACCTCTCTCCAACTGGCATGTGACCACTTGATAAAAGTGCAGGTAGTCATAAACTCTCTCACTAGTAACATAGTGTATCAGCTTTAGTGTCTCATGAATGTTTTGTTTCTTGTGTTAATCCCAGTAAAATTTGCCAAAGGGTAACATTTATTGTTTTCCATTGAAATTCTAGTCCATGACTTTGCTGATTTTGTAAGATTGGCCAAATTACCACAAATATGTGGTATTTAGAACTAGTTTACTTTAAAAAGACCACACCAGTCCAGTAGAAATAGGATTCCTTATTATACAATGAAACAAATATGTTTGTTGTAAAGTAATAGAAATTTATGACTGAAACTTTTCTTCTGAAGATACACATATCACCTCCCTTGCATTTCATTTGTTAGTGTGATGCCTTCATGAATATTTGATCTGATTTTTATCTGTGTATCAATTTTATTGTGATACATTCTTCAGAGATTTTCTTAATGTAACGTCCTTCATTACAACATCAAAACAAGAACTTCCACAGGGGGCAACTAGCTGCATTCCATCTCTTGAGATACAATTATTTTGTGTTTATCCTTAATGCCTTGGGGGTATGATGATGTAGAAAATCCTCTATGCAGCATACAAAAGATTCTCCTTATTTGTTAGTGCTGAAAATAGTCTTACATCATACCTATGTATCCGTTATTAACTGTACTGTGCAAAAGTTCTATTTTGTCATTAACCTGGTTCAAAGACCTTTGTAGATTTGATAGACAGCTGTACTGCTATTACTCTCATGCTTGTTTGTAAATAGTTTAGATAGAAAGACACCTTTTATCTTTCCCAGCTTTATATATCAAAAGCAATTGTTCAGGTATTGCTAAGTTAAGTTTGAAGTGTAACTTGATGTATGTATTTGAAGTAACAGCATCAACATTAATAGCCTTTCCACTGGATGTGTGTCCCTGTGACAAGAACAACCATGAATGGGATCCGTCTTGTTGGATGTCTGAACAGAGAAGTCAAGGTTTGAATGGATCACTGAAAATGAACAACTCTTTCACTGTTACAGGTGATACCACCAGGTTAGAGTTGAAGCACGTTAGCAAAACTGTATTAGGAAGTTTACGTTGTCAATGCTATACAAGTTGTGTGGATGACATCACTTTCCTGTGTCACACATCTTGACAGCTTTCATGAGCACTCTCTCATACTGAAAAAAGGGGGTAATAGTGATCATGTTTCTGTATTACACAGAAGTGTTGTGAAGATTAATTACAGTTTATAATCCCTTTGAAGATTAAAAAGGATCCTAAGTGCTCAAATACATTTTAAATGTATACCAGTAACTCTGTGGAAGTCAATGGACTTACTCTGAATTTACACTGGTGTAACTCAGAACATTAAATTAAATGTTGTGTTTGTGTGGAATTTTGTGTGCATGTGTTTACATTCAGTGGGTCCAGGTTCTCCAATCCCTCTACAAATGGAACACTAATTAAAGTAAATGGGCATGTGAAAGGGTCTGCAAGATTGGAGCCTATAAAAGGAAGAAATGGTTGATGAACATTACTGGACAATGTTGTGAAAAATTTCCTGTGCCTAAAGCTACTTTGCTCATACTAAGCAGACATAAATGATTAGTGCATGCATATGCCCCCAATCCCAAATAAGGTATTGTAAAGTAAAAAGTCCAGAGAGTGTGCTAAAGAAAGTCGTCTTCAGATGTAGTGTTCACAGGTTGTCTGCAAATGATTCAGCATTGTTTGTAACCATTCCAAGGTTGTCCTGGCAATGTGCATTAATTACTGTACATCTGAGGAAAACTGAAGTGCCTTATAGATGCTTCAGTTTTAGGCCACAGTCGCTTTCTTAAGATTGAGGCCCTGCTCCTCAGACTCTGTAAATCTGTGTAACTCCAGTTACTTCAGTGGAGGTACACAGATTTACCTCAGCTAAGAATCTGTCGCCATGTCCAAACAACATACATCAAATAACGTACATTCATTTATACATGTTAGAAACTGGGAGATTATAACACTGGATCTTGTTTAGAGGATTGAACATTCGGGAGAAGTGGGAAAAGTGAGTGAAACTTTCACAACCACCCACAACCACATGCAATCGGTTTTTGAAGCTATGATGTGATATATGTTGGCCAGAGGATCTGAAGAGGGAACTTGATATGGCAAAGAACAAAATCACGCAAACTTTGCTTTGATATGGCACTTGGCCATAGTAGTATAAGAGATGTTTTTTGTCTTTCCAACTCAGTTCTCTTTAAATTCCAAGCAGACGGCTGGGATCGTTGTGGTGGTAGGCAGGCATTCTAATCAATGAGACAATTGCAACTGCTGATGCCTAATTTTGCACCAATGAATGAATGAATAAAGATGAGGAGGTTGCCCTTCTTTGGCAATTCTTCCAATTGTGTTGAAATCTGTACATAACGGTATGTCTTTATTGTGCCTGCCTTTGTCCGGTGGAAAATGTAACTGCTGTAAATAATAATAGAGGGCAGGATGCTTTACTTTAGAGTGTAATATACCAGCCTGGTTTGTCTTACGAAGCAAGTATTTAGAAGCTGAATTTCTCTGGCACTAGAATGTAATAGAATGGACGTAAATTAGTAGAGCTGGCTGGAAAACACGAATCAAGCAAGATAGAGACTTCAAGCTCAGTCTCCCTTCTCCTAGGTAAGTGCTTTAACCATTGGGCAATTGGCTATTCTGGAGTCAACGAGAGAGAGAGATTCCATCCGGACCTGAGGAACCTTCTCAATGAAATTTTTGTCAAAACCAAGAATTCTTAGTGCATTAGCATTTTTTAAATGAATAAAAGTTTTTTGTCAAAAAATTCCCAGTCAGCTTTAATAAATAGATACGCTTCAGCCTCCAAATTCTCTGGCGGGTATCTCCCTCTTCTCTGATGGTTTGCCCCACAATACTACAGAAGCTTCTCCAATCTGAAAAAAATTTGCTCCTGGGCTGAAACCTGGAACGTCATGTTTAATTTGTAGCACAGGCATACGCTGAGTTACATACATCCCAAATGAGAGAGTTCTAATCCAGCTCCTGACAGGCCTCTCCCTCCAAAGAATAAGCATATTAGTCCACTGGTAACTCAAGTATATAAAAAATATATGACTATTATCCAAAGTAATTGAAGATACAAATAAATCTTGGGAAAGACTGTGCTTATCTCCCTTGTGAGCCTTCTTTATCATCCACTTTATTGAAATTCAGTAAGAAAAATGCAAATCCCAAACTCTCTTTCAGGAATATGTTTACAATGTAATTCAATTGCAGTCTTTCTATAAAAGCAGCTCTAGTGCAATAAAAGGGGTCTCTTAAAAGTGTGACTGTTTTTACAATGATCTGTATAGTTTTAAAGGATTAAAATGTGAGGGTAAATTGATTTATACAGGGAACAGCAAAGTGCTTTCTCTTCAGCCTACTTCTTTTAATCTTTGATTTGCTAGATCAGATCATTGCTGCTGTTCTCAGCATATTAAAACTGGCTGTTTTAAGCATGATCCAGGACAGCCAACATGAAAAAAGTGGGTTTAAGACAGGTCTGGCGACATCAGTGAAGACAACCTTACTTTCCAGGTATTGCCAGGTATTATTCCAAAACTATGATTGTGGCTCCAATAATTAGAAACAGTCCATTTAATATAACATTTACTTGAGTGATTAAACGAGTATGAAATGGAGAAATTAACCTGTGTGAAATAAAGAGAAAAGAATCTAATCTAAATGGCGAGCCCTTGAGATCATTGAATCTGTATTCCCCTCCTATCATCTCAACAAGGCCTATCCCACTCTTCTCCCTCTTTAACAGTCTTGCCCCTCTCTGCAATCTTCACTCCTCAACCTACCAACCTGTCTTTAAAAGAGCTTCTTTATACAACACAGTAGGTGGCCACCTGTCAACCAGGCTTGGCCAGTCAACCCATTTAAATTTGGTATGCTTTCTCTTAAGAAGTGTCTGCAGTTTAGTCAGCTGATCTGTTTAACAGCTAATGCTACATTGCTTGCTCCTTTTTGTTTTAAAATTAATAATTACATTTTTATATTTTAAAAAATCATCTTTCCATTCTATCCTTTACATGTTTTGAGGGTGTGACTATAAGACTAATATATAAACATCAAAGCCACTATAGAAGAACGGACATACCACAGCCAAAGGGTGAGGTTTTCAAAAGAGCCTATGTGAGCTAGGCACCTGCCTCTCTTTGAATTTTCAATGACACTTAGGTGCTTAACTCACCCAGACTCTTTTGAAAAATACCACCCATGCCTGATTCTCCCACCACAGGACACAAATTGCCTATTTTACGATGACCATTCCTGCAGAATCAATTTAACTGAATTAACTTGTTTCTTTAAAAAAAATAACACTCTCCCTGCTGAAAAAGAGAAATTTCAAAGGCCCATGACTGTACAGTTATTCTTGTCTTATGATAATTATTTGTAACACAATAACACCTAGGAGCCCATTATGGCTCTGGAGTGTACTGTGTCAGGTGCCGGTACAAAACTGGTGTCTGTCCCAAAGAGTTTACAACTAAAGTATAAAATAGGTATACATTTAACTTTTAATAATATATATTTAATTCATATATGGCTATAGTTATCTATCAATAAGTGAAGCAGCACTTAGTTTTGGAGAGGAAAACCAATAGAGAAATCCCTGGAACAGTTATATTGGTTAGTCCTGAGCCATGAAAGATTCAGTCAATACAGAGTGGTAAATGGGAGGAGTTATAAAACTTGTTTCCACCCCCAGGGGCCCAGAATAAGAGAGACAAAGTATGCCTATCACAAAGCAGCCATGTGTCTTACTCTATTTTTCATGGGCGGGGAATCTGGGTTACCAGAAATCAGATTGCAGTAGATCTGTGGGAATGTTAGCGCAGAATTACCTTCAAGTACTTTTAACCAAATCTGGAAGAGAGAGAGTGCAAGAGAGACGATGAAGACAAAGAACCCTAATAAATCAATCAATCAGATACTACATGCTTCTTTAATAAAAATGAATACAGCCAAAGAAAACACTTCCTTTTAGACAGGTGAGTATGATGAAATTTCATCACACTCACTCATTGATATCCTGTTGTCACATCCTCCCACGAGCACTGTTTTAAGTGCTCCTGTTGTTGTCAAGGCAAAACATGTAGGTAGAACCACATGGATTTTTACTGAATTGTTTAACTATCATTTTACTCTTCACTGCTTTTGATCTATGGCTACCATTAAAACATGCATGTTAAAATTAATAGCACTATCATTTTAAAAAATATTCCCAAGTTTTCTGTAATTGCACAGCAGCCTTGCTTATACTGGATACATATTTTATACCAGTCACCAGCTCACAATTCTTATCACTAGTCCTCTTAAAATTTTACAAATATAAACGTAGGGGGCCTAAAGAACTCCTGGTGTATCCTGTTGCCTTCATTGAAGCAAGACCAGTAATGCTGTTACTCTACAGTAACGTGTCATGTTTTCCTGCTATATTTACAAAATATGCAACTGTGACATAGAAAAATATATTTTGGCTGCTCCGTTAGGTAACAGAATACAGCACAATTTCAATCCAGTGAGTGCAAATTAGATTCCACATCCTTCAGTTAAAGAAACATGCCAGACAAATTATCTAGTACTTGCTCCTACCCAGGAGAAGTATTAAATTACTCAATGGTAATTTTATCTGCTTATTCACAAATATTTGAGAACTGAATCCCTTGCCTAAACCTTTCTGTAAATAGCAGGATAAAAGTTGGCAGGAATCAGCTTTATTTCTGATGTTGCCTGATGTACTTCAACCTGAAAACAAAATCATCAGGCTCTCCTCTGAAGTTGTGATTGAAAGAGAATTCCTTTCACCTTGAGGATTTCTGCAAAAGGTTGTTCTCTTCAATTAGTTTTGAACCTGTATATATATTTTAAGAATTCACTTTAGCTTTCTAACCATTAGACGATACAGGGATTAATGGTTACTCCAGGCTAAAGTATTTTACAGCCTTGTGTAAGGTGAGTATTCCATAACTTTTAGTGACTGATCTTTTCTTTAGTGGAAAAATAGTATTTGTAGCCTGGCTTTTGTATAGTCTACCAAGAGAACACTTTTCTTTCCTTAAGGACCCTCATGTTTATTATCTAGAGATTTTGAGTTTAAGGAGCTCAGATTACTTAAATTGTCATGAAAACACATAGAGAGACAAAAACTCTCAGCTAGACTGGAAACTGTTACATCAAAGGAAACATCTTGAATTGTACCCAAAAATGAATAGGAAATCAGGACAGTCCCTGGAGAAAATTCATAACTTATCTAACAACATTCTGCGCTAAAGGAAGCTCCTGAGCAATCTTCTAGAGTAGCCCCAAGTAAAGTTCAGTGCAGTAATGCAACGTGAAAGTTACATGGATTGCTGTAGGGAGAGCCAGATCAGATAGGAAAGGCCACATGCTAATGAAAAAGATGTTCTTGGTTGTCAGTCAGAAGTGATACTTTGGTAACAGACATCTCCAAGGCTGCCCACAAAATCAAAACTCTTTGACAAAGAATGTACCTACTTTCTCAAAAATAGAGGCAGGAGCTCTTTGTCAGCCCACAGGCACCCTGTCACTCTTGTCAAGACTGAACCACAGCCAGTTTGCCCCCAATCCAAGTTCCAATTCCCTAGTGGAGGACGAGCTCATGAGAAACTTGTTAATGGAATAATTTCTGGTGTATACAAGCAATAAGCTTTGAGCTACAAAAACTCAGGGCACAATTCATCGGATATGGAACATGACTTGTGCCTCAGTATAATATCTGTGACAGACCACCCGTGAGAATGAAGAATACACAGAAGATGGTTAGAAGTCATTGCGTAAATGGTTCAGAACAATGACATTCTTGGAGCAGGATACTAGCAGCAGAAAAATCTCCGTTAAAAATGTAATGAATCCCACCTGGGAAAAAGGGAAGAAATAACCAGCAATTGAAGAACCAAGTTTCAGAATGTGAGTTTGGCTTGATTCTGATAAGCCCCAAAAGTGTGGATGTAAAGTCCAAACTCCAATGATGTTCTGACAGTGATGGGAACAACTCTAACTCATAAGAAGAGGCACATATGAAAGAAAAATAATAGATTTAAAAAAACTTCTAAATGCAGGGTCTTTAATTCATGAAATAAGCAAACATTTCAGTGGAGTTTTTGACTTTGACTTAATTCACCTATTGATAGCTGTAAAACTCATACAGGTCGGCTGAATAATAGATACATTCATTCTTCAGCTGCTTTTGAAGATGCTGCAGAAACTGCTGTATTATTTTGCTTCTATAAACATAAGCCATATTTATTTCTGTTTCTTTTCCTGACATTCTTTGTATTTTTTTCTTCATCCTATAGTACCGCTACAGGTATTGCTATAGTGAAGGGTTGGTATTTGGAAGTTCCTATTGTACTCTATTTCCATGGATGTGCAACTTTACTCTAATGATTTCCTTTAGGCTCAAACCTTAACTAATAAGACATCAGCACAGGACTGATTTTGTGTGTTAAACTACTTTTCAGAAATGTCCCTTGAGCAATTCCTAACTTTCAGAAATTGAAAACAAGAAGTGACTTGGTCATTAATAAATATGCTACAGGGTCTGTCTCTCCTTGATAACTTATCTCATGTCAAGGGACTTAGAATTGTCCCCTTGTGTTTTATGTATTCTTAATATGCATTGTAATTATACATTGTATCATTGTATCATGCATTGTATTGGGCTAATATAAGTAATTCTAATGGAGTAGTGTGAATATATCTGCTTATTAGCTGCAGTCATCTATGGTATGCTGACTATATGCAAGTTTGATGTCAAGAACATTTGTGTCAGTAATCCAGAAACTGTGTGCTTTTGTCCTTTACCAATGAGAAAATGTCTGTGATCATGATCATAGTGTGGAACTATAGGGATGACATAAGTTACTGTCTAATAAAAAAGTGTGCGGGGAGTGGAAAATATTGATATGGTTCCTTTGCCTTTTTCAAAATGAAACATTTTAATTTCTTAGGCTAGATTCATGAGGAGACTGAGGCACCATTTTCAAAACGAAGGAGGAGGAACAGGTGATAATGGTAGTGGTGACCCTCTATAACCAGTAACCCAGTGGTTAGGGCACTCATCTGAGATGTGGCAGACCCACAGCTGAAACAATGACTTGAAGTCAGGTGTTCCTTCTCCCAGGCTAGTGGCTTTTCTGGGATGGGGCGCTCTCGGTATCTGTTGAAGGCATTCCACTTTGTTTAAACAGTTAAAGATTAGTTGGTGCAAGGACTGTCATTCCCACTCCCATGGTGAGTGCCCAACTCTATAGCTTTGGAGTCATACTCGTTCTTCCTGGCTCCATGGATGATGGACTCTGTTTTGTGACCTTTGAGTAAAGTCCACTTATAATGGGCTGGATGTATGTTTAGCCTTGCCTTTGACTTTGAGTCAAATATTTCAGACACTTAATTTACTCTCATACAGTGAGCCGTCCATTCCCACATCCATTTCAGTGCCGGAACTCTCCCACAACTAAATTAACACTGGAATAGCTTTATTTCTTCGTATCCTCAGAGGCTAAGGAAAACTATGGATTTTTTTTGTTCTGGTCCTGGTCCTGGTGGCAAGGTACATCTGACAAAGTGTCAACTGGCTCAGTGATGTACATCACCTGTTAGACAGTTCTCTCCACTCTACAGCTGCTTGCACTCAGCATAATCAGAATCTGTGAGACATGAAGGAGAGACAAAGGAGGAGATAGCTGGGGGAGCTGCTTGAAGTATTGTCTTCTGTGGGCTTTTTTTCAGAGTTCCAGAAGAGATGTGACTGAGGTCAAGAGGGAGTACTCGTTCTAACCTACAGAAACCACCAGCAACCAGCCACCCAGGTGTTTGCCATTTTACTAAGCCGAGTGCCTCAGCTTGGTAATACTCCCTTCAGTTATCTGTGGTGAATTTGTTCTGTTCTCCATGGCTAAGATAGATCAGCTGTGGGATGGTGTCACCAGGCCCTTTATCTCTGAGATCTGTGAGGTATGATGATATTGATCCTCAAAGGATTCAGATTAGTTTATGATGAGATTGCTCATGGTTGCATGTCTGATCTTGACCATCTTGGTTTCTTAAAAGCAAGTGGTGTGGCTGTGTTCCAGGCATTATCCGCAGTTCCGTTAGCAAGAGAAGCATGCCAAGCATCTGTAAGCATTGAAAGGTTGGAAAGCCTCCACCATAAAACAGCTCTTTATGCAGAAGTGTTTACATCCATTTTCAAATATAGTTTTTTGGGGTTTTTTTTGTTTTTTTGTTTTTTTTACTGCACTGCATCACACCAAAAATGCCTGGGGCAACTTGTTTATAAAAGAACCCACATTATTTATTGTTGTTATTATTTATTGTATTAGAAATGTCCTGTGTGAAATCTCATTCATATCAATTAAATATTATTAGCAAGATATGTTTGTGCACTGGATGTAATAAAGGTAATTGAAGTGATAGTCAAAACAAAATGAAGAGAAATTGAGAGTGAGTTTTAGTTCTTTTCTGCTCTGGAAGTCTTAGTACAACTGACTCACCTTGAAGAGCATTAAGTTGTTTTAATCAGTAATGCCTTTCAGCTGTCCAATCTATCTGGCTATCTGAAAAGAGTTGCTGTTCCCAAGGCACAATTTTGTCTTACAGAAATACCGATTTGTAACTCTGTATGAAAATGCACTGGCATAGGTAGTTAAAACTAATTCCCTAGGAAGAAAACCAGGAAAGGATTTTTATCATTTTAACTGGATATATTCCAAGAATTCTCTCTTCAGTTTTATTAGCTTTCCCCACAGTATGAAATATTCAATTAAACCATCTCTCAAATTTGGCCATAATTTTCAATGGAAATTTTAAAAGTTCTATTTAGCTAACAATATCAATCACTGAGCATAATGTTCAGTGAAAATAAGAACGGCTTCCACCTGTTCACTTGAAATAAAATGTTTAACCTCCATTTACTTTAAACTCCCTTCAAGTTTCATTTTAATAAATGTACAGACAGACAACAAGTGCTTAGTACTTAGCAGCCTCATGAATGCTCTCTTATTTTGCCTTGGGTTTTGACTGCTGGATATAGAAAATGTACTATAGATTTAAAAAAAAAAAAGTTTGCAGGATCTTCATAGTTTCTTTTAACCAAATGTTGTATTGGATTTTGTGAAATTGAGGAAACCTCTAGCTTTAAAATTGTAGTTGCCCACCCCATGTGTAAAAGAAATATGACTTTCATATACCTAAACAGTATATAATGTCTTTTTATATGATGCATTAGTGCAGGGGTAGGCAACCTATGGCACGGGTGCCGAAGGCAGCATGGGAGCTGATTTTCATTGGCACTCACACTGCCTGGGTCCTGGCCACCGGTCTGGAGAGCTCTGCATTTTAATTTAATTTTAAATGAAATTCTTAAACATTTTTAAAACCTTATTTACTTTACATACAACGATAGTTTATTTACATATTAAAGACATAGAGACCTTCTAAAAGTGTTAAAACGTATTACTGGCACGCGAAACCTTAAATTAGAATGAATAAATGAAGACTTGGCACACCACTTCTGAAAGGTTGCCGACCCCTGCTAGTGGCTTAGTAACATATGAAATAGTACACTCTCCTATAACTTAAAATATCTGAATAAATATATTATTGGACATAAAACCAAGATGTCAACTATAAGTTGATAAATAGCATTTGTACATAATTTAAATACCACATGGTATTTCCACATGATAAATATTCTAAAGAGCCTCTTAAAGTGAATCTTCAAAATATGTGTGCATACCCATTTAAGTCTGTAAATTCCCATGGTTACTCTCATGAAATGGGTAATTGCATTAATAAATGTAAGATTTTGCACAGACAAATAAGTGCACTTGCAATTTTACAGGTCTGTATTAGGAGAACATAGAAAATTTGCCCCAAAGTGTATATAGAGGGGGGAAATGTGCAAATAGGTTTGTTTCTACCATATTTCCTGCTGTTTATATGCTGTTTATGACAAACAAGTAAAGGGAGGGTCAGATAAAATTGACCTGAAAGTTTAAATAAAGAAAGAAAGAAAGAAGGGTTGGGGAGAAGTGAGAGCTGTGGGGGTCTAATAGCTGACATTAATATTTTTATTAGATCTTATAGACTGACCAATAGCCAATCTATAATGGGTGACTTAAACCAAAACAAAACTAGGTTATTATGATGCCATTAAACCAGTATCTATGCTTTAAACTCGGTACTGAACTCCTTGTGACTTGGCATCAGAGTCAACTCTTTTTGGGACATGAGCTGATGGAGGTCACACTTAGATCCCCCTATGCTAGATTTTTTTTTATCTGTGTGATAGATTCATGGCGTAATCATAGGAAGCCAAGTCCAACACTTGGAAGGTTGCCCTGATGTTGCTGATGTCAACAGGAGTCAAATGTATATATCCTTGGGCAGATCCCTGTCTGAGTAAAATATCCAAATCTTTCTGTGCTTATGCTGGGTATTTTTTCAGGAAGTTATAGAATATTAACTCAGGTTTCTTCCATAACAAATGATGATGAAGCTTCAGTAAATATAGGTTTGAGGTGAATTAAATATAAGGTGGTGGAGATGGGTAGAAGAAAACAGGGAAAGGGCTTTGCATAAATGGAAGACTTAAGTACCTAAGAGGGAAGGATAGTTTGAGTACAATACATTGAAGATGTTATAATGCTAAGGGAACATTAAATGTATTTCTCTATATAAGATTAAGTTATATCTCAAAGACAGTGTGAATACAGTTAGGCTAGAAGATTACTAGGGTGAAACATCAAGTTGTAATAAATCCATGAAATACTGAGATGAAAAATTCTGACTACAAAAAAGTAAGGACTTAATATGCATGGTATAAAAGTTTATTTTTCAGTCTATGTGAGGCAGCATTCAGACGTCAGCTAATCAAAAGGGAGGATCAAATGGTTGTAACTTGTCTTAAAGCTCAGCAGAGGTTTGATTTTTAGTAGCACTTAATTGGTCTGTGCTTTTCCACTCCCTCAAGATGCCACTTTCCACAAACAGCCCTGCCACAGCAGTTGGGGGATTTTCAGTTATGCAAAAGAGAGATCTGGGAGCAAATATCCAGAACCAGTGTGAGTTTTCAGGAAGGAATAATAGATGTCAGTTTTCTATTAAACAGGAGGGCAAAACTTGCGGTGCACTCCAACAGATGTTGAGATGAGGTGGAGCTATTCTCATTTTACAGGCAGCTTGGCTATTATTTCCACAGAGCACTCAGCCACCAGGTAGCTACTTGTCAGTCAAGTCAGGTGGCACTGAATTATCTGTCACGCAAGTGAATCTTGCTCCTGATGATGATAGAAGACTTCTAGCTTGGGTCCCCTGGAGTTGTAGGCTAAGTGATTTTTCTGGGCCAGACTTGTAAACATAAATTCAACACCCCCCCCAAGAAATAATCACTTTGTTGGGATTCCCTTAGAATTGGTTGGATTTTTCCAATGGAACCATTTTCCATCCAAAAATGCTGATATGTCAAAAGTGAAACATTTTGCAGAAACATCAATATCAGCAAAATTTCATTTTGAGGACAAAATGAAAAAAAATTGCAATAAGGTTGAAACTTTCTGCTTTGACATTTTCAAAATGGAACATTTCAATTTTTCACCTCAAAATGATTGACCCAACAGGATTTTTTGTTTTTGTTTTTTGTTTTGTTTTTGTCCCATTTTGGAACCAAATTGTTTTCCCCAAATTGTGGAAGAGCCCAGAAACAGAAAAGCCAGTTCCTGCCCAACTGTAGACACCAGTAACATGGGTAAAACTTTGTACATTAAAAAACCTGAAACCAGACAGCTTGGGACAAGATATTTTTTTAAAAAAATTCAGATAAAGAAATAGAATAAACTGCAGTTAGTAAAGAAATTTCCAGAAGGGTTTTCCATTTATTTTTTTATGTGAATTTAGTGTTTCTGAAATTTGATGGGTTGATAGCCCAAGAAAACCATAGTTGCTAGGTATCTATGGAACATACATAATATAGACAGTGGCTCAGGACTGGGATCTCCTGCAGTGCCCAGCAAGTGTGTTGGAACCTAGATATGAAGAGTGAAAATGTAGATACTTTCCTATGTTTGCTGTGTACCTGGGGCCTGATTCTCAACTATATCTGAGTTGTGCTTGGACTTAGTAGACAATGTGGCTGCAGGGGGACAGCTCCTGCTCATTGATCCACAGCTGCACAGCCCCAGTAGAAATGGAACAGCAAAGGACTTTCCTCTGCAGAATTTATTGCTGGACACTGTCAAAGACAGGATACTGGACTAAATCCAGCCTGACAGTCCCTATACTACTGCATTTAAAAGAGTTTTTCTCCTAAAATTCATTGTCATTTTGTGTGTGTTGGATGAAAGCCTCACAAGCATAGAAAAGCATGCTCCTTTCAAAGGAGTCAGAACCTTGATCTTTGCTTCTGTCTATTTTTGCTGATAGAAGAAGAGATGCCTTTTGGAGGTGAATCACTGTTTGCAACTGGCCTTAAGCTTAAGCTTGCTCCGTGTTCATTTTGGGTCAGCTATCTCTGTCTTGAGTAACAGATGAACTCAGAAGGAATCTATTATTGTGAAAATACATAAACAGAAACCCTTCATGCATAAGCTAGGCTATTTGTTGTGCTTTCACAGAAAAGTAATAGATCTGTAAAGACTAACACAGACCAGACAGTAGGTTCTGGAGAGTAAATGATCAGAGAGAGCATCATGAATCATATGTATGGAGTAGATCTTTGTAAACTTAGGTACATTAAATCATCATTTTATAGGAGTAAAAGCCTGCTTTAATATATTAAAAGTATAATCATGTAAACGTTCTCCCCACTTAAGGCCAGGTGTAAAGCTCACTGACCTCAATAGAAGAACTTCCATAGATGCCAAGGCTCTCAGTTGGTAAACCATGTCCCATGGACACTGCTGATATTTAATGTTATTTTAACGATACCTACTGCTGTTAGTCTTTACAGCTCTGTCAATCTTTCACTCCTGGCTTCTATCAATATATACAGAGAGATCAATAAAAACTAATACTATCGTTATCATTGTCTTTATTTTAACAATTGCATCTAGTAAACATATACTTAGACAAGTAAGCCTGTCAGTGCAAGGAGCATCTTTTTGGTGTATGTTTGTACAGCAACTAGCCCAATGAGGCTTGAATCCGTGATTGAAATCTCTTGTCATTACTTCAATATAAATAATCATCATTTTTGTGGTGAATTTAATTGCTATTGACTATTTTACAATAACAAGCATCGTATAACAAACCTCTTTCCACAAAATGACAGGTTATAGTAAAGTAAAATGTATTTGCCTCAGGATATACTAGATACTATATATATTAAATTCATTTTTATCCAGCAATACTGTAATTAAATCAAAACTATTATTTTTATGGTGCAAATACTATTTTTCCACATATAAGAGACTAGACAAAAATTTTGTTCTGTTTATTAATTGCTAAGTATTTACAATTCTTTAGGCTAGATCCTTATCTGGTATAAATCAGCATAGCTCATTTGTTATCAGATACAATCAGAGGATTGTGTCCTGGTTTCAATAATAAGTTGGATCATGGCAACAAGACTCTGTGGGCTATGAACTAAACAGTTTGGACTTGCTTATCTTGGCTACGCGCAGGCAGTAATTAGGAAGAAAAAGAAGAAGGAAGAATAGCCACTCAGGAATACATTTGAGAAATAAATTTAATTGTGCATTGTGGTAATTTTTCTCTCCCCTTTTTGTTCTACTTTTATGCTGACAGCTGTTCCCAGAATTTCTCATTTATTTTCCTTAACCAATACAATTTTCTCTTTTGAAAGCAAAGTAGTATTTTTAGCCATGTCTGTTGTTGTTGTTAGGTAGCAGAAAAGTTGGTGGTGGTGGGGACGGGGGAAGGTAAAAGACAAATGTTAAAAGGTGTCAAGTGCATGTATTTTAGTATGTGGAAAGCAACTTGATCTAATGATCTGTCATCAACTTATACTTGATGTCATTTTGTTCTTGGCTCCTATGGGTTTGATACAAATTAATAAAATCAATGAACAAAATTATTTTACCTGAGGTCATTTCTACCTTTAAATTCTGTATCTTTTGTGTGTTGTGACTAGTTTTCTAACTACTCAGTACAATACTTGCAAATGATGTTAATAGTTTGCATATATTTCCTAGAAATACAGTGCCAAATCAAACATCTCTAGACATTTTATGAACCAGTATGGTTGAAGCTCGAAAACTGGTGTCTCGTCTGCTTGTCAAAAGTGGTGCACTGGCAGAGGATGAAAGAGCAAATTATTTAGGGACCAGTCCTGCAATCTGGTCCATGCAGTAACTAATCCTCTTTCATAGTTGCTCTCCAGCCGTGCTGCATTGCTGGATGAACATTTGCACAGAGTGAAGTATTTATGACCCTCTGGCACACTGTCTTTGCTTGCCCCACTTTTCATACCAGAGCCACATCAGTTCCTCTGTAGGAATAAGCCACTTAAGACCGCCTTAAAAATTACACTTTGGCATCAGCCATCATATGTCCATGGAGTGCAAAGACTAGCAATAAACAAACAAGTTTGATATGTGCCTTTTTTATTAGTTTGGGTATCTGAGCTTAATGGCAACCATCCCCTTTTAAATATGAGGTATATTTTCTTCTGATCTTGTGACATTTAGTATAATGTGATGCAATGTAAACTGACGCACCGCACTTGAAATAATGTCAAACAACACCACAATGTGACTAAAGTACCTTGATGTGGTGTAACATAGATAATGTAGTCGATACAGTAGATATCTGCGTCAGCATGATTCACTAATAGAATTATGAGGGGATAGTTTGTTTTATCCCTATTCCAGCATGATCAATCAGTCTGTCTGTGATATTTCTAGGCACCCATCACCTTAGTATCTGAGCATCAGGAAACACATCTACTGAAACGAGACATCTACTGAAAAGAGACATTTATTAATGCTCATTTCTGTTTTTGGCAATTTGGAAAATTGGAGAAATTAAAATGTCCTTTAATTTTTGTTTTCAATATAATCAGTATAAAAGTTGAAGCTATAATCCCTATGGACCAGGTTGCAGTTCCCTTCCTCGTGCTACATACCTGATATAAAAATTATTTACACGGTTAATTGAATTGAGAATCCTTATCCTTAATTAGGAGATTGGCGCCTCTTAGGAGACTTCAAGTTAAATCCATACTTAGGTCACAATCGGTAGTGCAGTTGACAGAAAATGTGTATATACACACAGTCTCACTTCTCATTTATGGAATATGAAGTTTAGGTTAGTTTAGGTTTCCTTCTTTTCTTTTCTGTTTTCTTTTCTTCTTACTCGCCAATGCAAAAAGAGTCTCTGCTCTTGTGCAAGAGTAGTGGCCTGTGCAGATCCCTGTTGACTTTACTTGGATCTGCCATGTAGATTGTGTTGTAGCATTAGGACCTATTCCAGAAATGTTATAGATGGAGAGATCAAACTTCTATTAAAGTCAATGAAAAGTCTGTCTGACTTCAAATGGAGTCTGACTGGGCCTCGTGACATCTAGCAAGGAACCAGTGTTTATGATACTGAATAGCAAAATTTAAACAAAACAACTGCTTGACGAAAGCAAGAAGATGAATTATTTTTGAAAGAAAAAAATCAGAGTTTGCTTTATGTTGTGTACAATTATACTAAAGATAACATCAAATTGCTCAGAAACATGATTGATGATGGTAATGAATTTATGTTATAATACAAACTGTGTGTTGTGATACAGCATGGCCAGAGGGCAGCAGGAGAGTGTAGAGGGAAGCAAGCTTACTAGAAGTTGGATGAAGCACCTGGAGCCAGTTAAGGCACTTGAAACCAATTAGAGTAACTGAAGCCAGGCACATGATGAAAAAAACAACCCTGCTTCAATCAGTCAGTGAAAGGGAGTTGGAGCAGTGAGCAGTTTGGAGGAGTGGGAGCAGAGAGAAGTTTGGAGGAAAGCAGAGGACAGTTTGAAGAAGTGCTGCAGTGAGCTAAAGAAAACCCAGACTATAGGTAAAGGGACACCTGGCTTGTGCAGAGAGAGGGCAGGAGGCCCCACAAGCTGAAAGGTAGGAGAGGGAAGTAGCCCAGGGGAAAGTATAGCTAGTTCAACTAGTTTACTGCTATCCTCAGGGCTCCTGGGCTGGGACCCAGAGTAGAGGGCAGGCCTAGGTCCCTCCCTCTCCACTCCCCTACTCTAGGATACAAGTGGGGCAGTTAATACCCTGTTCAGGGGCAAGAAATGGTGCTCTGAACCCCCCACAAGAAGAGACAGCGCGGAACCCATTATAATAGTGCAGACAAGTTTGCCACAGTGTGTATATATAATAAACAACATTGGTGTTAGTTTTTGAATACAATTTTATGTTTAATTATGACACAATGCTGGTGATCTCATAAGAAATTCCTATTAACATATCATAAGAATTTAAGAAGCTCAGAAATTGCCTGGATCATTGTAAAAATATGAGTCCTTTACAACATTTTAAAAAGTCCGGTTAGATCACAATGGAAGTTTGCCCTAATTAGTAGTTTTAAAATATTTTTGTGGCCTGATTTAATAAGTACTGATCTTTACATTTGTAAGAAACACAGGCCATATTTGGCATTTCCTATCAGATATATCTAACATAACTCCCAGAAAACAATAGAAGGAATTGTAGGTAACAATGAGTCCAACAATATACTGATAGATTTTTAACTCAGGCAATGACTATTAAATCAGGACATTGTGTGGTTCAGATAAGCATGCAAAAATCAGGTGCTTTTCCAGGTCCTATACAGGCTTATCTGTCAAAGCTCTTAGGTAAGGTAATAACTTTTTTGTAAGTTTTTTTTTCTTTTATACTTTCAAGTTGAACTTAAGTCAGAAATACCACCTGCATTGTCTCCCTCACACAATTTAAAATCTGCTGCCAATGTTAGTCTAGGAGGCACAGAATCCTGGAAGCAGAAAGTGGGAGATGTAAAGTTAACTGAACTTTTTAAACTCTTTGATAGGTCTAGCAGTCAATGTTTGGCTGAAGGTTTGGGTTGCTTTTTATTGTTATTGAACCAGTTGACCTATATCTCTTAAGAATGTTCACCTCCGTTATGTTCCATGCATAATAGAGGTTAAAAAAATGGAGAAGGTTAGGTGATAGAAAGAAGGAGAGCCAGGAGGAATGAAAGGATTAACAGAAGATAATAGCAAGGAGGGTGTAATAAATAAACCGAAGCTAGGTTTTCATCCACACTCTTCGTCCCTAAATTATTGTAGAATATTAAGAGGCTACTGCATTCTTTGCATTTCATATTGGGATATTTTGCTAAAATCCAATTTCAGACATTTTTAGCTTACATTTTGGGGGAAGGGTGAGAGGGAAGAAGGGAAACTACACATTTATTTCTGAAAAGTTCAGAGCCCATTTGCCATGAGCTCCACTCAGCCATTTCTGAGTAGCTAAATATACAGACACTCATTCTGCAATACACTTTGGCCTGGTATACACTAGAAAATTAAGTCGATTTAACTACCTCACTCACAGGTGTGAAAAATATATAGGTAAACTGATGTAATCCCTGGTGTAGACAGCACTAGAATTCTTCTATTGAATAAGCTATCACCTTTCAGGAAGGTAGATTACTTATACCTATGGGAGCATCCCTCCCATCAGTGTAGGTAGTGTCTACACTGAAGTGGTGCAGCTGGGCCGCTTTGGCATTTTAAGTGTAGACAGGCCCTTACTATAGATGGACAGATGGGCAAACCTCTTCATGAGGAGGTCATTGCTGGAACAGGACCATAGAAGGAAACAGTATGTGGATCTTCCACTTAGCTCCTTCACTGCTGTACAGTGTACCAGCTCCATGATACAAAATTATTGTTGAATGCTTATGATGATAATGATGAAAATATCATAACAGTTGATGCTAATATAAACAAGACTACATCAAGTAGTAACTCTGTGCTTGGAATTTTACAAGATAAAAAATAAATAGAGATGGTGTCTATATCAAGGATCTGATAATATGAAAAATATTTTAGAATACTGTGTGGCCAAAGAACCCCTTTGAAATGGCAGTATTTCAATGAACTCTTTCAGTACATAGTGGGTTAACAGTATCCAGTTATCATGCAGGATTTTATCAGACCCTGTAAATACCTTATGAACCTACAGCTCACATTATTTTAAATATTGCATTTTAAAACGGTTTCAAAATTAAATGTTTCTTAAAGATAATGTCTGCATCAAATTATGTAAATCATACACACCAGAATAATGCATTCTAATTTTAATAGAAGTAACTGTGGGCCTGGGGGATGGGCCTGCTCACAATTAATTGCAGAACTGGGGCCTTTGTGAGATTCAAATCTGTCAGCTGGTTATATTTGTGTTCCCTTTAGTGAAAGTCCAAGAGTCAGTGTAAAGATAACAGTAGAAGGGAGTGTATGATTGTAGAATAAATCTTTTGGCTTCTTTTCCCAGTAAAAGAGTTGTTGTACAACATCATTTCCAGGGTGAATGATATACCAGATGCACCTCTAATACTTTTCTTTATATTTGTAATATTATGATACTGTACAATACCTGTCACATTTTTGTTCCATTTAACACAGATGACAACACGCTGCATGGGCCAGTTTTCATTCAGGAACCAAACAATGTGATTTTTCCACTGGATTCTGAGGAAAAGAAAGTGAAGTTGAGTTGTGAAGTAAAGGGAAATCCTAAACCAACTATCAGGTTTGTTACATATTTTGCTATTCTTTAGCATGCCTTCTCCTTGATCGTGTCTCTCCCAAGACACGTCTGCATGCATCCCGCACAGAGAAGCTCTTTCGAAAGATACGTTTTTATCTATCTTTATCTGCTGAGGTGTTTTGATTTTGAAATGATACAATAGATTACCCTTGCTTAGCACTTTTAAACTCCATGAAATACACCAAGTACAATAATTTAGTTAATTTGAATCCAATTCATATATTGCTACGGCTTCTTTGACACATTAAATGAGACATTTGAGATTAAAATCTTCATTGCAATACATTGAATCTACCTAAAATCCCCTGAACTTTAATACTTTTATAAATCTGGTCCTTATGCCCTCTTTTTTCCTACACAAATTGCACAGTAATGCTGTGTGCAAATGAGCAGTGTGATGTCTAACTTTCTGTACACAATCATGATAATTTCACAGCAAATTATCTGAATGCAGAACTGAAAATCTGCCCCTTAAATTCTATGTCTTAATTATCTTAAAAATCTGTAAAATTTCAATAATGCACTTACAGTTCCTAGCTTCATAAAGTGCTTTGAGAATCTTGGATGAAAGAAGCTATATATATGAAAATGTGCTGCTGTTGTTGCATAGAATTAATCTGGTTGTTTTAACTAATTTAACCTGGTGGTGTCTTCCTTCTTATTTTCCCCTCCACCCCCATTTTGCTCTCTAGTGTAAATGGCACTTTGAAACTGATTAAAATCATAAGACCCCAATCGTGCTGCTGTCTTCTGGCAATACTTAGCATGTTGATTCACTCATGCAAATATATTCAAATTCCTTTCCTGGAGATTCCAATAAGGGAACAGTTCTGAGGATCTAATCCTTTATGCGTTCCATCATGGGCTGCTAGAGATAGCAGTTGTAAGTGAGGAGATATTTTGTTAGAAAATCTTGATGCCCCATTTCGTTAAACATCTGCTGTGAGTGAGCTTTCTTAAATTTAAAAGCAAACAAATAACCAAGGCAGAAAAGGAAAAGAAGCCACTATGGAATTCAGTAGTTCTAAAATTCTTTCTGTGGCTTCCCATGCAAAATGATGAATTCCAAAGACTAACAACATCAATAACAACAGCCAAAACAATAAGAACAATTAATCATATCAGTGACTGAAATATATGTTAAGGATGTTGCTCTGTAAGTGAAATATTAGAACATTTCAATGCTGTGCAGAAAACATGAATTTTCATGCTGGGCTTAAAAATAAGAAATCAAATATCTTTTAATGTTTTCTGTATTTACTGCATGTTGCTTTAGAAATGTTCAGAAATATTGGTTAATATTAGCAGAATTCAACTTCTGGAATTTTTATACTATAGGTGGAAGTTAAATGGAACCATTGTTGACGTCGATATGGATTATCGCTATAGTGTAGTGGGAAGCAGCTTGTTGATCAATAACCCCAATAAAACCCAAGATACTGGAATGTACCAGTGCATAGCAACAAACTCATTTGGAACCATTGTTAGCAGAGAGGCAAAACTTCAGTTTGCTTGTAAGTAGCAATTATAACCCATGGCAAATACTGTATTCTTGTAATATAATGCTGGGAAAAAGATAAGACAGTAGCTGTCTTTTATTTTTTTAATCTCATCTAATTTGTTATTCATTATTCTTTGCTGAGCTGTTTGTTTTGTTTAGAAAATATCTTGACTAAATTGCAGTGAGGATTGGAAATGTTCTATTTTGTGACTATTTAACTAAATGAGCATACAGCACATAATGTATATATTTGCCTGTTTCTGAGAGACAGTGGAAGTGTGAGGACGTGGTGGTAGGAAACATGCTATCAACACTTTTTACATGTGAATAATAGAAATGCTCAAATGTGATGTTTCCCTCCAATGGAAAACAAAGATTTCAAAGCTTCCAAAGTGCCAAAAGGGACATGCCCTTCAGAAACAGCAGTTCGATAATGGCAATTTTTATCACTCCTGTGATACAAGATCCAGTGGGAGGTACATATCTGACAGAGTTAATGTGATTCTATTCCGCCCCTCCAGGGAGTGGTGTTCTGTCCCACGTGTAACACCAACAGACCTTGGACCTCTGGAGCTAAATGCGTGAGCCTCTACTGCATGAGCTAAAAGCCATATGGCTCTTAGCTAAGGCTGTAGAGCAGACTCATTAGTCACTAAGTGGTCTCGGTGCCTCTACATGGAACAGAACACCACACCCAGGAGATGTGTAGCTTACACTGACACTGTGGGTGAGTGTATATATACACAATATTGAAATTACTGTAAAGGTGACATGCAATGCTATGTTCTTTATATGTGCTGTTTATGTATCATGTACATTGATTTATTTGATCATTTTAGAACCATCAAAGTTGTTGTTTTTTTAAAGGCTGCTTTATAATATTTATTTGAGGCCTGTTCAGCACTTTTGATACACCTTTGTAAATGAGGAGCGCTAAATAGGTTTTTATGGGCTTGAACCTGCATTTTTCCAAGCTAGTAAGAATTCTGCACTTGACTTCACAGAGTGCAGGATGAGGGTCCTTTAAAAGGAAGTCCGTGAATAATAAAGAGCCATGGCCAACTTCCTTGGCTAGCTGGAATAATAGCACTGAGAGCAAGTCCCTCATCCTTCATACCTGTAAGCGCAGAGGATATGTCTACACAGCAGCTAGACACATACAGCAACTAGACACCCAGCCACCTTGAGCTTGAGGGACTCTCTCTCATTGCTGTGCAGGCTTCCTGGCTTAGTCTCAGGCCCAAGCTCTAGGACCCTGTGAAGTGTGAGTCTACTGGAGTTCGAGCTGCAGCCCAAAAGTCTACATAGCAATGAAACAGGCCTTCAGCCCAAGCCTCATGAGTCCAAGTTGGCTGTCACAGGCCAGCAGTGGGGCCTTGCTCCTTGCTATGTCTACTTGCTGTATAGACGTACCCTGAGAGGCCTTGTGCTGTGAAAGGTGCAAGCTATATCTTAACAATAATTTTCTTTGTATGCTTTTTTGGTCAGATCTTAGTATTTCTTAAGCATAATTTACGTGTTAAGGGAAAGCTAGACTTTTAATATAATGCAGTATGTTTAATGGACTGGCTAATATCTACAATTAATGTGATCCTATTCCGCAAGTAAAAGGGGTAAGATGCCAAATTTATGCCGGATTCACTGCACACAGAAAGGTGATTTGTAATGAGAAATAGAACAGTGGGAAGCTAAAGTCTTCCCTCTCCCTGAGTACTTCACAATATATTATCAGTTTTTTTATGATCTCCTTGTTTTTCCATGACTGAAGATGCTCTTTCGCTGTAGAGTACTAATGAACTGCTTCCTCAAAACTCATCTAATAACGTTAGATTTTAGTATGTCAAGGGGATTGTTTCATAAATATTGTTTTGAACCTGCTTCTCTGCATATCACGTGCTTCACAGCAGACCAAATCTTACAAATCAAGGACTTCCAATATCTATGAGGCTAAGCTTTTGCAATGTTGTTATTCATAGCTAAGCACTTGAAAACCGCTAGTGTTGTAATGATATCATTTATGAAAGTCAATAATGATCTCATCTTCTAGCTACCTAGAGGGTGAGATCAGGTGTACTAAGTTAAGAGTTCAGTGATGTAAGGCAAGGTCCTGCTCCCATCAAAATCAATTGTCAGACTCCCATTGACTACTTGAATGGGAGCAAGTTATGCCACTATATTCATTAAACCATTTTGCATCAATTGACCATTAGCTGATAATCACAAAAGTAATGCTGCATTTAAAACAAAACAACCAATCATAAATTTCATATTTATTTTCAAACCTGTAACCTTAATGTCTATTACATTTATAATTAATTGATTTATCTTTCTTGACAATAATAAATCTGGACTGTACTTGGAGTTTTGATAGATGACCAAGCATAACATAGGCTTGACTGATTTTTAATTAAGAAGGTTGCTTTAAGAAGTGAAGTTTGTTTCTTAGCACTTAAAATGGTGATGGATGAGTGTTTGGATAAATAAATTACTGAAATTTAGGTCAATTAGATTTTAATCATGTTAGGAACATTTGGATTGGAGATAGGGAGAAAAACAAGTATTTGTTAAGTCAGACTCCATTCTTCAGGAAAACAGTAAGTCATTCCAAGTTATACGATCAAAGAGATTGCAATCAGAACTGGCTGAATTCTGAAATACTCACTATGGTTTTAATTTTATTACGCAAGCTCTGCTCCTGAGAAGTGTGAATCTGTTTTAATAATGCGTGTTTTTAACACTGATATTTCAAGAAATGTGGATGTGCCAGTGCTATTTAATACAATGAAATCAACAATAAGAGGCACTTGTTGGAGGAACTGGAAATCCTAGCTAATTCAGAGCACGTAACCTCTTCCCTTATACTTTTTTCTGACATGGCCATTTTTGAATTGCACTCTATAGGTTTTTTTATGGAATAATCTAAAAATATTTCCTAGCAAGAATCCATTCTAGCAGCTTGAAGTGTCTCAGTAAAGTCCATTTGCCCTCAATTCCTCTCTCTGGATTTTTTCCTTTTACCAGGGTCATTTACCCTGAATTTAACCCCTTTGTCTGGCATTTGGAGACCTAGAAACTTGCTATTATTGCACTTGCAATCTCTGACCTACCTGCAGCTCCAGCAATTCAACTGTGGTCTCTCAAGCATTGTTACCATTACGTGTTATGACATTTTTAGCTGGGGAAAGCCATTTTGTTATAGAGTTCAACTCAAGTTGTTTTACCAGCCAGTATCTTTCACTGCTTTGCCTTTAAAATGAGCAATCCATTTTTCTCTGGGCTGCTCTGTATTTATGCTGTTTATTATCTCGTTCTTATTTGTGAGCTAAGTTATTGCCACCCCTTTTGAGACTAATACTCGCTTTGAGGTGCAAGGGTTAAATTCTGAATGCAGGGGTATCATTAAAGATGTTCATTCTTATTCCAAGGGCTAAATTATTCTTCTCTAGCCTTTTCACTGCAGATTAAACTCTGAAGTAGCTATTCAGCCTCCTGTGGAGGTCAGAGAGGGTCAGCAATTTATCCCTGAAATATGTATTTAGGTTACAAACTAATTATGATGAAAGTGCTCATATATGCCCCCAAATACTTGCGTTGTTATACATCATTAACAATTCAAATTTGTTCCTTTTTTTCTTGACATGCTGGTTGTCTCTTAAATTGAACACATTTTTGAAAAGTAAAGAGTCTGCTACATCACACTAATGGAATATGGATTAATGATTCTTTAAACCCTGTGCTTGTAGCAGTACAGATTCACAAGGGGGAAAAAAAGCCTTTCAACTCTTAATATGTGATCCAACAATTGCTTTTCAAAATGATATATGAAAACACACTTAAGCTAAATTAAATTGTATGTTTTCTCTTTTGTGGAGGAGGGATAGTTTGACAATTTTATTTGCTGTACAGTAACTTGTGTTCAGAAATAAAGGGCCTGCAGTCGACAGGGAGTCTTGCGTAGGTAAAAAATGCAGCCCCTGTACTGTGGTTTTAAATACATTCAAATATAACATTAAAAATTCTGACTATGGGTCCAGTCGTGCTTCCATTGAAGTCAATGATAAAACTTCAGTTTACTTCAGTGGAGTCGGATTAGGTCCTGCTAACACATAACTGCATAATAAAGTGTCTGATCCTTCAAAGTACTGAGCGTGGATTACACCTGAAATTCTTAACTCCACAAGTATTGTGCCTATCCCAACTCCCATTGATGGCAATAGAAGTCTCTCCATTGATTTTATGGGGAGTCGGATCAAGGCCATATCACCTAGTTTAGGAGTGAGTCCTTTAAGAAGCATGTGTGAAGGGGGACAATGTTCAGACTGTTCATGGGTTTAGGAGTCAGTAGGACCCACCAGTGATTGAGCAGATATTTGGAGGGAGAGGGGGTGACTCAAGACAGAAGCTTGAGGGAGTCCTTGGGAAAGATGTGCTTCCCCAATGTAAACGTCACAAGATATGTTTATTAATCTTAAAATCCAGCCACATTCAGAAGTACTTTGTAAACTGATCTACTTTCTGCTTTAGAGTGCCAGTGTGTGTGTGTGTGTGTGTGTGTGTGTGTGAATTTTCATTTAAACTAAGGCTCCTTTCAGGAAAGCTCCACTTGGGGAAAAAAGTACAGGGAACTTTGACGCTTGCGTCTCCCATGTGAAGTGTATGGTGAAAAAGTGGTGTGGCCCATCACCACATACACCAAAGAAATTCCACTTAAAGAAACACAGTTATACCTATGCCTTGACACTGCAAACCCTTGTTTGATGGGCAACAAGGAGCACAAGGCTGTGCTCCAGGGCACATGGGAGCAGAAGTTACACATGGGCACAAGTAACACTGAATACAGATGACTTGATCCTGCGCAACACAGGTGCAGAGTGTTGTACATATAAGTATAAAGTAAGAGGTAATGGGTTTGGGCAGGAAGGGCACCCAGGGAATGTGATGGCTGCCACATTATTCCTAGATACTAGCAAGACTGTGATGGAAGAGAGAAGTATGTAACAAAACATCTAATTTCCATGATGAGGATTGCGCGTGACACCTGTGTTCTGTCAGATGTGGCCATTTTTTATCCTCACCTCAGGTTGTGTGTATGCTATTAACAATAATAACAGCAAGGCAACACATGGGCTTAAGATGTATTTCCACTTGCCTGGAGACTCTGCTAGTGCCTAAACTTACCTGTGCATAGTTACTCCTACTCAGATTTGTCCTGGAATGCACCAGTCCTGTGCTCTGTGCTGTGACTTGCAAGATCAAGTTTCAAATGTTGTCCACCACTTTTCTAGAAGTATGTCTCAAGCCCCCAGCATGCACACTTCCTTATTCTCAAGAGCATGGGGTACAAAATGCTTGGACTGTCTGGGTGCTTAATTGCTGTCCTCAGCATAAAAATTAGGTGCTCACCTATCTACTCCTCTCAATGGCCTTGAATGGGATAGCACCTGTGTGACTGAGAGGAGGATGTAGGCCCTAATATCAGTTATAGAGACACTTGTTCAGGATGCAGGTCTCCTACTGCTATATAAACACTGAAAGAACATTCTGGGGCACATGTGCAAAATACTACAAATGTGAAGGTAAAGGGGAGACATTTTCTTTATAAGAAGGTGATGTGGATTCCATGGAAAGATTCTTTAACAATAACTTCATTATTGTATCAAGTGATTGACATCAGTTTTATTATTACCTCAGGTGGATATGCAGGAGAGTTATGGTTGTTGACTGTAATAATATTGAGTTGCCATATTGTGACTGATTTGCAAAACTGAAAAAAACAACAGCTCTGTTGTATGATGCAGCTAATTGGAGCCCAACTCATGTAAGAGGCTAAACCTATTCTTGGTTTATTGACCTGTTGGGGTGCCAGAAATCTCCAACAACTCATGCTTTGTGACTCCTTCCCTGGAGAAACCGTGTTATTGTAGAGAGAAACCTTCATGACAGAGCTGAAAACCCAGGGATATAGCCCATATCTATACCCCTGGAAGAATCCCAACTATCATAAACATTTTGTCCAATCTCTTTCGATCCAGCCATCATTAACCGAAGAAAGACAATGAAACAAATTCAGTTGCCTTTATTCACGCTGAGTAGAGCCTGGGATGACTTGCAGAATAAGATACCACTCAAAATGAGTAAGGATTGCAGAATCCATCCTAAAGAAAAGAGGGTATCTTAGAAGAGTTGGTAGAAAAAAACCCCAACCTGTGATATTATTTCAGTTCCTTGGTTTTGTTCACAAACCTTTGTTAAATGACTTTTTCTTTTAAATTAAATCTGTTTTAAAATCCATTTGAGTTAGTGGAACGGAGGTGAAGGATGACAGTAATATCTCTGTCTCATACACACACTGACACACACTCTGGCATGTGTAATATAATATAATCTTACATTTCAGATAGCTCACTTTATTTTCTGTGAAGCACAGTCTCCTAATATGATAAACTTAATATCCTATTTTATTTCATGAAATGCTTAACCATGGCTTGGCCACCAGGCCCGAGTAAGGTGCAGTGCATCTTAGCACTTCCTCAGGAGCAGCCTAGGAAGGACGTAGATTCTGACTCGCTCTCATAGTCTCCCTCCAACTTGAGCTGCTACTTTAGGGAGTCAGTAAACTGCACCCAGTCTATACCCAGCCAGCACATGTTGCCTGGTACATTGATGATGCGCAGCCAAAGCTCTACCCAGTCCTGCTGCCTCCCACCCGGCTGTGCCAGGTGTGGGATTTAGTAGCTCTGTGTTGCCTACTCCCTCCCTGCTACCCAGGATGTGAGTAGCCAGCAGTGGGATGCAAGATGGGAAGGGGGCCCTAATGTCGCCATGGTAGCCAGAGTAAAATTTGGCCTGGTGTACCTGAATTCTTCAACAAGATGTACAGCTAGACATGGAAAGAAACAAAGGCAGTAGCTATGTGCAACAGCTTTGATTTAAAAATAAATAAACGACCCACAAATTAGGGTTTATTATAAAATAGCCATAAGTTGAGCCAGATGAATACATTTATTACACTACAGGTTCTCATCACGTGATGATGATTATGCATTAAAAATCTAGAAGGACAAAACAGCATACACTTCATTAATCATGTAATAGTTTTGCCTCCTTTAGTTATGAATAACACTTTTAAGGCTGATGTGACTGAAAGCTGGGATTATATTTAAATGCATGTCTCTCTATTTTTGTCCTGCTTGTTTTAGCTTTGGACTATTAACATACTCTCACCCTGGGTGAATAGCCAGTGCCACTGGTCCTTCTGCACTGTCCTTTAAGGCCCAGTGGAGTCCCTCTGATATCAACACAGATTATTTAATGAGACTCTTACTTAGTCATTTTTCCCTTTTGTTTCTGGGAGCCTTCCACACGGCAGCAGGGGACAGGGGAAAACACTTTGAAAAAGAAAATTAACAGCAAAGAAGATGTGATTGCAAAATGGCCTACATTAGCAGGAGAACTTGGAATGGTGTAGTGCAGGGGTTCTCAAACTCAGGGTCGGGACCCCTCTGGGGGTCACAAGGTTATTACATGTTGGCGGGGGGTGTCTTGAGCTGTCAACCTCCATCCCAAACCCTGCTTTTGGGTGCACTTTGCATCCAGCATTTATAACGGTGTTAAATTACAAACACTTTTTTATATATTTATTAGGGGGATCGCACTCAGAGGTTTGCTGTGTGAAAGGGGTCACAAGTACATAAGTTTTAGAACTACTGATGTTGTGCCTCTGTACTCACTTTTTTCTTAAACTGACTAGATTTCATGTTGATACATCCCTTTAAACGTCAATCCATAATATTTCTGGGACTGAAGTCTCTGCCTTCATTCTTCCTGTTGGTAGAACTGCTAAAAGACTCAGGATATTAAACCTACATCATTCTTTGTGCTTGTTTGTCATTAAGGTTCTGCCTGACGCTTACCCAGGTTTGCAGTGCAGGGAAGTCTGGAGGGTTGGGAGGGGAACCTGAGTCTCTCTTACCCCTTGAAAGTCCACATATGAAGACTTTTCACTCCCTGACTTCAGGGATAACTGGGATTTCTCACTCTGTTTCTCTCAAGATGTCTGGCACCCCAGAAGGGACTGGAAGGAAGTGAGGTTGTGTCTGCCCTGTACTACACACCAGCCACTGTAAATCAGTCATGAAGGAGGGGGTGGGGCAGCAGCAGGCACTCTGACTCTGCAGATCTGGAAGCTCCTCCTTGAACCAGAATTTCTCCTAGTGCTCTCTCGGGGTAATGCAGCCCTGCATGGGTTGTGCCCACAAGGAGCCCATAGTGAGGGGCCAGACTGACTCCTCTTGGAGTCAGCGAGGGATTATTACTTTCTCTTGGAGCCCAATCTCTGCTCTCACTGATGTCAGCGGGAGTTCTGCTATTGATTTCAGGCCTCTAATGAATTCATTTTAGCTTAGCTGCAGTATACAACAGGAAAATGTATGCTAATTGGCCTCATAGTATGTTTTTCACTCAAATTATACGTGTCCTCCATGGAGGAGTCTTTTCTGGGTGCACTTTACCTACCTAGTTTTGCATCAGATACGCTATAATCTTTGCATGATGTTTTAAATTTAGTTCTCAGCACAACTTTTTAACCAGCTCCTATATCCAATGACCGTCTCCTCTCTCTCAAGCAGTTTGTTTCCACATATACAACCTACCCCAATTAGGACAAGAGAGCTCCTCAAAATAATGTTTGATTATTTCTGATTGAAGAATGTAGCGACAGGCTGCTGGAGGCTGCATGAGATGGTGCAATTCTACACACACCTACCACCAGCCCATGGCCAAGTCAGTCAGCTCTTCAGAGCCCCTGAACTCTAATCTTGTTAACAGCAAAATTCTCATTGATCTCGATGATAGGGTAGGATAGGCCCAGATGTGTCGTTGCGTTGCTTAATGCACCACTGGAAAGCATTCAGATTAGTATTATGATGAATGTGGTATCTGAACCTGGATAGAACAGAATAGCTTCGACCAATCTAAGACCCAATCCTGCTCTCCTTAAAATCAATAGCAAAACTCCCATTGACATCAAAGGGAGCAGAACTGAGCCCTTGAAGGGAAATAATCCTCAGATATTTCCCTACCAGCTGAAGCTAACAAATGTAAAATGATTTGCGGACGTTTATGGTATATGTTTTAGTATAAACTCTCCAAGATGCATTCATTCATTATTCATGTATCATCACACACAGTACCTTAAAGATGAGAATGAGAGAGACAAGAGAGAGAAAGCAAAGCTCATGATAGTGCAGATGGCACAGGTGAAATGTGCACAGCAAAGGAGTTGTTAAGAGCAAGTACAGTGTTATGTGAGAATGAATTGCATTTGGAAAACCTGGTGCATTGGGAATAGCAAGAGTCCCAAACTAACACTTAGTTAATAGTACAATGCCAAGAGAGACCTACGTTGCCAGCAGTGCTTGGCAACAGGGAACACATGCAGTCACAAATATACTAGATGCAGACAGACAGGTATTCTGCCGCCGAGCCGTAGGTAACAGGCAAATTCAGAAGAGGTTTATTTAACAAAGAGGGTGGGGGAGATCACGCATTGGCCCTGTGCTTCCATCCACTGCATAGTGCAGGAAAGAGGAGACCGAGATGGAAGGGAGATGAAAATTGTTGGAAAAGGAGTGGAGCAGCACTGATGGCTGCACTCTCTTTGAACTGCCAGCATCACTGTAAAGTGCCCCCCCGCCCCCTCATGACTGGCGTCCCCTGTGAGTTTGGGGAGTATGGCTGACAGAAGGAGGAAAGCACAAATAGGAATAAGGGGATTGAAAAACACAAGGTGAATATTAGAAGTGCAACATGTTAGGCTGTGGAATAGCCCCCCAAGGAGAAATCAGGAGGCTTCCTTGCTGTGGATAGCTGAAACAAGACTAGGTAAAATCCTAGTCATGCAGCAGGGAAGAATCTTGCATTGGCCTCTAAGTGATGGACTGGATGGGGCTTTGGATCTAATGAGTCTTTTCTCTCATTTCTTTTGTACTACGAGCCATGTTCAGCCATTCTAAGCAGTCCGATTTCTTAGGGAAAGCACAGGTTTCCTGTCAGACTGTAATGCATCTCCCACCCTGATGTGTAGAAACTGAGGAACAGAGCTAATGGAACACTGCTAGGAAGTGAGATGAGTGGTTCAGGGAGTGAGCTGAAGCTAGGATTCCTCACAGATCTTTGGAGTCCTCACCATTAACAGGAGAAGGGGTCCATTGTAGACACTGGGGATATTTCTTCATAACCCCACCCCTGTCAGTTAACTGACATGTTCCCCGGATCAAGAGGGCTTATCTCCTGAATGGGTTTTTATACCGTTTGTTTTAAATATGGATACTCTTACTGGAATTGATTCTGACCACACTATCATTCTTAATCTTCCTCTGAGCTATCTCCCACACATATTTGTGTCTCTCCTAGCTATCCCGAGCCTGGGTCATGGAGAATTAAGGGAAGCCATCTTGTCTGACGGCATCATCATTACAGTCCTATTGGAAATAATAGGAGAAAGGCGGTTCTTTACTGGGGAGTAAACTTTCCATTCACAGTTTTTAAAGAATCACCCTCTTAGCTTCAGTCAGTTTGAAAATAATGGGAGATGGTAGCTATTTTCATTAAGGGTAATTTTGCATTTCTTCAGGAGAAGCTATTTTGAAAAGTATCTGAGGTCATATTGCCCAAGGTTTTGTAGCTTTGCTGTATGTCTGTTTCTGATTAGCTTTGGTGTAAATCAAGAACAACTTCATTGCAGCTAATGGAATTACCAGTGTGAGCCTTATGTAAGTGAGAACTGGGACCAAAACTGGTTCAAAGCCAAAATATTTTTTAAAATTCACTATATTTGTATCCCTCAATTGTTTGGGAGCCAACATGAGATACCTTGGGCCTGATTTTCAGAAATGCAGGCAGCACTTATTTAAAGGGGAACTCAACACATTTAAAAGACAGGTGTATGGTTTTCCAAATTGGGTATCCAAAAATAGTGGGCGTTTTTGAAAACCTCAATCTGAGTGACCTGCCTATAGTCAGAGGTAATGAATCAGGGCAACAGTTTGAATTAGAATCCAGGAGTTTCTGGTTACCCGCCACATGCTTAGTCCATTAAAATATGTTGCATCACATTTATTTTGCTTCATTGTTTCTGAAAAAACCTGAGGTAAGCTTCTAAGGTGACATTGTTTAGACTGCAGAATAGCTGTTGAAGCCCTACCATTTGAAACATGTAAAAGTAAATTGGAGAAAGCACTAAAAGAATAATTCTACACTGGTATGGTGATGAAGTAAATTACCTAATAAGGTCTATTTTTGATATCTGTGAACCAAATAGCTTCTAATGGAAGTTTTAACCCTTCATTTTAATATCGCTTGGGTGCGTTCTCTAATGAGACACAACTTTAATACAGAAATTTATATGCTTCTGATGCTTGGTTTGTATTCTTCTTATTCAGTACTTAACTCTCAGAACTGATTTTGATATTTATAGGTATGCGTTTGTTGTCAGTAGCTACCGGTGTGGTGCTCTGCTCTTGTTCGATGATGATATCAGTCGGCTGCGTGTGTTCCCTCTGTGTGCTGTCCCAGCTCTGCACAGATAGCTGACACCGCAGACCCCGGGAGAACCCCCAAAGACCACAGACTCTAGTAAGGTACGAAGGCACCCGGGCCACGTTTATTGTCAAATGAAACACAGTCTCTAGCTTCGCCAGATTAGAGATCAACAGGTCTGCTAGTCCCTATGTGCTCCCCAGACAATGGACACAACTCAGTTAGTGGCAGGATGCTCCACTACCCGCTAGGCTAGGCAACAATGTGTCCCCCGGCTCCTACTTTTATATAGTGCAGGACCGATTACTCATCTCTGTTGTCACATTGAAGTACAGCCCCTTGGCTCATTAGGGTGCTGTCTCCCCCTTTGATCATGTTGGTTCAAACAAATAGATCTGTCCATCATGCTGTCCTTTTCACCCTGTCTCTGAGGTGCACCTGGCTGTTCCTTGTTGTCTCTGTGAAGTGTCCTCGTGACGTCCAGGTGCCATCTTGGCACAACTACTTATATCATTAGTGTGTACTTTCTAGCAGTCCTTTTCTTGCCAAGTTCTGTAATTAGGGCCTGCCTCTGGCTCACAGCCCAGCTTTGCTTAGCAATGCCTGGAAGTACTTTGGTTCAGGCTTCAGGCCTCATGCTAGGCCTCTGATACAAGAGTTTATATTCAGGGTCACATCTTACTACAGCGTTCAGCCACACAGCTTCTCTCTGGTGGGTGCAACTTGTGCCAGCAACACTTCTTCCAGCAACTGAACAGTGTGCACCAACAAAAGTATTTGCACTTTGTACCACCTGATTGTGGGCATAAACTAGGGAGTTAGAGATGCAAGTATTCAAACTTGCACCTGCACTTCATTTCTGAAGGAGCCAAAATATTGATCCTTGCACCCACCAAACAGAGGTTGTTCCTAGGGCTGGCTAAATATTTGCTTCACAACGTAAATATTTTCTAAAAAAAATTAGTAATATTTTATGGGGGATGGATGGCTTTCTTGAAAATCTATATTTTGGTGTGACTTTTTTATGAAAATGTGGGCCACATGTCTGATATTTTTATGGAAACTGCTGAACTGAATAAGTCCCCGGAAAATTTAATCTAACAAACCACTCAAATTTTGTGGGCATTTTCTTTGTTCTCTAATGTGGTTCTTTTCTTTAAAATCCTTGTTGATTTCATTCAGATCCATTATAAAAATTTTAATTTGCTTTAACCAAGAGGATGGGGGTTTTTTTAAGTGTGGGAAATAGCTTGGAGACCTATTTCCCCCAACCACCACACACACAAACAGTTTATTAAAGAAATTTGTTTTATAGAAATGCTATTTCGAAAATAATTACTATGCATGACTTAACGGATAGTGTGCAGCACAATGCAATACAATGGCAGTAGCAAAAACAATAATAATGCACTTGTAATGAGACTACTTTTGGGGCTTGACCTACCAGTCCCAAAATAATTTCACGACAATAGTGGAAAAAGGAAAATTACTCCCAACATTATACATTAAAGGATTTTTGCAATATTCCCAAAGCTGTAATGATTCCTGTAATATTTGATGGTAGAGCAAATCCCATAATTTTTGCTATTAGTTGCTAAGAAACAAATTATAATTGCTGCTCAAATTCTTTACTGTTGTAGCCTCTTATTGCCCTGAAGTGCATTCATTTTCCTTCTGAAGATTAAATGATCAATGAAGTAATTCTTTCAAGAACAATTAATAATGAAAACATTTGTAGAAAGCCACCAATGCCTCTGCATTTTTCAGGACAAAAATAAATATATAAATAAAAAACACAAAATAAAACTCCCCAATTAATTTATTCACATTATTGTATGAAACAGAATGAAGCTTTTGGCACATCTGAATGAAATCATTTCCAAGGTGGTAAGTGTAATTTCTGGCTGCTGAGAAAAGATGGTGCCTTTAATAAGCAGTAATTTAATTATCAAACCTCTTGGAAGTCATTATATTGGATGAAAAAATCAAATCTGGAAATTAAGACCTTGTGAGCTGGTGGTTCTCTCACTGGCCCAGAAGCGTTTGGCAAGTGATTGCTTGAATTCATCTCAACCTTGAATTTTCTTTTTTTTTCCCCCCAGCTCTGCCAGCAAGGGCTAGAAATCTAGTTCTTCAGGTTCCTTCCTGTCTTCTTTCCTTTGTTCAGTTGTTTTCTGCGGCTGTTCTTCTCAGTCTCCGTGTGTTTCACCCAGGCATTCAGATCTCACACCACCACCAAATATGAGCTGATGGACTTACTGGCCCAGGAAGTTTGGCAGACAGTTGCCCAAATCACCTCAGCAATCCGGTGGTGAGGGAAGCAAGTCATTTTAGTGACCTGGCTATGCTGAATGCTGACCAAGAGAATGCAGTTCATATGTAATTCCCAGATAGAGAGCCAGTGGAGTCTAATCCTTTAGGGATCAGTCAGGAGGAAGGTCCAAGAGCTGAGTGGAGTGAATAGGGAGGTGTTAAGGATGATCATCTGCCAGATTTCTTGGGCCTGTGCATGTCCATGGGCTCAGGAGCTCTGCTACCTAAAAGGCCAAATTTTATAACAGTTCACTGTCCACATAAGATTGATGTATCTCATGAACATGTGTCATGGTTTCATTGGAAGGTCTGTGAAAGGAACAGAATCTTTGGAGAGCTAGCTGTATGACTCAAAATACTTAGCTAGTCCACATAGTGATCTAGTCCCACACTCCATTCAACATCTAGTTCACCAGGATGAACAGCTGATACAACCCATAGTGCCATTTTTTTTCAATCATGGGTTGGCTTTTAGCCCCCCCAGTTCACATTGACTTTCATGGGATTGTGGGGCTAAAACCTTTGCAGTTCTGTGAAAATGTCGGGGTGTTGTATTTTTGATTTCCTGCACCAGCATTTAGACTGGGCACATAATCACTGCACCAGTGCACATAACCAATGCACCTCTGCCACCTGCTCATAGTCTCTTTTTCACAAAACCAAAACAGGTTCTTTCTGCTGCAGACTTCTCCAGGAAATAAAAACATCACATTCATTTTCTAAATTGAAGAAGCTGTTTTCTTTTTCACTAGCCATTGCCCAGCAGAAGACTGATCCACCCATCTTCTAGCTCAAGAGACATCCCTTCCTTGGTGACTAATGTCCTTGACCCATCATGAATAAAAAGTTGCTTATAAACAGTCACGCCTATTTCCAAGCAATAATCAGGCAAACAATCAATTCCAGTGATACACATGGTGTATTCTGTACCATCAATAAAACACTGTGAGATGAGGCCCGTTAAAAATGAGCTTCATTTTTTGTACAGTTTGTCATTTAGTTGTTTGAAAACCCAGATGGATGCTTACATTGTTCACATGCTGACTGCCTGACCAAGGCAATCTCACAGCTGAGCACAGTTTAGCTTATCCAATTTGAATGGCCTCAGCATTTCCATGTTCTTCCTGATTACTCAGTGCTCAAGCTGTTCACAGGGTAATTTCATGAATGAGGCTTCAGATGAATTAAGAAAAAAGCCCAGAAGGTTAGAGGCAGCAAACCCTGGTTTCCCTGCACATGGCCGAAGAATTGCATTATTGCAGCATCAGTGCACTCTTGAGCAGCAGCAGCACCATGTGCAGAAATAACTCCCCCCTCTCAGTATCTCTAAGCCAAACACAGTTGTACACAGCCTGGCTATAACTCAGTGAACCCAACATTCACTTCCACAAAGCTGTCTACTGCATCAATTACTCCCAGGCCCACCTTGATTACATACCATCAAGATGTAGGGCCAGACTGTCGAATGCAGTGGAGCATGTTAGGGTCTTTACTGATTTCTTAATCAATAGTGTTGTGAAGATGGGTCTGGGCCTGGTTGACAGCTCTCCATCATGGTGCAAGCCGGGTGGCGGGAAGGGGAAGCAGTAGCATCTGACACAACTTTGAAAAAGCAGATCTCCTTCTTGCATTATAAGCTCTGTGGAGCAGAGAGCTGTCTCTTCCTATCTCTGGGTGTACTCAACACTTAATAGAATGGGTCCCCAATCTTTTCTTTTGAATTGCTGTTATTTGTAGGACTTTGATGTTCGTCCAGAATCAGAGTCCCATTGTGCTAGGTCCCATGTGATCATGTTTGCTGTGATACAGGAGAATGTGTTCTGTAAAAGATGACACGCAAACTCTTACCTTGAATTTCTGCTCATGGAAATGCTTCCAAATAGACATTTTCTTCTTTGCTTACATCATCATTTCACACACAGCTGTAATAGGCACATTACCAATCTTTCTGGTATCCACTGTACAACCTCTGCACCTTTTCAACCACATACTCTCATGAGCAGGAAGACATTCTAGGCACCATCAGCTTTTTTGGGTGACTAGAACTAATATGTAGTACATTACAGAGGATTGTTTTACAACCTTAATGAACAAGAAACAGAGGCATATGGATTTATATCTAGTTTGTTTCTACTTGAGGGTTATAGAGAAGATAACTGTGTTATTGCTTAGAACAGTGGTAAGGTCTTTATAAATAATCAGCTCACCCTATCTCAAAGCTAGTAATTTTGTAAGCCCCCTTTGATATTCAGGAAATGGTTTTCAATTTATATCACACAGAGAGGCTACTATAGAAACAAGAAAACAATGCATAAGGGAGTGTTATGTCCTAATATAGATGCAGTTTAAAGGTACTATCACAGAAGTAGCTACTCAAAATGTATTGGATCACTGCCATCAGTTTCTTTGTTGTGCCTGACACGGCGATAAGTTAAGTAACCATGGGCCAATGGAAGCTAACCAGTTTGTTAAAAGAGGTGCTTTAGAAGTATAGCCAGAGATGCTGCAACTTTGGAATATCTAATATTTGTCCATCCTAGCTATCTTGGTATTTATAAATTACATCTATAGTCTGTGAATGCAGTAGTGTCCACATTTCAAAAGTGGCCTCCAATTCTAGAGGCCTCCATTTCTGACAGCTAGATCCTCAACTGCTGTAAATTGAGTTAGCTCCACGGAAGCCAATAAAGACAGGTTAGCTGCTTTGATTTACACCATTTGACGATTTAAGCCCCAAGTGGGCCTCCAAAGGTGGAAGCACCCAAAACTGAAGGCAAGTTTTGAAAATTTAGACTTATATGCTTATCTTATTGGATCTCTAACATATGAAATATGAGTTAGAACAGGGGTGGGCAAACTTTTCAGCCTGAGGGCCACATCAGGTTTCCAAAACTGTATGGAGGGCCGGGTAGGGAAGGCTGTGCCTTACCAAACAGCCTAGACCCCCTCCAACTTCCCACCCTCTGACTGCCCCTTCCCAGAACTTCCAACCCATCCAACTCCCCTGCTCCTTGTCTCCTGACCGCTCCCTCCTGAGACTCCCCACCCCTAACCACCACACTGGGGCCCCACCCCATCCAACACCTCTTACTCCCTGTCCCCTGATTGCCCCGACCCCTATCCATACTCCCCATGCTCCTGACAACTCCCACTGGGACTCCCATGCCTATCCAACCCCTCTGTTCCCCATTCCCTGACAGCCACCCGGGACTACCTGCCCCTGATCCACCACCAGCCCCCAGCTCCCACTCCCTTACCATGCCGCTCAGAGCACCAGGACTAGCAGCCACACCACCCATCCAGAGCCAGCCATGCCGCCACGCACTCTAGAACACCAGGTCAGACTGGCGCTTCTTGCAGCGGTTCTACTCATCAGAAGCTTGCCAGCCCTGCCACCCAAAGCGCAGGCAGCACAGTGAGCTGAGGCTGCGAGGGAAGGAGGACAGTCGGGGAGGGGCCGGGGGCTAGGTTTAGGTTTTGTAGTGACCCGACCACTCCCAATCTTTATTTAGGCCTAATTAATTAAATTAATTCCAGTTCTGCAGTTTCACGTTGGAGTCTGTTTTTGAAGTTGTTTTTGTTGATGAATTGCCACTTTTAGGTCTGAGTGACCAGGGAGATTACAAAACGTAAACCTAATTTCCCCAATACTAATTTCCCCTTTTACTGTTTCTCACACCTTCTTGTCAACTGTTTGAAATGGGCCACTCTGATTATCACTTCCAAAGTTATTTTTCCTCCCTTGGTATCCTGCTGTCAATTGAATTGTCTCGTTAGACCAACCTCACACTTGGTAAGGCAACTCACATCTTTTCATTTATTTATACCTGCTCTTGTATTTTCCACTCTATGCATCTGATGAAGTGGGTTCTAGCCCACAAAAGGTTATGCCAAATAAATAGATTTGTTAGTTACTTCCATGATTATTTATTTTTTTAATAATTGATAATGAAGTTAAGGCCTCAAACATTTTTTCTGGCCAAGGAAGTCTATAGAAAAGCAGCCAGTGACTTCAGAGAGCTGCGGATTGGGCTCGTGTTACTTATTAAACTAACAGTAAAATAGCACTCATTTGAGCACAGCATAGCTAAGGCTAGAAATGTGGAAAAAAAATGTGCAAAGCTCTGCTAATAGACTTTGAGTTGCAAAGCCTGTTATTTTCAGTCACTACCCACACTACATATTGTGTTGAATTATGGCAACATATTATGATTTACTCAGATTAGATTTATTATTAGATTTAAGTGAATATAAAACTTCTGATTTTTTTTCCGTCATTTCTGAAGCACAGATTTGATCTGGGATATTTGGGACAGTTTTCACTTTAAAATAAACCAGTTGTCTGTGTTTTTAAAGACCATTTGATCATCACAGGCTTAATCAGCCAAATTCACTAACATTAACTAATGAGTCGCTGCTCCAGTTATATGTATATATTGCACATAATTATATGTAAAAATATGCTATGCATAAAGAAGCCAATAAATTATATCAATAGTAAGACTGAGGAAGGTCAAGGTGAGTTTTACCTGTTTATCACAGCCTTGCAGAGAATCTCATATTGTATTATTATCAGTGAAATTTCCTGTTCTCTTCTATCTCATTCCCAAAGCCTTTATAACCTATCTGTATTACCACTAAGTTAGTTCCAGTTCATGGCCCATTTGGCTGTTTACTCCTAGATTATTATAAACTCAGTGGAGTTTGTCTGAAATCTGTCCCAATCTTTGAAGAGAAAAATAAAAAAAATGGGAATGCTAATAATGCCTTAATGATAAGTAGCCTGTGGTGAATATTAATGTCTCCTTAGCTGTGGTGTTAACCCTCTGAGCATGAATATATCTACCAAATATTTTTCTTGGCCTTTATTTTGTTTATAAATCAAATACAGGACAGGAGTAATTGAGTAACATAGATTGGTAAGTAGCTTTTATCAGATTGTGCATCTTTGTGTACATGGAAAAATGTGTGCTATATTCATTGACTACAATACATCTGCAAATCATCAATACTTGATTTATTTATTTCTGCAGTAAAATATTAGGGATACAGAAACAGAAATGGCAAATATATATACCGTCAAATGAGGTTATTTTTTCAACAGTAAACAGAATAGTCGAGAAATGCAGATGATACTGTAAAGCACAGAGCCCCAAGACTGCTGTAACTATTCAGGAATCCTGACTGTTCAGAAGAAAAGTGAGATGTATTCTGACTGAAGGGTACAGACTTTTCAAGAAAATGGAGACTAGTGATGCTGGAAAACTATCTGAGCTATTACGTGTAAAAAATAAGACCAAAATGATATGGCTCAGAAACATTGTGGCTAAATGAATATAATTATTTTAATTCTTGGAATGTCTTTAAACATAATGAGCATTTGAAAGGTACACAAAACTCAGGGATCAGAACAGTTGGTGTAAGTAATTTCATCTGGAAAAAAATATTTGGGGTTACAATAGGTCTCTCAAAAGAGAACATAATGGCCTAAAAAAGCCCTGTCTTCCTTCCATCCTACAGAATTGTACTAAGTATAACTGTTTAGTTATATAAATAGCTATTGTATAAAAATGGCTGAAAGCTTCTTTAACATGAATAGAATGAAATTTGGTACTGATGAACATATACACACACACACACAAGCACATAAATGATCCGTGTGTATGATTATAAAATACACATACACATTATCTGTAATGATTTTGATTTGATGTGAATTGATAGTTAAGAAAATCCTTGATATTTCAAAGACATACAAATAATTAGACCTTTCCTTGTCATTTGTCATGATTATCGTGTTGCCAATCCTCCAGGGTTGTCCTGGAGTCACCAGGAATTAATCTTTAATTAAAAATTGTCATGTGATGAACCTACAGGAATACGTCCAACCAAAAGTGGAAACCCTGGTTATGAACGAGAAAAAAGAACACAAGATGATTGAAAAAAATCTTTTGCAGATCATCTTTGACCTACATATTAGCACATTCCATTTTAATTTTCTAGAACCATATTATCAACCTTGATTTCTATGTACAATTGTTGCTAGCATCAGTTAAAGTTAGACATACAGATCAACAACATGGGATGGCCCTTAATTTTTAGTCAAAACAAGCCAGAATTCAGTTACCCTCACTATTTCTGTGCAAATTGTATTATCTTTGTGTATCTGCATTTTCATTTTGTATATATCCATTGTTTTCAATTTTCAGTGTTGAAAAATACACACTAGTGCACATTGGAAAATATAATCCCAACTGTACATATAAAATGATGGGGTCTAAATTGACTGTTACCACTCAAGAAAGATCTAGGAGTCATTGTGGATAATTCCCTGAAAACATCCACTCAATGTGCAGCGATAGTCAAAAAACCAAACAGAATGTTAGGAATAATGAAGAAAGGGATAGATAATAAAACAGAAAATATTGTACTGCCTCTATATAAATCCATGGTGTGCCCACATCTTAAATACAGCATACAGCATGCAGCATGCAGATGTTGTCTCCCAATCTCAAAAAAAGCCATGTTGGAATCGGAAAAGGTTCAGAAAAGGGCAACAAAAATGACTGGAGGTATGGAACAGCTGCCATATGAGGCAAGACTTACCAAGACTGGAAAAAGAGATGAGTGCGCCGGGGGGGGGAATATGATAGAAGTCTGTAAAATCAGGACTGGTATGGAGAAAGTAAATATGGAAGTGTTATTTACTCCTTCCCATAGCACAAGAACTAGGGGTCACCAAATGAAATTAATAGGCAGCAGGTTTAAAACAAACGGAAGTATGTTTTCACACAATGCACAGTAAACCTGTGGAACGTCTTGCCAGAGGATGTTGTGAAGGCCAAAACTATAACAGGGTTCAAAAAAGAACTAGATAAATTCATGGAGGCTATGTCCCTCAATGGCTATTAGCCAGGATGGACAGGGATGATGTCCCTAGCCTCCGTTTGCCAGAAGCTGGAATGGGCGACAGGGGATGGATCACTTGGTGATTATCAGTTCTGTTCATTTCCTCTGGGCACATGGCATTGATCAACTTGGCAGACAGGATACTGGGCTAGATGGACCTTTGTTCTGACACAGTATGGCCATTCTTGTGTTTTCCAACATGGGAAGAATAATAGAACTATATACAACTTTCATAATGAAACCTTAAGTAAACAAAATTTGTCAAGTCTTTTCATTATAAAACTAAAGCTTTGGTCAGATTTGTCAACTTTTTGGTTCTAACGTGTTTCATCTAAAAACGCACATTTCTGCGATTTCAGTTGAGGTTTGGATTGGTTCAGTTTCTTTCAGATCTTAAACTGAAATTAAAATTCAGGCCTGTGAACTCACCAAAACTTCCACAAACCCCTGGTGAAAAGCAGTCATGATCCTTCATAGAGATCAAGTGGGCAACGTGTATAACTTTAATACTGTTGGGATGGAATGCATAACACTAAATATGTATATATTGCATTCAGCTATTTAATTTTTAATCAGCTCTGCCTAGTGAATCAAGCACAGGGCAGGGAGCTAGGATTCAATTCTTAGGATGACTTGCTGTGAGATCTTTGTTGGGTCATATCACCTCTTGGAGCCTCAGTTTCCACATTTTTCAAATGAGAATACTTTTTAAAGATGGACAAGTAGTATTACTTTCTAATTGTATTTCAAGTAGTTAAAAGAGAGCTTATTTTGGATGAGGCTATCTCTGAAGTATAGAACCCACCTGCATCTTTTCAATCCGTCTCTCCAGGGTTTTAGACAGTGCCCACCAACATAGTATCGAAGTGCCTCCATGAGCATTTAGGGCTATATCTTGCTAGATAGTTGAGTGGTGGTTTTGAAAGTTCTCAGCTCCCTTTGATATCAGTGGGAGTTGAGACCCTGAGCACCTTGTAGGATGGGGCTATGGAAAGTGGCACAGGTCGAGGGACGTGGAAGTCACGGTCGGCTGAACCTGCGGATGCTGCAGGTAAACAAACTGTCCCAACCCGCCAGCAGATTTCCCTGGCGGGCCATATGCCAAAGGTTACCGATTCCTGGGATAGAGAATAGGGAGCCAAAGGAGGGATGCAATGAGAAGGGTGACATGATCAAAGTAATGGGCTAGGTCAAAGCGATGGGCAGTGGCCTTTACAGAAATGTTCTGAAGGGGTATGAGCAGGGCACGATTGCTTTGATCAAGACCAGAGAAAAGAATGTTGTAGTCATTGAGATGTGAGATGAACAAGAGTTTTCACTGTGTGGGTAAGAAAGGCCATCTCTTACAGATATTATGCAGAAAGAATCTGCAAAATTTAGACATAGCCTGGATGTGAGAATCAAGAGAGAGATTTGAGTAGAAGTTGGCACACAGTTACAGGCCTCAGGAACAGGCCGCTGATGTTGTCCACAGTGATTAAGAAAGGAGAGGTAGCGGGGAAGGCTTGGGAGGAAAGATTAAGATCTCTGTTTAAATGATATAGACATTTTGATTATATCCCTCTTGCTAACGAATCATATACTGCTTGGCTTCTTAAGACGTGATCCTGCAAAGGCATAAGCATGTGCTTAACTTCAATCATGTGCTTAAGTTCCATTAACTTCAGTGAAGCTAACATAAAGTTAAGTCGTTGCAGGGTCTTAGATTGTAAGTTTTTTAGGCCAGGGACTTCCTTTATGATTGTTAAGATCTTAGCATAATGAACTCTTTATACTGATTGAATTTTCTGCATATTATTGCAATACAAATAATAATGATTAATAATAGAAAATATTTTACAGAAATATGAATTGCCCTAGAACAATTAAACAAGAAATTACATATTTGGTTTAGTAATTAGCACACTCAGTATGCAATTAAGTGAAATCTGCAGTATTTACTGAAAGGCACCAATATTTTCATTTCATAAAACAGAGTTTAATAAATACAACTCTGTAACAGAAAATAAAAATGTTCAACCTTATACTGCCTCTTGTTTAATGCACACAGAAAAAATCTCATAACAATGGTATTTTTATAAGGAGTAAGGTCGAGTAGTGTAGTTTCATTACCTTAGCAGTAATTTATGACATCAAAAATACTACAGAATGAGATTAAATTTCTCTCTGAAGACCAAACTGCAATAGCAAGCACATTACAGGTCAGCATTGAGGTGTACTAGCACAGTTATATTAGAGGAGAGCCTAATAATGCTATGCTTGACTTAAGAAATTATCCTATGTGCCTCACTTTCATGAAAGCTACATTCAGTCACAATATAAAGTTTGTAAGTAATATTAAAGGCTCAGTGCAATGTTGGTCCCAGGATATTGGAGAGAAATGGTGGATGAGGCACTATTTTTCATTGGACCAACTTCCCCTGGTGAGAGACAGGCTTTCAAGCCCACACAGACCTGAAGAAGAGCCCAATGTAAGCTTCAAAGCCTGTCTCTCTCACCAACAGAAGTTGGTCCAATGAAAGATATTACCTTGGACATCTTGTCTCAACAATGGTTCAAAATATTCCAGAGATTCAAAGAACTGCTTCCTAAACCAATTCCTCTCCAGAGATCAAAAAAGCAAAGGATACCAAGCTCCCCAAAACATTGTCTAAACAGTTTTAACACTACATATCAAGTCTCTTTATATGTGATTTAACCAAACATTGTTTCTTGAACAAGTTTTATTTTATTTTTATGAGAAGGGAGGTAAGATGAACTTCATGCCAGAGTACTTACTGAATAATGTAACTGTAGGGAGGCTGGGTGGCCTCCCTCTGAGCCAATATTGAATTCCCAGGATGTGGGGAGTTGGGAGCCTACCCTCTCAAAACTTTTTCCCTCCTCCCCCCGCCCCCCCCAATTAAATTCAAATCCCAGTGAAACTTCTATTCCAAGGTCAAATTAGAGAACATCCATCCTAAGACTTGTAAATTATTTCTCAAATCAGTGACTCTAAAAATTATTCATTAAAACACAAGCTCTTAAATGAAAACATTAAGCCCTGTATCAACAGGGCTTTTATTCTGAACTTACACAGGGAGCTGTACAGTCCTGACACCACAGCAAGGGCACAGGCAGGAGAACTTAATCTTTATGTATTTGTGAAAGGGATGACACAAAACCCTACTTTTAAAAAGTCAGCCACGGGTTTTATAGAGACAGTGTTTAGCAATATTAGACCCATAAATATCAAGAGGCAAGTTTTGTCTAGTGTTTTGAGAGCAAACGGCTTTAATGTTTTTTAGGTGCTAGTCATCAGTTAAAATGCTTTCAGCCCACTTTCTTATAGACAGGCTATGATTTTCTTTAAGCTACGTCCTCTAAATGCTACCACTTATTGAGATGGTCTGGAGTATGCGCTTTAAAGGCTGTACTATGGGCCAAATTAGAAGATTTTATAGTCTACATCTAGTGAAGTCACATTACTCCATATGCAGCAATGCAAATGACTTCTTTTTCCATCTGTTTGTGTATTTGTATCCAGGATATGAAAGCATGGATCTGTTGTGTGTATTAGAGCTATGCAAATCTGGTGAAAGCAATTTGGAAGACTGTGTATGAGCAATCTCTTGATAGAACATGCTTTTCCAATCTAAAATGAACAGATATGCCAATCTCTTTGGTCTGTGCTTTCAATAATATGTCATTTCTGACTTATAATCACTTGGGGCTCAATTCTGTGATCCTTAATTAAGCAAAATGTCCACTGATTTTGCTAAGAACACTGAATTTTGCCTTAAAATTCATCATAGATCCAAGATACTTTACATCTATAAAGGTATACATTACTAGAAACATTTTAAAAAAATAGTGGGTATGCAAACAAACCATTGACTATCAATGGAACTTGGGCTCCTACATCTTAGGCAGTTTTCAAAATCCCCTTGTGTTTCTTGGCTATTATACATCTGAAAATGTAGGTAGGTAAAGTACTATAATTTAGCCTCTGACTAGTTTAATAAATTACCACATTAATTATGGCTTGGATCCTCAGTGCAAGATCGGGTGCTTAATGTGGGAAATGGCTGGTAAAAATTCTTAAATTTGCCAAAATATATTGTGACAAAGTTCCAAGTTTGTACTTGTGGGTCCTGCGCTTCCTGGCAGATTTAGGGGCCTCAGAAACTCATCTAGGCCCCAGAGTGACCTCCCTTTCTCAGTATAATTGGCAAGAGTCACCACCTAGTGAGTTACCTTCATCACAGGCCAGTATGGAAGGTGGAAAAAGTGGGGAGCCTGGGCCTGCCCTCTGCTCCGGACTCCAGCCCAGGGACCCTAATAGTATCAGCTAAGATGGCCGACCTTTTATCCACAAAACACAATACAATTCCCTTGGCTACTTCCCCACAGCAGTCCCTGCTTCTTCAAACTCCACTTCACCCTTACCTCAGGGCCTCCTTCCTTCTGTATGATATGTTGTCCACCACTCAGTCTCACCAACAGCACAACTTCCTTCCACAGCTCCTGACACCCACCTGACTAACTGGGAGGTTTTTATCTGGTTTCAGCCAGTCCCTGATTGGCTTCAGGTGTCCCAGTTAGGCTAGCTGTTTCTACTCCTTTCTAGAAGGTTCTTAATTGGCCCCAAGTGTCTTGATTGGCCTGGAGTAGTCTTTGTTTGGCTATCCAGGGAACAGGGACCTGCACATCTTGAGACTAATATACCTGCCTTCCAGCACTCTCCTATATCCTTCTGGTCTGACTCCGTCACAATATGCTAACTACTTTTTTCTGGATTGCAAATTATGTTATGCCACACCCTTTTTACACTTGTGCCACTAAAAACACACTTAGAGTATGGGTAGATTGCTGGTAGGAGGGTACTTCCTAGCACATGTAGACAGACACATACTAGCTGTGCTCAAGCTAGTGTGCTAAAATTAGCAGTGTGGCCTCAGTGACACAGGCAGAAGCTTGGGCTACATTCCCAGGGAGTCTGGCAGGAGTATTTGAGCAGCTAGCCTGAGCCATTGTCCATGCGATCATAACCATACTACAATTTTTAGCATGCAGCTGGAGCAGAACTAGCATGTGTCTATCTACCCATGCTGGGAACCACCCATGCAGATACTGTGTAGACATACCCTTTGAGCCAAGTGTAGCTGCATAATAGCGTCCAATCTTTTTGCTGTAAGCCCTTAATCATGTTAAACTGGGATTTAACAACATATAAAAAATTGATTTTTTGATCAAATTTTGATCAAACTAGCCAGGGACATAAAGGGTAACAAGAAAACATTCTACAAATACATTAGAAGCAAGAGAAGGACCAAGGACAGCATAGACCCATTACTCAATGGGTGGAGAAAGGGAATAATAACACTGCTCTACAGCCAAAATGCTTCTGAAATAAATGTAGTCGAACTTTACTAATTCTGGGTCACTGAGAACGAAAATGATGCTTAAAATTGTTGATTGGCTTTAGTTTTCAAGATATGCTATTGGGTCAGTATATACGACCCTTGACATGGTAATGGCGGAGGATAAGTGAGTTATAAAGGGAAGGGATCTCAATTTAAACCAGAAATGACTAAAATACATCTTTGACTGGATCTATGAATAAATCTGTGACTGGGTTTGGACAGTACTTGCTTTTTAGGCAAAACAATGAATGATGCAATCTGAAGCTGGTATTGCGTCATACATGATATGAATTGCATCATGTTACTCCTAGAAGTCATGGATGATGCAATCATAACGAAGCTTACATCACTCTGCTGAACAAATTGCCCTATATCAGCTCTGGAAATCATACAGTGTCGTGCTCTCTTATTTGTCAGTGTTTGATTTTGCAAAGGGATACATTTCTGTTTAGCCAAAGTGAGCAGAGATGCCTCGTACTTGTGTGAACAGTGCAGATAACTTCTGCTATGTTTATGGTGAAGTGACTTTTGCATCACAAAAGCGCAGTATAACCACTATGGTTAAGAGAGCCTATCACCTTTATTTTGGCTGCAAAATTGGAGATCAGGACAAGAGGTGGGCTCCACACATATGCTGCAACACTTGTGCAACAAATCTTGGCCAGTGGTTGAACAGGAAAAGGAAATCTATGCCTTTTGCAGTGCCAATGATTTGGAGAGAGCCAACAGATCATACCAGCAATTGTTACTTCTGCATGGTGCCTCCAGTTGGGAAAGGTGTGTCAGAGAAGAAAAAGTGGACTGTGCATTATCCAAACATTCCATCAGCTATCCGCCCAATACCCCACGGAGAAGGACTGCCGGTTCCTGATCCACCAGAATCATTCTCACTTGAGTCAGATGAGGAAGAGGAAGAGGATGAAACTTCTGGTCCTGAACCATCAATGTCACAGGACCCACATTTTCTCCCATCCTCCTCCTCTGAACCACACCTCATAACACAAGCTGAACTGAATGACCTTGTCAGGGATTTGGAACTACCCAAGAGTAAGACAGAGCTGTTGGGCTCCAGACTACAGCAGTGGAATCTCCTGGCAGGTGATGTTAGGGTTTCCATGTTCCGTGACTGTCAAAAGGATCTTGTCCCATTCGTCTTCATGGAAGGTGATCTTGTAGCCTGCAACAACATCGATGGTGTGATGGCAGCCCTCAACATCGTTCACGAGCCAGATGAATGGAGACTCTTCATTGATTCATCGAAGACTAGTCTTAAAGCTGTTTTGCTGCATAATGGCAATGTTTTGCCATCAATTCCAGTTGGTCATGCAGTTCATATGAAGGAAACCTATGACAACATGAAACAACTTTTGAGGTGCATAAAGTATGACCAACATCAGTGGCAGCTTTGTGGCGATTTGAAGGTTGTTGCTCTCTTGCTTGTTCTGCAGACTGGATACACAAAGTACTGCTGTTTTCTCTGCGAATGGGATAGTCGTGCAAGAGATTCCCACTACATCAAGAATGATTGGCCACTCCGACAGTCATTGGAGCCTGGGAGGAAAAGTGTTCAGCATCCACCACTTGTTGAGTCGAGGAAGATTTTGTTACCACCCTTACACATCAAGCTGGGTCTGATGAAGAACTTTGTCAAGGCCATTGACAAAACACAAGCAGCTTTCAAGTACCTCCGTGGAAAATTTCCAAGGTTAAGTGAAGCTAAGATAAAGGAAGGTGTCTTTGTTGGTCCTCAGATTCGTGAACTTCTTCGAGATGGTGCATTTGACCATGCACTGCGTGGCAAGGAAAAGACGGCATGGAAAGCCTTCCGATCAGTGGCAATACATTTTCTCGGAAACAACAAGGCAGACACCTACAGGTTGTTGGTGGAAAACCTCCTCAAGGCATACAAAAGCCTTGGTTGCAACATGTCACTAAAGATACATTTTTTGCACTCTCATCTAGATTTTTTTCCACCGAACTGCGGAGCAGTGAGCAACGAGCACGGCGAGCGATTTCACCAGGACGTTGCGACAATGGAGAGACGCTATCAGGGCAAATGGAGCCCATCAATGCTTGCAGACTATTGCTGGACAGTGACAAGAGATGCTCCATTTAATGAATACAAGAGACAAGCCAAGAAGCGCCGAGTAGACACTGAATAGGACTAAACTATGTACATAATAGTTTTTTGCCTTTTGTTTCATAACACATTTTATTTATATAACTCTTTTGCTGATTTTTAAGGTGTTACATAAACAGGACAGGTGAAATATTATCATGTAAAGCAACCATAAACACATGAAAAGACCTAGGTTTACAGTTTATGATTAAAACTCTACTATCTACACAATATACTTAGACATAAAATGTAAAAACTTAAATATCTTAGAAACAGTAGCCAATCAGTTGTTTTAATTGTCATATTTGAATTCAGCACATCAAAATACATATCACATTTTATCTCTGAAGCAGACGACTTCTAAAAAATTGTATACCACTGTAATAGAAAATGTGGAAATGACAGAGGTGCTTAATGACTTCTTTGTTTTGGTTTTCACCAAGAAGATTGGTGGTGATTGGACATCTAACGTGGTGAGTGCCACTGAAAATGAGGTAGCATCAGAGGAGGCTAAAATAGAGATAGGACAAGTTACAAATTACTTGGACAAATTAGAAGTCTTTAAGTCATCAGCAATGTTCCCTCTAATTTTTGACAGGCTGTGTGCGCAAAAAAGTTCTTTTGTGCAAATTTTTGTGCGCGCGATGTTTCGCCATGTGCGCAGAGTTTAGGATCTGTGTGTGCGTGCACAGCTTAGAGGGAACAGTAGTCATCAGGGTCTGATGAAATGCATCCTAGAATACTCAAGGAGTTGTCTGAGGATATATCTGATCCATTAACAGTTATCTTTGAGAAGTCATGGAAGAGATTCCAGAAAACTGGAAAAGGGTTTTTGTGCCCATCTATAAAAAGGGAAATAAGGACAACCCAGGGAATTACAGACCAGTCAGCTTAACTTCTGTACCCAGAAAGAAAATGGTGCAAATAATTAAGCTATCAGTTCGTAAACATCTAGAAGATAAGGTGATAAGTAACTTTCAGTATGGGTTTGTCAAAAACAAATTGCATCAAACCAACCTCATGGCTTTCTTGACAGGGTAGCAAACTTTGTAGATGGGGGGAAGTGGTAGATGTGGTATATATTGACTTTAGTAAAGCTTTTGATATTGTTTTGCATGACCTTCTCGTAAACAAACTAGGGAAATGCAACCTAGATGGAGCTACTATAAGGTGGATGCAAAACTGGTTCTGTAGAGTAGTTATCAGTGGTTCATAGTCATGCTGGAAGGGCATAATGAATGGGGTCTCTCAAGGATCAGTTTTTGTCTGGTTCTGTTCAATATCTTCATCAATTATTTAGATCGGCGGTGTCCAATAGAAGTTTGATGCTAACCACACTTGTGGTTTTTGAATTTTTCTTATTCGCCACATTATAAAAATGGATTAAAAAACATACTACACATATGCACTAGCGCCTGTCGCTATCACACACAGCACACACACATCCACTGTCATCTGTGCTGTTCTCTCTCTTGCACTGTATCCTAGCCACGTTAACAAGCTGTATATCAAAGCATGCAACCTGTCTTCCAGTACTGCTGTCTTCAATACACCAATGCATTGCTCATGCATTAGTCACAATTCAGTAGCCTATTTGCCACATATGGCTTATGGTGAATGTATTGGAGACCACTGATTTAGATAATGACATTACAAAGTACACCTGTAAAGTTTGCGGATGATACCAAGCTGGGAGGGGTTGCAAGTGCTTTAGAGGATAGGATTAAAATTCAAAATGATCTGGACAAATTGGAGAAATGATCTGAAGTAAATAGGATGAAATTCAATAAGGACAAGTGCAAAGTACTCCATTTAGGAAGGAACAATCAGTTGCACACATACAAAATGGGAAATGACTGCCTAGGAAGGAGTACTCTGGATAGGGATCTGGGGGTCATAGTGAATCACAAGCCAAATATGAGTCAACAGTGTAATGCTGTTGCAAAAAAAGCGAACATCATTCTGGGATGTATTAGCAGGAGTATTGTAAACAAGACATGAGAAGAAATCCTTCTGCTCTACTCCGCTTTTATTAGGCTTCAACTGGAATATTGTGTCTAGTTCTGGGTACCACATTTCAGGAAGGATGTGGACAAATTGGTGAGAGTCCAGCGAAGAGCAACAAGAATGATTAAAGGTCTAGAGAACGTGACCTATGAGAGAAGATGGAAAAAAATGGGTTTGTTTAGTCTGGAAAAGAGAAGACTGAGAGGGGACATAACAATTTTCAAGTATGTAAAAGGTTGTTACAAGGAGGAGAGAGAGAAATTGTTTTTCTTAACCTCTGAGGCTAGGACAAGAAGCAATGGGCTTAAATTGCATCAAGGGAGGTTTAGGCTGGACAACAGGAAAAATTTCCTAATTGTCAGGGTGGTGAAGCCCTGAAATAAATTGCCTAGGGAGGTTGTGGAATCTCCATCACTGGAAATTTTTAAGAGCAGGTTAGACAATCACCTGTCAGGAGTGGTCTAGATCAGTGGTGGGCAACCTGCAGGGTAATCTGATTGCGGGCTGTGAGACATTTTGCTGACATTGACCATCCACAGGCACTACCCTTTTCCCTCTCTCCCCGCAGCTCTCAGTGGCCATAGTTTGCCATTCCCGGCCACTGGGAGCTGTGGGAAGTGGGTGGCTGCCGGTACGGGCTGGCTGCCACTTCCCACAACTCCCATTGGCCGCGAACAGCGAACTGCGGCCCCTGGGAGCTTCAGGGGCCTGTGCCTGTGGGCGGTCAATGTCAGCAAAATGTCTCTCAGCCCGCAATCAGATTACCCTGATGGGCCACAGCTTGCCCACCACTGGTCTTGATAATTAGTCCTGCCAGGAGTGCAGGGGACTGAACTAGATGACCTCTCGAGGTCCCTTCTAGTTCTATGATTCTGTGAATGATTTAAGCATCTACTGCTGTTGCGATATATCAAAATGAATAATTATTTCTCATATAAGCTGTACATTTTAAAAAAGAAGTTAGAAGTGTAATAGATAAGAAATAACATTGCAACTTCTTGTCCCAGTCATTATAAAATGCTTGAAATGATAACAAAGTGTTAACCAATGGAATATGATTTTTTGACAGTGCATCATTCAACCAAATGCACAACTGTGCTTATTTTTGCAAGATACAGTCACATTAATTGGCTTTCTAAAAGACATGTAGACACCTGTCACAACCAATTTGAATAATTTTTCTACTGTATTTTTGTTTTTGTTTAATAGTTATGAAATATTCTTCGTGTGTGTTATACTCTTTTAGTTTTGGAAGTGGAATAATTACAAAAAGTATTCTGGATTCTAAAAATATGCTAAGCATTTTTTTTATACAAGCTTCAGGAGAAACAACCATGAAAACACTCCCCTGGCAAACAAAGAAATGCAAAACAGAGCTTAGCTTTCATAAAAGATAGGAAGGTCTTTGTCACATAACCAATGACCTGAGACATGCAGCCTCCTTAGGGAAGTCTTACTGTTTTCATTCTTGTTTCAAGAGTGCTTGGAGTTCAGTAGTTGAATTATTTCCACATTGTAGCCAACAACAGGAAGCAAGTGGACCTAGTATACAAATGCTGTAAGCGTGCCTGACTTCAGATTTTCAAAATTAAGCAATTAGGTGAGCACTAAATGAAAATGGGTTTAAATACTAACAATAGAGGTCAAACATTACATTATCTGTCTCTCATACTACCTGTGAATTCTTAGTAAAGAGAGATCATCTCACCTTTTTCTTGCTATTTGGTGCATTTCTGATCTCTGTTATTAACTGATGTGATCTTGGCATAAAAGATCGAATTGTAACTTTTGAAATCTCTCAGGAGGTAAAAGTTATATGTTAGAGTTTCCTGATTTTATATTGCTTTAATCCCTGGCCATGTGGACCCTAGTCATTCATAATTAAGGAAAACTACAGTCGCCCTGATTTGCTTATCATTTAATCTTCTTAGCCTATAAATATTGATGATTGTGCTTTCTGTGAATGTTAAAACATGGGGAAAATATTACCTACCCTAGCCAAAAATTGGATAATTATAACCATCAAATGCTGTTAAGTTCCAAGTTACAATTTCTGTATGAAGTTTGCTGAGGTAAACTACAGAGGCTTGTGGGGGTTTTAGGGAATTGGGTTTTTTTTTGGGGGGGGGGAAACTTTTATTTCATCATGTATGTTGTTTCAGAAGTGAGTCATGCAGTACCCTATATAAAATGATAAACTGGAAGGAAAAGTTAAATGTGTTGCGATATCATGCTGACTGCAGCTGGCAAGTTTGACTGACCTTGGACATTTTTCAGAAAGTTAATATGGTCTAATCTACTCCAGACTGTCATAAATTCATTCTACCAAAATAAGGTGCATTCATAAACGTAAGGAGTTTCAATATGGCATGTTAATAAAGGTCACAGAAAAAGCTAGTATTGCACTAAAAAGAAATTCAAATTTGTACTAAAGGAAGGTTGTTAAAGCATGCATGCTAATAATATCTTGCACTTATCTGGTATGTTTCATCCTAGGATGTCAAATCTGTTTGCATATATTAACTAATTAAGCTTCTTTTGAGGTATAGAGTTCCAGTTTTATTATAACCATCATTACAGATGAAAAAACTTTGACACTGAGAGGTTAAGTGACTTACCCAAGGTCGCACAGTGAGCCAATGATACAAATCAACATTTTCTTCATAGTCTAAATATATCACAAATTTTCTTACAGTTGCATGATTCAATGACAGTTGATTAAGGGTATCTAGAGATGATATAGTCTAAGCAGTGTTCCTCAATTTTTATAGGTTGTTTCTTTTTATTTTGAGACTTATACAAAGTAATTATGGAGTGCCTGTGACTAATTTTTATTAATTTTCATAAAGACACCAACAGTGGAAGGTACGAGAGGTAAATGACCTACAGCATGCATGTTGTTCAATACCACTTTTTCACAGGATATCCGATAAAATGATGCAATTTTACAAGTTGTCAAAACCGCAAGACCAGACCAGGCAAAATCAGTATGACATAGACCTCACAGGTTAGGAGTCTAACTGGAACAGATGCAGAGAAGAGCTGCTAGGATGATCCAAGGAATACTTATAAGAGGAAACTCAAAGAGCTTGGCTTGTTTAGCCTAACCAAAAGAAGGCTGAGGGGAGATATGATTGCTCTCTGTGGAATGCATCAGAGGGATAAATACCAGGGACAGAGAAGAGTTATTTAAGTGCCAATATGGACACAAGAACAAATGGCTATAAATTGGCCATCAACAAGTTTAGGCTCAAAATTAGGTTTGTAACCATCAGAGTAGTGAAGTTTTGGAACAGCCTTCCAAGGGGAGCAGTGGGGGCGGAAAACCTAACGAACTTCAAGGCTCAGCTTGATAAATTTATGCAGGGAATAGTATGATGAGACTGCCTACAATGGCATGTGGCCCATCCTTGACTACCAGTAGCAAAAATTCCAGCGACCAGAGATGTGATACTAGATGGGGAGGGCTCTGAGTTGTTACAGAGAATTCTTTCTCGGGTATCTACCTGATGTGTCTTGATCACATGCTCAGGGTCTAAGTGATCACCACGTTTGGGATTGGGAAGGAATTTTCCCTTGGGAAATTGGCAGAAACCCTGGGTGTTTTTCACCATCTGCAGCATATGGGACACAGGTCACTTGCAGGTTTGAACTAGTGTGAATTCTCTGTAACTTGAAGTCTTTAAGCCATGATTTGAGGACTCCAGTAACTCCATAACTCAGAGGTTATGGGTCTATTACAGGAGTGAGTGGATGAGGTTCTGTGGCCTGCAATGTGCAGGATGTCAGATTAGATGATCACGATGGTCCCTTCTGATCTTAAAGTTTGAGTTGTAGGTAGCACTATATACAGGTACACACACACACAAGATATACAGAAATAGGAAAAAAAGAGAAGGAGGGGACCACGGAGAGTGAAGGGGCAGGAAAAGGATGGGAAAAATCTGAGGTCAGGTGGAATTGAAATCTGGTGAGTTTTGAGCTATCTCAGCATTCTTTATCAAAATGCATAAAGAAACAGGATCAATTTTTTTTTCAAATTTATATATTGCTCTTTACATCAATAAGTTGTTATATTGCTGCTAGCTCAGACAGGACTGAATACCACTGCTCTCTTCTGGGCATACATCAAGTCCATTTTTGTAAAATCATGTCTTTGGTATTGATTATGGTCCCCAAGAACCTTTGTGGTGGACTTAAACCCAGTTTAGTAGATAGGTACATAATCTAGGATATAATTTTCAGATGAGATTTGGTTGCTGAAAGCCATATTTTCACCCTTGTGTCCACCTCTTTCCACTCTATTTTCACCTTTGTGTCCACCTCTTTCCATAGATGCCTGACCATTGAACAGTCCCACAACATATGCCTCACGGTTCCTTTTTCTCTTTACAACGCCAGCGAATGTTGGAGGAGAAGGTTTCCGTCATGCACAGCCTCTGTGGTGTCCAATACATTTTGAACACCACCTCTTGCTGTGTTAGGTATAGTCTCAGGTCTGCACAATGTAATTCTTCTTAATATATATTATGACCGAATTGGAAGGAGATGTATCAGACCACCTTACACTAACTTAGATTCCCTTGTGCTCAGTCAGTTTTAGAGCTGATTATGTCCATTTTACTGATATCTAAGGGAGTCTGAGTCAGTGTAAATTACACACCAAAGAAATGGAAGAAGGTATAATTAGAGGAGGATGGTGGCTACTTTAACTTGTACCTCTTTATGCCTTCAACTGGGCCATATATGTATGTGCAAATAACTTACCCTCCCTTAGACATTAGTAGAGTGAAAGAACATAGCTTGAAAGGAGTTGAAGTCAGTCTAAGGGGATCATAGTTATTGTAAGGGGATTTAAATTACGCTTCACCCCTGAATCTGGCCCTATGAATGTGTAGCCAAGGTCTGATTAGTTAATTCTAGATGGAATCTACATTGACATAACATATACACTGAGGGGAACTTAATTAGACTCCCTTTAGGCTTTCTTGGGGTTATGATTCAAATCTGAATTTGTAACTTTTGTGAGCTCCACATCTACATCATGGAAGGCCTACAGTATTCTCCAGCTTTCCTCTTGCTGGTATTTAATAACATCAGAGTTTTTGAATTGTTAGATCAAATTCTGCTCTTGGTTGCTCTTGGTATAAACCCATTTAGCTTGGAGCAGAATTTGACACAATCAAGAAACGCTATTTTGATTGGTGTTGCTTGATTTTATTTTAATCTGTGTTCCTCATTTTTGTAATTTGCATCACATAATGAATTAAAGCTCCTCACTAAAGGCAAATAAGTTTATTTTTTAAAATACATGGTTCATCTTTTCCTCCAATATTTCCTTAGGAATTTTAGATGCAAAGTCAGGTCATGCCTTATTTATAGGTGTAATTATAGATAAGTTTTGATCTCTACTGTGCAACACAAAAAAGCAACATAATCAGCAAATACATCTCTTCAAATGAACAGCAAAGCCAAAGAAAGCCAAAAGATGCAATTTGCAGAAAAAATCAAGATTCATAACAAAATAATTTTCTAATGATCAAGTGATCAAGTCATTTTTCTTTCAACCATTCTACTTTGCCATTATTCTTTCAACCACCTATCTCACTAGACATGGCCCTATAGGCAGATTCCCGTCCTCACAAGAACAGGTTGGAACAATAGGAAACCTTTGTGGAAAACCAGAAAGTGGTGCTGGTGATTCAGCACGTGGTACAATATTTTGAATCAGCACTGGGTCAAAGCTGTTGTGCTTCTGGACATATGCTCTGGAGAGAGACAAAAACAAGTCTTAACCAAACATGGTCATTAAAGATCCTGAGGCACATTTGCCAAGACTGACTATGTTAATCCTGGTGGCATACCCATATTCTGGTTACTTAATGCCTAATAATCTCCCTTCTGCAGTGTCAGTTGGAAAATTTACTGTTTTTCCTCCTAATAGGAATGTGATATCTTTGTGCCCTGTTAAATATTTGGTACCTTCCAATGGCTGACGAAGGGATCCTTCGGTCTAGTTTGTATAGCCCTTTTGATTGTTATGAAATGAATGAAAACTCATAATTTCCCTGTAGTATAACTTTCACCCACCAATATTATTATTTCTTAACAACAAATGTGTGCTATTTTGGAACATTCAGATTAAATAGAACCAAAACTCATATATGCATATTGATGTTAATTTCGGTTTTTTTAAGCAATTATAAAAAAAGAAACCCTGTCTTATTTAGTTTAATATCAAGGCTCTAAAAATAAAAACTTGATTTGAAAGTAGGTCCCCGATTCAATCCTTTCTTCTTCATCTTCATTTTTTTCAATCATTAAATAATCACAAATTATGGAACAAGACAGTGCATAAGTTAGTGATGCTCAAGGGCCATATAAATTTACATACAGTATAATTTATGCAGATTTTATGTACCTACTTGATTTGTATTTCTTTATTCCCTACATTTTAATGCTAACATAAAAATGTTATCCTCTGGAGTAATTTTCAATTACCAGTTCTTTTTATTTCATTTAAAATGTCCACTTAGTGAAATTGTGCAGACACATAACAGTTGTACATGTGAGGGCTGGTTTTTGGATTGTTTATTTTTCCCCAATACAGTAGTTGATTTTTTTTGCTGATATTTGATTTGATGAAAACAAAAAGATACGATGATTAATACACATTTCAACAAATGCAGCATAAACAGTAGTCACTGATCATACAAGCAATGTGATGAGTGGGGCATGGGATTTTTTTAAACACATTCAGACTGTCAGTCCATCAAGTTAAATATCCTTCTTTTGACAGTGGTTGGTATCTGAGAATAAGTGTTATATTCAGAATAAGTTCCCACTTATTTTTTATCATCTGCTAAACCAACCATGAAATGCAGTATCAGGGTATAAAGCGTCTTTCTTGATCATGTAACTAGAACAGGTATTTCCCACTCCTCACGCATGACCTTGCTGCCGCAAGAAAATCTGGATTATCCTGGCATACCCTAATAGACGGCCTGATCCAACAAAGTACTTGAACATGCACAAAGCCTAATAGAATATGATTTTTTAAATCATCTCAGGGGTACCCAATTTTAGGCACATTGTATTTATCTTACATATAAATACTCATATTGATAAAGTTGACTCCCTTCTTCCACAATCATTGTAAATAAATAAATGAAACAAAAATATCCTCAAACCTTCTAGTTAAATCCCCAAGCTGCAGCATTCTAGTGTTGGGCTCACAAATGTAAAATCACCTTCTTGCTCACTGCTGCCCTGGGTATACATCCAAGGATCACATTAGCCTTTTTTTGCCACAGTATTGCACTTGGAACTCGGGGTCAGTTGCTTCACCACTATGACCTCTAAATTCTTTTCAGATTCACTGCTTTCCAAGATATCGTCTCTCATTTTGTCATTATGGCTTGCATTCTTGGTTTCTAGATAGGTAACTTGGCATTTGGCTTTATTAAAATACACTTTTGTGATGAAGTGGCAAGTACCTTGATGGCATCATAGTCTTATTGATGAAGTTTGAGCAAATTGTAGCTGCTGGTTGTATTCCCAAAAATATGGGTGTCTACTGACTTCTGGTTAGTGATTTGGGGAACCACATATACTTACCAGTGATGAAGGATGACATAGCGTACCCTGCACTGAGCTGATCTCTTATTACATGACCAATATTTTATTGGGGTGGAAGGATTGTACTGTATAGGAAGTGGCTTTTCATGGTCTGTGAATCTCAATATCTAGTATTACCAATCTGTTACATGGAGAAGGTGCTGTCTTGTAGAGATATTACTGTCACATAGTACAATGTACCCAGTGGGTTTGTAAGCAAATGAGCTAAAGAAGGTACCTACCCATGGGCAGTCAAGGTCATCACAGGACAATATGAGTCACTAATATACATCTCCTCTTGATACTATAACTTACAAATTTTAACTAGGTTGTGGTCCTAATTCTGATCCCAAACCAATGTAAATCAAGGGTAATCACACTATAAAGTTTGTGGATTTAAATCTGCGTGATCAGTGTAACTGAGGTCAGATTCAATCCCGTAAACCTTTTCTTATAGCCTGACTGTTTTTTCCCCGCACCATCTTCTAATAAAACATTTTCTTCTGTTCTGTTGTTTGCAAAGTCTCATTTAAATTTATTTAATTTCACCTACACTATTGTTGATTTTGGTTATGTTAATCTTTTATTTGTTTAAATAAAGAAAATTGTTTAGAAACCAATATAATCAAGAAGTCTTTGGAGATTTATACCATATAATGATTGAAGCCTGTTTCTTATATAAAGCTCACATAAGCCTTTGTGGTTGTGATATATAGTTTAATTCTCAATGTCATGCTTGGTAGTCCATTAAGTTATAAAACTCCCATGGTAAATGAAGACCAAATAATTGTATGATACATCACTGACAGCGTGGTGAAAGTACTACACCACTGGTAACCATATCTGTATATTTTCATGATGCTTAATGTTTTATTCATCTCAGTCACTTCACATAATTTGAGTCCTTCACACTGGGAAGTTCATTTGTTTAAGACATCGGGAGCATTAATATGTCTTATTTCAGAATTTTCATTTTAAGCAGAGTTAATTATCCAAAGCCTTTTTATAAAGCATATTTACAGAAAGTCAGGACTGTGCCTTTTCTCTGTCAACATAGTTGATCATAGCCCATCCAACTTGTGTACGTCTTCATGCTCATACTATCAAAGCTCTACTGTCACCTGCTATCTAAGTGCTGTAGGAACCTGGGCATTATATTCTGTTTGGTAGCCTGCTTACTGAGAAGGGGAAGGAGTCATTTTGTGTTGCTGCAGGGCTGCTGGCTGACTCCTTCTATTTGCTTGCCACCTTCTGGCTCCTGTACTCTGAGTGTGTGTCTTGCTGTGTAAAGTTGAAGAATTGATGATGCACTGTGGAAAGATGTCCTTCCTTCAGCATGGGTTTTAAAGAAAGGGAGCTGATGTCCTCATGGGAAGGTGCTATGAATTGGTGAAGTCTGTACAACCTGTGAACATTGATACTGTGAAGATGTACTATGAAAAACTGCTTTATTTTGAGTGCTAGTATGTATGGGGGTCTTTGATAAGCCTTTGATAAGATCCCATACCAGAGACTCTTAAGTAAAGTAAACATTCATGGGATAAGAGGGAAGGTCCTCTCATAGATCATTAGCTGGTTAAAAGATAGAAAAGGATAGTAATAAATGGTCAATTTTCATAGTAGAAAGAGGTTGATAGGCTACCCCACAGATCTGTCCTGGAACCTTTGCTGTTCAACATATTCATAAATGATCTGGAAAAAGGGGCAAACAGTGAGGTGGCAAAGTTTGCTGGTGATACTAAATTACTGAAGATAGCTATGTCCATACAGATTGCAAAATGATCCCACAAAACTGGACAACAAAATGGCTGATGAAATTCAATGTTTATAAGTGCAAAGTAATGCACACTGGAAAACATAAGCCCAACTACCCATACAAAATACTGGGGTCTATATTGGTTGTTACCGTTCAAAAAAGAGATCTTGGAGTCATTGTGGATAGCTCTCTGAAAACATCCACTCAGTGTGTAGCAGTGGTTAAAAAAACTAACAGAATAATAGGAACCATTAGAGAAAAGATGGATTATAAAACAAAAAAATAAATAAACTCACTAAATAAACCCATGGTATGTCCACACCTTGAATACTACATGCAGTGCTGGTTGCCCTATCTCAAAAAGATATATTAGAATTGGAAATGGTACAGAGAAGGTAAACAAAAAATGATTAGGGGTATGGAACTGCTTGCATATGAAAAAGAGATTTAAAAGACTGAGATTATTCAACTCTGAGAACAGACAACAAAGGGGGTGTCACGGTGTGAGACTCACCCCTGCAGCGCCTCCTGCTCTGTCAGGGAATTAGCTCTTCGAGCTCCAGCGTGCCCTCTGCAGGCCCGTGTCCCAGTAGCCGCTGCCCATGTCCCTCCTAGACCCTCGTGCCCCTTTCCATGGGATGCTGCTCCCTGGCAGTACCCACCCCCCAGATCTCTGGGTCTCCCCTCCCTGGGGAACCCCCACCCACTATCTCCACCTTACCTCAGCCTATGGGTTACTGCCAGTCACCATCGAGCTCCCTTTCACTGGAGCTGACTGCAGTCTGTATAAGCCAGTCATCATAGGCAAGGCAGGTTTGGGCCTGCTGCCTCTGCCTACCCGTGGGCTGCCCCCTGCAACCACAGTACCCCTTTTGACCTTCTACAAGGCCGGCAGCCTGGGGGATTGCCAGACCAGAGATCCCCATCTCCTCTGGCCTTCCCCCAGCCCTGCTCCACTCCAGGTACTTTCTCAAGCTCCCCAGCAGCCAGGCCTGTCTCCCTCCACAGCTAGAGGAGACTGCCTTTCAGTTCCTGGCTTCCCTGGCCTTTATAGGGCCAGCTGTGTCTGTTTGGGGTGTGACCCCCAGCTGAGGCTGCCTCCCAATTATCCCAGCTTCTCCCTTGCCGCAGCCCTCTCCCAGGATTGTTTTATACCCTTCAGGCAGAGGATGACCACCCAGCTACAGGGAGTATCTGACTGAGGTCTACAATATCATGAATGATATGGAGAAAGTAAATAGAGAAATGTTATTTACCTCCTTTACATAATATTAGAACCAGGGGTCACCCAATTAAATTAATAGACACCATGTTTAAAATAAACATCGGAAGTACTTCTTCAGAGAATGCACTATCAACCTGTGGAACTCATTGCCAGGGGATTGTGAAGGCCAAAAGTGTAGCTAGGTTCAAAAAAGAACTAGATAAGTTCATCGAGGATAGATTCATAAATGGATATTAGTCAAGATAGTGAGGGACACAAACCCCTGCTCTGGATATTCCTAAACCTCTGACTGCCAGAAGCTAGGACTGGGTGATAAGGGATGGATCTCCTGAAAATTACTTACTTCACAGGGAATGAACAGAATTATCTGGCACCAGTTACAGTTGGGAGACACTATAATGAGTTAGATGGACCATTGGTCTGACCCAGTATGGCCATTCTTATGCATTGTGGCAGAGCTGTTGCGACTTCATAGTTAAGCAAGGGTTTGGTTTTGCCCTTCATGCAGGACTTCACCATCTATTTTTGTATGAAACCCACAGCATAAATGCCTCAAATTTTCAGCACGTAATCTCAGAGTGAAGGTTGAATTTTTAAGGAGTTTCAAGTAATTCTGTTAATTACTTTCCTAGTTCTAACTAATTAAAAATTGGCTAAAAAAAGTTCATGTTCTGAGTCTCATGACTTTTAAGGGCTCATCTAGCTTGCAAAGCACAAACTGTAGAAAGTCAGAATACTGTAGCAGGAGCTCTTTTAGAGTTATGTAATTATTTTTTTAATTAACTAAAAGAAAAATAAAATCTTCCTTGTGTTATCTAGAACCTGAGAATTTGTGGGCAAGCCAGACTGTAGCGAATACGTGACAGGTTAGGAGTGATGGTCACAAGGTGAAATATACATAGCTGAACCATTTACACTGTAATTCACAGTAATCTGAAGTTGCAAAGGCTTATTTTCATTTCTTCTCCAATGCCATCCCATTGATCTTTATGTAAAAAGTAGAGAGAATAGTTTCCTACCTACTCTTCGTGCAGCAGTGAAGAGGCCTCTGATTCAGGACAGCATAAATCAAAGGAATAAAATGTATGAGTACCATTTATGGAATAAAGCTGCTTCTGGGGAAATTTTCAGCAAGCGCGTTTAACTTTTGTATGGCAAGTGGTCTTGCTTCCGTGTATTGATTGTTCAATTGTGCAGAATTTAACTCTGAAATGGAACATTTTGTGCCCTTTTGAATACAAGTTTCTAAGCAACATCTCCATTTTGCATAGCATCCAAGAGTACAGCAGAACCTCTTTAATCGGCACTTCACTAATCCATATATTTTTATAGATGATCCCCCCAAAAAGCCATAATTTATCCTCACTTCTCACAAAAAAAAAAATGTAATAGCAAGATACTGTGTACCACAGTAAATTCATTTGTACACTATGGAGATGCATAAATAAAACAAAACTATGCACTTCAAAATAAAGGAATGAAATATGTTTTGTGATGCCTCAGCCTTCAAGTTTTATTCATGCTTGTTCACTTAGGACTAGATTGAAAATCCTTCTTACACACATTAGTGAAAAGTCACTCAGAATTGAAGCCAATTGGACTACTCATGTGAGTGACAGATTCACAGTCGGGCCCTTATTTACAACGTAAGGCTGAGTAATACATGACCATTTGCAGGACACAGGCCTAACTTACAAAATTCAGCCATTTGTAGTGTGAGCATGAGTGATGAATGATCGTCTATGTTCATAACCTGAAACTTACCGAGAAATGAGCTCTGGCCATTATTCTGTCATCTCCACAGCTCACTCAAGTGGAGACATTTTTTCCCTTGGTCATAACCATTTTCTTGTCAGAAATAGATTACTGGCTGTTTTGCCAACAAACTGGGGTCCACTGAGTGATTTTCTCACACCCACAAAAAAGTTAGAAGACCAGCTCTGGGTTTAAACATACCATTATGTTGTGAATTTTTCCCCATGCTGAAAGAACTAAAGTTACTGGCGTTATGACAAATGACCTAAGAACTTCTTTTTTTAACCATCCTTCTCAGCAAAATCTCCAAGAGCACTAAATCAGAGTATTTAAAAAAATCTCCCTTTGCGGCCAATGGGATTATTCACAGTTTTAAAATTAAACACCCACATAAGTGTTTGCAAGATCGGGGCCTGAAAACTATTAAGTACAGTCTGTGCTGTGCCTTTTTATATAATGAAAATTATCTACTTCAATCTATGGCGGAGGAATAATTGAATAGCTGAGTCACTGCTTGAAAAGTCTGTTACTACATGTCTTCAAGACTTTGACTTTGCAATACTTTTGCCATTTTCCTCCTAGATAGATGGATACATTTTAAATACATACATCTGCCTTGATGAGTGGGACCATGATGCCTTTTACTTGGAATTTTTATCTATCATCAATAGTAATCATTAAATTTTTCTCCAAATGGTGTCATTTGTGCAGTTTTATCTTTGGATTTCCCAGAGGAGATGATATTAATTGGTAGTAATAGTGATTGTGATAGTGTCATTGTTATTTGTTAAATGCATGTATACGTATACACATGTGCGCGCACACACACAGTTTTTGCTTATTAAATGCCCGATTGTACAACTCTTACGCATGTTGGTGACCATTACTCATGCAATTAGTCCCACTGAGGCCAATAGGACTATTTCAATGATTAACTTCTCATCAATATGAGTAAGGGTTGAAGAGCTATCCCCTGGCTGTACAGTATTGATAACCTCAAATGTTGAAGCCTTTCCATCTCTCCCCCACCTCCCAAAAAGGTACTGGTATTGACTTAAAAAATCATGAGATTTCTTCAAAGGGATTCTTTTTATTTGCCTTCTGGTTTCTGAGCCTCGGGTGTGCTCTTGCTTCATGGTTTCAGACTTTTCTCCATAATTTCAAAGGCTAGAAACTTACTTTAAAATCAGATAAAAATGAGAGAATCATAGAATGACTTCACTCATGAAATGGAGAGGAATTATATATTGCTTGATTTGTGGTAAAATAACCACAGTTGGCAACGCTGACTTTAATTTCTCTAGACTCCCATTTTTTTTGTTTGTGAATGAAATGTGAAAAACAGTTACCTGCCTTAATTTGCTGCTTTTTTCACTAATCTAATTAATCTGACATCATTGTTAAAACTTTACTTGTTGATTTGAAGAGCAGTGATGTTGGTGAAGTCTTACACCTGAGCAAAGATGTCTGTATGGATGAATGAAATCACAGCTGAACTGAATGAAAAAGATCTCCTGAGTCATCTTGTCCAATGGCTCTCAACCTTTCCAGACTACTGCATCCCTTTCAGGAGTCTGATTTGTTACGTGTACCCCCAAAGTTTCACCTCACTGAAGAACCACTTGCTTACAAAATCAGACATTTTGTAAAAATACAAAAGGGTCATAGCAAAATGTTACTGAAAATCTCCTTCCTTTCTCATTTTTACCATATAATTATAAGATAAATCAATTGGAATATAAATATTGTACTTGCATTTCAGTATACAGAGCAGTATAAACAAGTGAAAATTTGAATGAAATTTTAGTTTGTACTGACTTCGCTAGTGCTTTCCATGTAGCCTGTTGCAAAACTAGGCAAATAGATGAGTTGATGTATCCCTAGAAGACTCCTGCGTGCCCCCTCAGGGGTATGCGCACCACTGATTGAGAACCACTGATCGAGAACCACTGATCTAGTCAGTCCCCCTGCTCTTGGGAACCGATCCTGCAGCCCATACCCACAGGAGAAGCTGTAGTGGAAATCAATGATCAGTGGCTACCTCATAAGTTTAAACCTGCAATTCAAGGCCCTGGGGCAGAATTGCCCTACAACAATCTCTTGAATCTGTTTTGAAAATCACTAGTGCTTTTGTTGTTATGTATGCAAACATCCCTTGGCAGATTATTCCATTGTCAGACTGGTTCTACAGTTTAAAAAAATTATAATGAATTTATTTTCTCCCTAGTTTGGTTTCAGGCCATTAGTTCTTACGGTCCCATCCTCAGCAAGAATGGAGTTCAATCATACATTCTTTGCACAGTCATAACTAGTCAGTGGGAGTTTTGGGGAGGTTGAGCAATGCAGGGCTGGACCTTTAGAAGCATTGCTTTCCCATTTCTGTATTATTAATTTTAAAGGTATATTTTTGCCTGCTTGAAAGGATATCACCATTGTGTTTTCTCCAGGCTTCAACCAAAGTAATGGGGTCTGAAGGGCAAGGGAATTATCTCCACTCACAATTGTCTGTTGCTTGATTCTCAACATTCAGTAATTTCCCAGATAAGGAATATGACTCTATTTTTTCTTCCTTATTTAGGCATGGTTGTGTATTCTGCATTGTTTTTGTTACATATGTTCCCAATCTTTAATCAGGGCTGCCAGTATGAACCTCTGTCTCCCTGTGGAGTCTTATCACATCGGCCCACACTAGTTGATCCAATGCAGAATTGGGGCAAGGTCAGGCAACCAGTTGGGAGGGGACAGGGAAGATTGAATTGGGGGAGGTAAAACACTAGAAGACTAGAGAAATGCCTGCCTCTGACCATCATTTAATATGGTGCATCATTTAATTTGGATCATAGCTTTGAGACCTATGTGTTATTTTAATCTTCCCTAAGGATCTGATCATGTAAAGGACTTAAGTAAATTGAGGCCAGTCAGCAATTGACTATCATTGCCTCAATCTACTGACTCCAAAAGGAACTGAGACATGCTGATATTTTGGACTGTTATAATTTTCACAACTCATTCACTGTGTTAGAGGGCTTTCTCTTACCTCCTTCCATGAGTCTTGTCATGCAGATGGAAAGCAGAAGACCAGAAGTCCGAAGTGCAGGCAATGCAAAGTTTCTTGGGGTTTAGTTCCAAGCAAACGTATTTTGAAGATCTTCACACCAGTAGAGCTTACCTCTATTTGCCGATAAAGTTTCCCCCTCTCCTTCCTCCATCTACTGTGCTAATACGCCAGTAAAAGCCCTTCTTCTAAGCCCTGGCTATGCACATGGATGGAGTTGTCTCTTTCTGGTGTTCTGTTTCCACCTCTGATGCCACAGAGCATTTACCCTGCGTCCCCTTCCCAGCTCCAATGCTGCAAAGACTTGCTTGTGGCCCTGTTCCTCATTGCCCTCTTCCCAGTCCCCCATTCTCCCATTCTGCCATTACCATTATCATTCCCCTTCCCACTCCTCCGTAGCAGGCCCAGATATACCTGCAATGCATGCCACTAGTCAGACCCCTTATCACTTATGGTCATTTTCCATTCTGGAGGATCTTCATCCCACCCCTTTTGTACCCCATGGGAGGGGTAAGGAGTGAGGTTGTGCTCCGGTCAAGGGCAGGCATTTCTCTAGTCTTCTAGTGTTTACCTCCCGCACTTCAATCTTCCCTGGCCCCTCCCGACTGGTTGCCTGACCTTTCTTTGAGATAAGGAGTTGAGGCAGTCACTAGGTGTGCGCTCATATGTTACACTCCCACCAAACCCTGTAACACTTTTAGCTCTGTCCTTTATCTTTCTCGTTATACTAAAAGCTCCATCTGGTTGTGGGAAAAGCAACACACAGCATCTTTGTCTTTTGTTCTTCACGCATGTTAGTAAGGATGTAAGAGTATTAACAGGCAAACCCAAAATTCTGTCCCAGGCTAGCAAACAGGCTTATACAGATGCTTCCTGACTTACAGAAATCCGAGTTACGGAAATCCACACTTAGGGGGAAACCTCCATAAGCTAAAAATAGGAGGGTTTTGTTTGTTTGTTTGTTTGTTTTTGCGTAATGGTTGGAGATACGTTTCCAACTTATGCAAAATTCAACTTATGCAAGGCATTCCGGAACATGGCTAGGCTCCTAGGTGCTATCTCTGCCTTGTCCCCAAAAAAGTCTTTTCGTGATCAGGCCGAGCACTCAGCCCAAGACGTAAGAGGGAATGAGGCCCCAACCCTGCAAACAGTTTGCACATTGTGTAGCTTTACTCCTGAGAGTAAAGGTATGTGTATGCATAAGTGTTTTGCAGGTTCAGAATCTAAGTCCCGGTCTACTCTGCGAGGGGGGGAATCGATCTAAGATTCGCAACTTCAGCTACGGGAATAGCGTAGCTGAAGTCGACGTATTTAGGTCGACTTACTGTGGCGTCTTCACGGTGCTGAGTTAACTGCTGCCGCTCTCCCATCGATTCTGCCTGTGTCTGTCGTGGTGGTGGAGTACCACAGTTGACGAGAGAGTGCTCAGAGATCGATTTATCGTGTCTAGACTAGACGCGACAAATCAACCCCTGAAAGATCGATTGCTACCTGGTGATCCGGCAGGTAGTATAGACCTGCCCTAAAACACTACTGTGAGATTAATACCTAAATAGAACTGTGGTTAAAATGAAAAAATGGAGTCATCTTAATAGCTAAGAGCACTACCTATGGACCTGTGTTAACTCTTCCATAGCAAAAAACCCTAAAGGGAATAAAAATTATGTAATTTTTTTCACTTCCTAACAGTATAATGATGTTCCTGGTTGTTCAGTTATCTCCTGTGTATTTTTTGTGTTTTTCTGCTGCGCCAAACAGCAATTTTGACATCAGCAAACAATGGCTCAGCTGCATTGAAAGGAAAACAGAACAGAAATTTAAAAGCAAGCCACTATATAAGATAAAAAGGCTATTGGGGTGCCTCAGTATACTAGAGTTCTTGCACAGAATTCCCGTGGCAGCTGATGCTGCTGATCAATACTTGCTGCTGCTAGTTGGGTCACAAATTGTAACCTAAACAATTAATAGTAACTTTCTGAAAAGCACTGTGCAAAATAGGGAGATAGGAGGGCACATCTTCAGTGTTTAATCCCTCCAGGAAATGACAAGAAAGAAATAAAGTGAGGAATTTAGTGCAATAAAGCACTGTGCAGCTAACATACCTTGGTGGATTAATGTCAGTATTAGCAGGGAGCCTCACCATGGGGAATCTTTCTATGTTCCAAATTGCAGATTTGCATTCATATGTGGGTTGCATGGGACGTCGATAACAAGACTCATCCAAAAGGGAAGGAATCGTAATCTGTGGGGAAACAGATGTGGATTATAAAATAGATGAGAATAAATGGCAATTTATGGCAATAATTTCTTTCATTGTGTGTTATAAGATTAACTGCACAAGCATAATACATTGTCAGTGTTATCTCTAAGAGTTTACTTTGCCCCACCACCAGTCCACAATCACCCAAATATTGATTGAACCTTTTGCTTCTCCGATGTTTTGTGACACTAGGCAACAGACTGTCTGCCTGTGTCTTAGGAGCACACATCTACATGTATCTTTTCCAAACTGATTATTTTGTATCTCTCTCAGAAAATAAAATAAACAGCCCTCACATAGGCAGTCCTTCCAGAAAAGAATACTAATACCATTTCATGCACTCTTTCTTGCTAACAGACCTTGAAAACTTCAAGACAAGAACAAGAAGTACAGTGTCAGTCCGACAGGGTCAGGGAATGGTACTGCTGTGTGGACCACCACCACATTCTGGAGGTAAATCATATTAATAATACTGTTTTCAAAATTCAGTAGAAATGTGCAAGTTTCTCCATCTCTTGCTCCAGAAGAGGGTTTCAAGAGTATTTAAAGTTTCTATCCAGGGAAGAAGCAGGTGATAGTGTTGGATTGAGAGAGTGATCCATCCTGAATGGTTCTTGTTGGACAAGTGGACACCTTGGTAAATCTTCTAAGAACCTGTTGTAATAAACCCAGAGAAAGGACAAAGTTTTCATCTAAATGCATGCATGGAGGAGAAGAAACTAATGCAAATACCAGTGTGTTCCAGAGTGGAGCAGATGAACTTAGATTACATGGATCCCATAGAAGCCCATCTGTTTATGCTTTGCGCACTTGGTCTTCTGCAAGTTTTCAGTAGGCAGGGAGAGTAACTCTGGAGAAAGAAGGTGGATCACAGGTTGAGCCTCTTTCCATTACATTTTTATTTTATTCACAATAATGAATATCACTCACAGTGCAAGAGAACTTATATCTTGTGCACCAGATTTAGCCCTGAGGTGCAAGTCTCATTGAAGTCAATGAGATTTGCACCCACTTACTCCAGAGCTAAATTTGGTCCTTCAGTATGTGGTTCTAAGACTTTAAATAATGTGGGGAGAAATGAAAGGATGTTATCAAGTTAGTGTAACTTCCAAATATGAATTACCTTAAAACATGGTACATAACATCCCTTATATTCTAAATATATTTGTTTTATGAAGAAATAGTGAATGGTCTTTAACAGGGAAATGAAAAAGAACACACTACAATAGCCCATGTGATTTGTTCTCTTCTGACAGTGTGTGATATCTATCAAATCCTTGTCCCTGATGGGAATCAGTATCATCGATGCTGCTGTTCAGACAACTTAATGGGAAAGTTTCAATAAAAACTTTGTTTTATCAGTGTCAAAAAAAGTGGTAGATGGGCCCCCAAAAAATCAAGTTTCTAAGTGGGTTTTATAAACTATGAAGACTTTAGCAATTATTTTACTACTACGTCACTTTAAAAGGGAACGATAAAAAAATGTAGGCAATTCAAAGCAGTCATTTTCAAATAAATTGTGTAAAGATCTCTTGTTATATTCTATGTAGCTATGTAATGAGAGGTGCCAAAGCTACCTTGGTTGTCTGGGTGTTTATACCTCTGTGTTTCTGTGTTGCAATTCTCACAAATCAAGCATTGGAAAGATAATTAGTTAGCTGTCTATTATATCGATTGATATGGAACTTGATCGCAGGCAATGCATTATGTTCCCAGTAGTCAGTGAAGTGTGTCATACAACTTCAGTGTATTGTCACTAATCACTAATCAGCCATCTGTTTTGGCTGGGTATACACCCAAGTGGTATTTCCAGTAATCCACATATAACTTTTCAGGTAATTTCTCTCTTTTTTAAAAAATTGTAATTATGTTTTTAAATGTATATGCCATTTGAGTCCTCACTCCTCATCAGCTAAAAATTACCCAGCAAGCCATTTGCCACCCTGATGCTTTTACTGGTCAGACACAACAAGACAAGTATTTACTGAGCCCATTTGCTTTTGACCAGCTGTCAGGAAAGCTTGACAAGTCTGCCAGAGTCCCTTGGCCCCTGGGCTTTACAGCCTCCAACTAGACTGCCACTTGAAAGAAACAAAATTTTAAAAAAATGGTTTGGAAGGCCTCTGGGTCTGATACTTTAATGACCTGTGTGATCTGCTACTGCTTACAAATCAGGAGAGATTTTAATTCTGAATATTAAGCCTTGACCAAACCTTTCTGAATCTGGAAAAACCCCAGGCAGAAATCCCTCTGACCCCACTGAGAAGAGTAAATATTTTTTTGCACCAGTGACATGGTTCTGCATTTTAACTTGTGGGAGCTCTGAAGATTTTCTTCACCAAAGGTGCATTCAGTGCTGTCACTGTATGGGGGAGAGAGAATGCCATGACAAGGATAACCATCTACATAGTTTCTGTAACTAGGACACCTTTCACCTTCATTTTTTTTAGGCATTATGCCTTTCTTTGGGTGTATACTAATACCATCAGTATTATAACTTCTGGAATCTCTATGCAGGTACCCATTACAAGGACATGGTGGTTTCATCTGCAACCTAAGGTACTTTGTTCCTACCTTTAAAGGTTACATTTGAGACCTACCTGCACCTGTGCTGTGCCCCATTGGGGCATCTGCATTTATTAACTGCTAAGCACTTGAGCGTATAATGGAAGGATTGGTTCTTATCAGCTCATGTAATCTGGTGTGCCTCAGGTTTTATAGAAATCTCAGATCTCAATGCATACTAGCTTACCCCACTTTTCAGTAGAGATGTGGGGCCCAACACAGGTGCAATGAGACCTGTAATTTTAAGGTAGAGGGGCTGTCACTGGAGGGTTCTGCAAGGAAAAAGACTCTGAGGTTGTAGTGGTCGAGATTTGAAAGGTCAGAAGTAAGTGTAAGAGGTTGAAGGGTCCGGAAGGAACTTTTTAGTAAAAAGTACTCTGAGCTGATGCCTGTATTACAAGCTTGTTACCTAACTCTTATCCCCAGGTGCACAAAGCTTCCATCACCTGCCACCCAGTACCAACTGCTTCAACTTTTCTCTCCCGTCCCCCTGGCTATAAAACCTTGTCGCCCGCCCTGGGACAAGCTTCCTGACCTGATTTCCTCAACCGCAGGCTACACATCCCCTTTTGTTTAAAACAAACAAAAGGAAGTATTTTTTCATGCAGCGCAGTCAACCTGTGGAACTCCTTGCCAGAGGATGTTGTGAAGGCCAAAACTATAGCATGGTTCAAAAATGAATTAGATAAGCTAATGGAGGATAGGTTCGTCAATGGCTATTATCCAAGATGGACAGGGATGGTGTCCCTAGCCTCTGTTTGCCAGAAGCTGGAAATGGGCGACGGACTAGATCACTTGATGATTACCTGGTCTGTTCATTGCCTCTGAGGCACCTGGCATTGGCTACTGTCAGAAGACAAGATACAGGGCTAGATGGACCTTTGGTCTGAACCAGTCTGGCTGTTCTTCTGTTCTTACGTTTACTTTGAATTTAGCTCTTGACAATGTGACATAAATTGTTTTGCTCCTCCTTTGATCATTGTTGTTTAGCCCTAGCCTCTCGGGTGCTCAGAAACCCATTCATTCCTCTTTTCATGCTGTAGTCTTGGGAGGAATTTTTTGTTTTGCTTATTTTGATGGGGGTTAGGGGGTTCTTCCCCTTCTGGAATGTTTTAGTGTTTTGATCATGTTTATTACCATGCTGAAATCAAAGATGTACTGAACTTTGCAGGAAGCTGATACTTGATCTGCATTCAAATCTCTGTTATTGACTGGAGAAATCGGATTTAAACATAGCTCCTGAGATACTCATAATACTTACACATCTATTATAACCATACCAGTAGCTAGTCAGTCTTTGAACCCATTGCTTTGTAAAAATGATGAACAAACATTACTCTAATGCTTAAAATTGGCTTCTTAACGATATAATAGTTTCAGATAGTTTCAAGACGTATGTATGCAAATGTGTCTATCCATTTCTTTATAATGAGCTCATCATAGAGAGAGACGCTGTATACCAAAAATAAGAAAAGCATATTACTGTCTGAAAGCACCACCTTTCCCTATCACACCCAGTTATCTCCTCCCTCTTTCCTCTCCCTCTGCTTTCTGTGTGCTCTGTGCAGTTAGTTTCGGTGGCTGTATATTGGTTACCTAGGAAACTGCTGTAGGCTGGAATTTGATTGAAAATGCTACTGGACTGAGTGTCAGAATTGTGGCCTGTGTTTCAAGTGATGCACGAGTGCATGTAAAATCTTGACAATTTTATTATTATTTGTAACATAAAATAACATTAAGCACTGGTGCCAAATCCATCCAAGGTGGAACTACATTGATTATTTTGGCCCACTCTCTATTGCAGGCTATCAGTGCCATTTAAACCAAAATGTACATCACAGAATCAGTGATACTCTCCCTGCATACACCCGCTACTCACTCTCCCATAAAACCAACACTACCATCCCAGGCTCTCTCCTAACATCATGAGCTCTCACAAATGATCACCCACCCCTACCCTGACAATATCATCACCAAGTAAAGGGGCTGCCATTTCCCAGTTGGGGCAGGTAATGGGGAAAGTTATAAACAAGAGGTAGGACACAAATAATGTTATTCACAGTGACTCTCTCCGACCCAACAATTAATTCAGCTGCCTTAAAACCATGCCCCTTCTATACCACCCTGGTCCCACCTCACCTGTACAGAGAATTGGTCTACATACCAAAAACTTCTCTGTCACAAAAATTAAATGTGTAGATTAATTTAGCGTGAGCAATGGAAGGATGAGGGGAATTTCTGGTTATGTGCTGAGGTGCTGGTTTTTTAAAAAAAAAATGTGAGGAATTTTGTTGCTATTTTGCAGATAAAAGGGCTGAGATCCAGATTGAACTGTCAAATGGGTGTGTTGTGTGTAAGTGATTCAAAGACATTTTAATGTAAATGTATTCAGTGATGACAGTAACACTCTAAAGAGCTGATAAAGTTATTTCCCATTGCTCGGGTATGAATATATACAGCATGTAAGGAAAGGCATGTAATGGTTTCTGTGAGATAAGCAAACTCGCTTCTGGTGCCCACCCAGGCAAAAGACTGAGGATATTATTACTAGCTCCACAGTTAGTTTAAATTGGCACAGCTTCGTTGTCATCATTTGGCCTGTGCCAGTCTACAGAAGTTGATGTTCTAAACCATGTTCAATAAGAAGGAATGTTATGAAAGGCAAAGTAATTCCAGTCTGTTCTGACTTGGATCCTGGTAATCTCACTTGCCCTGCACGAAGAAAATGTGATAGTCTTTTTTTTTTTTTAAAGGACCTAATTTGTATTTAATATAATTCACCCTGTTCAGCAGGAAATAACCTGAAGGAATGGTAGACTGTTTGTGCTCTCAGTTGCACTTTGTTTCCCAATTGCACTTCAGTTAGCCAACTAGCTTGCTCACAATAGACATTGGAAACCATTTGCTAATGATTACTGCACAATTACTGCTATCTCCTTTTCCAACTGTGGGGAGATAAAGGTGAGCATGAGAATATCTGATGGTCCTGGCGAGTACTCTTTCTAGGGATGTTTTATTAGTGAAAAACTATAACAGCTTCCGTCTCAAGGGATCCCAAAGTAGTTTTTACAAACTAAAACGGCAGAGATCACATCTTCCAACAATGTAGTTCTTCCATCTCTGGGATGTAACACAGCAGTTGTTTAATGCTTTACAGCAGCAATACACAGCAATGTTAGGCTAGATGTGAAGAATACTATATGTGATTGAAAATACAAGAGTAATTTAGAGAGAGAAAATACAATTATCCGATTTGGAATTTGATTAGCGTACTGTGCTTAAAGCCATCCCCTGGCAAATGGACCTGTAATTTACCTGGTGAGGACTTGGGCTAGCCAGAAAACAAGGAATCTGTTTCATGAAAAAATCTTGAGATGTCAAAATTTGTTTTCCTTTCACATCTAACTCTAGACATTTTGAAACTTTTCTGAAACAAACAAACAAACCCAAAACCCAAGTAAGACGGACACACCCCAGAATAGCCAATGGTGCTGTACTTAGAAAGTGGGAGATCCATGTTCAAATGCTTGTTCTGCCTGATTCAAAATAAGGAGTTGCACCTGGGTTTCTGAGATCTCAGGCAAGTACCTTAATCACTGGCCTATTGCCTATTCTGAGGCGAGTCTCTCTCCAAAAAGCTTTGTTTTTAACAGATTGGCATTTTATGCCAAAAATACACTTTGTCCAAAAAATCCCAACTACCTCTACTGAGGACAATGGTTTTACATATCATAAAAAAGAGCACAGTGCCCCTTAGCACAGTGATTCAGATGGAATAGCACCCTCTAGTGAATCATTACCTCTAGCACATCCTCAGCTATTCCTTGGCAAAAAACTCAGCCATGTAGTGGCCCAACCCAACCCTTTTACACCTGGAAGATCAGACAAGGTGAAAGCAGTAGAAGTATGGCAGCAGGACAATCTTTTCCCCTGTGTTTTATCATTAAGAAAAACTATTACTGGTTCATCATGTTTTTAAAAAATGGTTCTTCTACTTTGCTTCTCTCCCATACCCTCATTCCACTCAGCTGTAGTTTTCTACGTGTATATTGTTTGGTCTTGAGATATATCTGTTTTTTAAAGAGATTGCAGCTGAGTTGGATTTAATGTGCTAGTTGAGCTTTGAGCCATTTACTACCTTAGAGATGCTTAAAAAAATCAGCTTTCTTCTATTAAAATGCTAGCAGTAATTTATCCTAATATGAGGCAAATGATTAACAAGTATTTTCAGCTTCTTAAAGAGGACTGAATACAGTTCATACATAATCATTTGGACTTTCCAATGCAAGATGCATCACAACAATTCTTGTTTTAATACAAGCTGGAAATTCACTGTATGAATCTAGTCCTTTTTTTTTCCTCCAGCTGAAAAAGAAATGTGTATTTCTTAGGATACATTTTCAGCAGGGCGTCAGCATTTTGTCAGGTCAGTGCATCATAGTGTAACATTGTGTTAAGCAACATAATGATGCGACATGCTGAAATGCTAAAATGCTGGCTGAGTGCTGGAAATTTGGAAATAGACACCTATTGAGAGCAGAGGAATAAAGGCAGGAATGGATGTAAATCAAACATTTGCCACCGTCAGATGTTCAGCTCTTGAAGCATTACATAGATGGGCACAGAAGATTGGCTTGCCGTATTTATAGGACCCTGTCTTTTAGAAGTTCACTTTTTTCCCCTTTCCCCATTTATTTATTCATACCCATTAAGCAAATATAAAATAGGGAAGTAGTAAAACTAAGAATAATAAAAAGCTACCCAAGTCGTCACCTTTGTTCCTTAGCCATTTATCCTGTCACATTCATATATTTCTTCCCAATCCTTCTCTGTTCTCTCATCATTAAAAAGTCCTTTTCTAGTAATTCCTTCATTCATGCCACCCCACCTAGATCCACTGGTTACTGCTGACGAAGTGCTTTATAAAGATGGACATTAACAATGGCAACGGCACCAGTAACTTCCATTCTCCGGAGGGGAATCACAGTGTTGAATACCCTCTAGGAAAGAGCAGGATTTAGCAGTTGTAGTAACAACTTCAATCATTTTACATTGTAGTCTTCTGTCTGAAGTGTTTACATCTACCTCTGTTTTCACAGCACCTAACAACATTGAGTCCTGATTGCAGCCTCTGTGTGCTACCATACAATTAACTAGTCAAAAATAATAAATCCTGGCATCTTCTACTAAGTATATTAAAAACCAATGGCAGTTTTAAATGTAAAGGACCTTAAAAAGTTTGGGTGGCTTTCTTGATGAGACAAGTTGTGGGTGTTCTGTGTTTCTCAAGACCAGCCCTATAATTTTGAAGTAGCAAAAATAGTACTTATAGTGCTTTACATATTCAAAGTACTGCTAGATCAATACCCTCCGAAGATGTGTGCATTCCACAGAGGATGAGACCTCCCAGGAAATATTTCAGGGATTCTTTCCCTTTGAACTAATTCCAGTACAAATCTCCATATTTAATATCGTTTCACTAATTCATGTCAAATCAGTGCTAATACACTGGTACTTTATTCTGTGCATTTATGGAAATTGGGACATTTAACTGTCACATTTACCAGATTTATGTTGTTGCTGAGTGCTGCATTACCTACTATACAAATAGTAATTTAATTTTTGAATACTTGCTAACTATCTCTCTATTTCATTATGAGTCTATAGATTAAACGGTGACATTGAACTGTTTAAATCTGAGCCGGCTTCAGTTGCCCTGGTTTACGGAACACTGACAGCCTTTTTGTAACTCTTGTAGCCTGTACCATGTAATAACTGCAGGGACACAGGACATACTCTTGTAGTAAAACCCACAAGAGTGGGACAGAGGGCCCAGGACAGTTCATGCGGTTGTCCTTTTGGTGTTTCTGATGTACAGTCCTTTTAGGGGTAGTGCACATAGGAAGGTGGGGCAGGCAGCTTACCAACATGAGTGACCCATGGGGGAGTGTAAATTCTACCACCTGATTCTCTGACCTGTTCTGTTTTGGGGTGACTCTCTTCCTTCTAGAATCAAAGCACTGCAAGAATTAGATCTGCATTGGCTGCCCCACCTGTATCTGTGCTGTTCTTCATCTCCATCAGGAGAAGGCAGTGTGGAATTTAAATACATATCAAAGCATCAATTCTGGTTGATTTTGCCATCATTTGCCATCTGCAAATCCTGTCAGAGAAAATAATTATTGTGTGCCCTTGATATGTCCCTCCCATCATCGAGTCCTGGCAGAGAAGAATTAGCTGCTGCTGTTGGTTGTTATTTATTACATGCAAAAGAACTATATTAAAAATTATTAAGATTGCAAAGTCAAGCGCACAAAAATTAGGAAATGCCAGAATAAAGGTGGCCTGTGCAACTTGAATCATCCCCTTATCTGCATTATGATACTGTCTTTAATTACATGGTCATCTACAATTTTTTTCCAGAGGACCCCAACCTCCTTTCCTACACAGGATTGGTGAATGTTGTATAGTGAAGGGGGCTGTTGGCTGGAGGACCGCTCCATCATTTTTTGCAAAAGTTGGACAGTGTATAGTGAATGAGACAGGGTACTGCAGAAAGAGAAAATAATCACATGGTTGAGGCAGTTTAATGATGCCCTGGAGAACTGGGCTCTGACCCTGCCTCTTCTGTAGAGTTCCTGTGAGATGCCAGTCAAGTCACTTAAACTGGCTTTTTCAGGGACAATCACTAATTGTACGTTCCTCATATTCTGAACGCCTGACTTCAGACCGTAGGTATGATTTGCAGGAGTGCTGACAACTGCAACTGAACTCAGTGGGAGCTAGGCTGGGAGTGTAAAAGATGCTACATAATGCTAAGTACTCTGCAAAATCAGATCCTACATGTCTCAAATTGTGCACCCAAATTTAGTGAATACTTTTTAACCTTTCTCTCTCTCTGTGCCTCCATTCCCTATCTGTACTAAGGATGTAAATGATAAGCATTAGGTATACCATTAACCGGATCTTCACTGTTTACCCTTGTGGGTAGCTGGAGCCGTGATGGGCCAGTGGGCCAGAGGGACCCCAGCCTCAGCAGGACCCCAGCCTTGGCAGGTGGGCTGGCATGGGCCCAGCCACCATGGGTGGGCTGGAGGGCTGGACGGGCCACCTGGTGGGACCCCAGCTTTGGTCTGCAGCAGGTGGGCTGGGGTGGGACCCCAGCCGCAGTGGGCCAGGTGGGCTGGGGCAGGATCCCAGTGGGATCCCAGCCCCTACCGCCCTGCACTGCCCCATCTGAGTGACCTCGGTTAATGATTAACCAGTTAAACAATGTAATTTAAATCGTTTAGCTGGTTAACATTTCTAACCCTATATTGACATCCCTAATCTGTATGGGGGGAGTATGAAAATAATTTTCATTATTGCGTGTGAAGCACTCATATTCTATAGTGATGAGCACCACAGGAAAGCCCAGGAGGAAATTGATAATTCTGTCTTCAGAGCAGGGCTTGAATAATGTGACGTAAATAAGGCATGAGGCCCCATATTGAGCAACATGGAGAGAACAAAATATGGAATGTCTAGTCTGTACACTGAATGGGGCAGGGTTGCTGTGCAAAAAATAGGATGAGATCAAATTAACCTATACACATAAAGGGGCCGAAATAAGGTTGCATAGCCAACTTTAATTCTGGCATTTCCTAACTTTTGGGTGCTTGACTTTGCAACCCTAATAATCTTTTAACATGGGATTTTGTGTGTGATTTTGTACCTCTTAAAAAAAGCAAATAGAAAAAATGGAAATTATATCTTGTGGCATCATATTAATACCCACGTAGATCATTAGCAGGAATGAAGTGTTTAGATCTGCCACACTGACCTCTGACACTTTAATGGAATAACTGATAGCAGTAGTAGGTAGTTATTCTCCATGTAGGCCAGCTCTAGAGGGAGATGGGACATTTTGCCAGTGGGTTTCACAAATATTTGCTGACAGAGGAGGGTGCAATTCAAGACTCTGGAAGTATGTGCGCTCTAGTGCGCACAAACTCTTCTGACCACAGGCACTGACTTTTAATTTTCCCTGTGAGTGCTCCACCCCCACTCCACTCTGAGGCCCCACCCTGGCTCCGCCTCTTCCTGTCTCCCTCTCCGGCCCCTCTCCAGAGACTCCACTCTTGCTCTGCCTCTTCCCACCTCCTCCGAGGTCCCTCTCTGCTCTTTATCCTTCCGCCAGCTGCCAAACAGCTAACTGGTGATGCAGCCAAACAGTTGATTGGTGGCCTCACCCCAATTTTTTTTTTCCTGTGGATAGTTGAGCCCTGGAGCACCCATCAGGTCGGCACCTATGCTTCTGACCTGCCCACAATCTTGGCCCTTCTGCCCTATTCCCCCTAACATTTCCATATCCCAGTCTTGTCTCTACCCTACCACTAGCTCTTCATCACATTCCTATTCTCCTTGCCTACCCAGGCCCAGTCTTCACTCCTCAGGCTTCTGATCCCAGTCCTTGTCCAGTAAATCCTAGCCTTCCCCCTTCACACCTCCTATCCCATTCTTCCCCAAACTCCCACTCCCAGTATCCTTGCCCATCCAGTCTCATTTCTCTTCCCTATTCCCTGACCTGTCTCTGTTTCCCTCTTGTTTCCCTCCAGTCTCCCATCCCTCCTGCCCCACATTCCCCATCCTCACTGGTTCCCAGTCCCAGGTTTCTCATCCAATTTGTGTCCTTGCCTCCCTCACTTCCTTATCCCAGGCTATGCCCAGCCCCTTGTACCTCCTGGCTCCTTGGCAGATCTAGTTTCCCTCCTTCTCCACACCCCACTGGCTCCCAAACTCATCTCCCACCCCTTTTTTTTTTTTCATCTGATCTCAGTTTCTTCCCCTACCCATTGCCTTTCCTGGTTTCTCCATCTCCACACCATGCAACCCTACAGTCCCAGGCTCCTTGTCCCAATCCCCTATCCCAGTCCTCCCCACAACCGCCTAGATCTATCTCTTGCCCCCACTGAAAGTGAAGTAGATGGTTTCTTTCTCCATGCTACCTATTAGTTTACTGAAGACATAGGAGAGACAGTCTTCCTGCTCTCAGTCCTTGTGCCTGGCCACATCCCAGCCCAGAACAGCTGTTACAGAGGAAGGCTGGTTTCATCTTTCTGTCCCTGGGCTGGAGCACACCTCAGTCATTGTGTGGATAAAACGCATATGCTGTCCAGTCGTGCAGGAAACATGAAGGGACACAGCATGCTGTGTCCATCTCTGAGGATGGTGCGTACACTGTCTGGTCACATACAGGAGCCGTGAGGGGATGGAGCAGGCTCAGTGAGGATTGAAGCTTCAAAGCTTTTAGCTGTTAGGTGCTAGAAAGTCTCTACTGAGCATGTGCGGATTGTGATTTTTTTCAAAGGCATATAACTTTACCAGGTCTGGACAGAGTTTCATGGGGACGGCAAGCAGCCCATCTGTGGCACAAAGGCCATCCACACGACAGATTTTATATCCCTCCTACAAAGTATGGAGGTGCTAGAGCTTCCCAAAGAAAGGATAACATTCCTTTTATTTTAATATTGAAAACATTATTTTCCCTAGCCTCAGTCTCATAAACAGCAGAACTCTTTGGGCTGAAATTTTCCAGAAAGATTCAGCCCAAGGCAAACACATGGCATGGAAAGTTTCAGTCCAAATAATTCAAATCTGGTAAAATTATAAGTAACTGAAAACAGGATTTTCTCATTGAAAGTAGAGCCCCACCTATAATGATTTGTATTGCGGTAGCACCTTGTAAACCCAGTTGCAGATCAGCATCTTATTGTGTTAGGCTCTGTACAAAGACAGAACCAGGAGAGTCCGTGCCTCAAACAGCGCATAGGGAGCTCCTACAGGCTTTTGAGGAAACTTGACTCACTGTGACGGAGCCACTTCTCCCCCTCTCTTTTGCCTTTAGGACTTTTCTTCCCCATTTTTGTTTCATTTGCCCACCTCCATGTCTCTTGCTATAGGCCTATTCCTAACCCATATGGGAACATCCAATAGAATAACAGAGATGAAACTTCTAGGATGTTATAAATATTACTTTAATCCAGCTGTAGAATTCAACAGAAAATTCCATAGATTGGTTTATATCAGACGTGGGCAAACTACGGCCCGTGGGCCACATGTGGCCCGCTGGCCATTTTTATCCAGTCCGTGAGCTTGGGCCAGGGGGTGGGGCCAGTGGCCCCACCCTCCCGGCCCCAGGCCGAGTACGGCAAGCCGCGTGGACCCGCGCTCCCAGCTGGGGAGCCTGGCCCAGCGCATCTTGCCGTGGAGCCCGCGCCCTTGGCCCGGGGTGCTGGGCCGACCATGGCAAGCCGCGGGGCTCCACGCTCCTGGCCCAGAGTGCCGGGATGACCGCAGCAAGAGGCGGAGCCGCTCCCGACCCGGGTGCTGGGCCGAGTTTGGCAAGACACGTGGTCGGGCAGAGTGCTGCAAGCTGAGGGGCCCCGCACCCGGCTGAGCAGGGAGGCCAGTTCGGGGGTGGTGGTTAGGGTGGGTGTGGAGTATCTCGGGTGGGGGCAGTCAGGGAACAGATATCAGGGAGGCTAAGTAGGGGGTGCGGTCCTGGGGGGCAATTAGAGTGGGGGGATCTCTGGAGGGGGCGATCAGGGGACAAGGGGGGGGGTCGGACAGGTCAGAGTTCTGAGGGTGGTAGTCAGGGGGGTAGGAAGTGGGTGGGGGTCAGATAGGGGGTGGGGCCTTCCCCACCCAGCCCGCTGCACAATTTTGAAGCCCAGTGTGGCCCTCGGGCCAAAAAGTTTGCCCACCCCTGGTTTATATGGTCTTCTCTCTGTTTTAGTTATGTGGTTTCCCGTGGCCATAGCACCTCACAATATTTAATGTATTTAGCCTCACAACACCCAGGTTAGGTACAGGAAAGTTATGCCCATTTTAAACATGGAGAACTGAGGCACTGAGCAATTAAGTGACTTGCCCAGCACCACACAGGAAGTCTGTGGCCAAGCTGGGAATTGAACCCAGGTCCGAAACTAGCACCCTAAGCACTGAACTATCCTTCGCCTCCCATCATTTCTTTAGACATTATACCAGATTATCAAATGGCTTAAGTGGGGTTATGCAGATTTACACCAACCAGAGGATCTGGCTTAGTATTTTTGGTTAAATGCTGTAGTACAGGGGTTCTCAAGCTGGGGGTTGAGACCCCTCAGGGGGTCGCGAGGTTATTACATGAGGGGTCATGAGCTGTTAGCCTCCACCCCAAACCCTGTTTTGCCTCCAGCATTTATAATGGGATTAAATATATTTTAAGGTGTTTTAAATTTATAAGGGGGGCCGCACTCAGGGGCTTGCTATGTGAAAGGGGTCATCAGCGAAAAGTTTGAGAACCACTGCTGTAGTATTTACCCATAAAAGAGACTTTTAAAAGGTCATTTTAAATTTGTATTCAGAATCACACAGGAATTTCAATGCAACACAACCCTGAGCTAGATCATTTCATAGCTTGTTCTGTGTAGTCTAAACATGGACAGAATTCAGCTATTTTTCTTCCACGTTGTTCTATTAGAACTATAAAAGAGGTACGTTTTACTAATTTAAATAGAAATATGAACTCGTGTTCAGAGCCCAGTGCTTGAAATGAAGATCATACATTCATACCTAGTCACTTATTTTCCATTTTGGAGCCTAACTTTAGGTACCATGTTTTAAAATGTGGGCATTGATTAGTAGGGCTTTATTTGGAAAAACAAGAGTTAAAGCAAAGTGAGTTGACACCTTGTTCTTTGGAATTATTGTATGCGTACACGTTACGAAGATCCACTTGCATATTTCCATCTTCCCAAGGGGAAGGGAGTATTAAAGATCAACCTGTTCAAATAACTGTTAACTATCTCAGGTCATTACTTTTGATGGAATTGCACTTGTAAGCTCTGTGCCTTTGAGCTGATATGTTGACAGGGAATTATTTTCACATCTTTTTCACATAATGGATGAGCTGCTAAAGGTTCTTTCTTTTCTTTTCTTTTTTTTTGTTCTCTCCTGACTTTTTCGATAGCTGAGAGAACTTTTGGTTCTGCTGCACAGCTTAATCAAGTAGAACTAACTAAATTTTAGCATTTGACAGAAGAGATGGCAATTTTGATTCCATCTCAATCTCTGCCTTTCGTGCTATACGGTAGGCAGAGAAGTGCAGCTGCCAGCCCTGTTTTCAAAATACGCTGCCAATTACAGCAACAAAGCTCTGCACAAAAGCCCTCAGCACGGGGTGTCATTGGTTGGGGAAACGTGCAGAGCCGGCCTTACAAGTGGGTGACATGGGTAACTGTCCTGGGCGCCATGGTCAGGGGGCGCCATGGTCAAACAGGTGCTGGTACCCGGGCAGGGGAAGAGGCAAGTGCCCGCCGGCCGGGCTCCACTCCCTTGTTGTGGATGGCTTTGATGGCCCACACGAGGTCCTGCTCGGCAGAGGGAGGGAGTAGGCTGGGTCAGCTCCCAGATAGGGGAGGAGCTGAAGTTGTGAGGGTTGTTGTTACAACTTGTGGTTGGGGAGGGTCTGATCCGAGGTTGAGCTGCGGGAGCCCCAGCAGGCCTTGGGGAGCCCCGCAGGGCAGGATGGGGCCAGGACTGGCTTTGCCCCTGTGCCATGCACCGGTCCACACTGGACTAGGGGGGTAAGGAGAGCACCCAGTGGGAGAACTGCTTCCTCCCTGTGTCTCCTGCACTCACCCCTGGCTCCTTGGCGCAGCTAGAGTGACCAGATACCAAGTGTGAAAAATCAGGATAGAGGTGGGGTGTAATAGGTGCCTATATAAGACCCCCTCCCAGCCCTGAATATCAAGTCTGTCTATTAAATCAGGACATCTGGTCACCCTAGACACAGCCTGCTTGCTAGGGTAGCTGCTCACCCACTCCCGAATGCACGTGGGTTGGGGAAGATAGGGTGTGCCCAGGCTGGTGGCGGCGTACAGAAGTGTCTGAAGTTGAGCAGCACTAAGGAAAAGAGGCAGCAGGGCTCCCTGGGCAGGTTTATGGCAGCTCTGGGAAACAGACCCTGTGCCAGGTGCGTGCTGTGCCAGGCTTCACTTAGTACCTCGCAGCCCTGCCATCCCGCCGGCACTTCGCACAGTCGCCAGCTCGGTGTTCTTGCCACAAGTCCCAGTGGAGTGGTCTCTACTGAAGGGTACACACAGTCCCGACTGTAACTTGAGGCTTCTCCAGTAAAGTCAAGGTGTGTCACCATACTGTGTAGCTGTATTTAAACTCAAAGAAAGGGTGCCAAAATACAAGTTTGCACAGGGAACCATTTTGCCTAAGGCCAGGCCGGAAAACACATTTGTCCTCACCTGAATTTTTTGGAAACCAATGACACGAATTTCACAGGCTGAAAACAGTACAATGTTTTTGGTTATAATCATGGGGAGGATGAACTGTTGTGTGAAATTAATTATTTTTTGCCTCTGCAATAATCTCTGCATGGCTCATTCCCCAAATTCTTCCTCGCATACTCAACTCTGCTGAGGAGGAAGGAGGGGAAAGCAGGAAATGTTGAGCAGGACTGTTCAGTAGGACTCCCTGCAGACAAGAGTAAGGTACTACTCAAAATAAAGAAGGGTATCACAATCGGGCCTTTGGCCCTGGGGAAGATCCTGGGTATCACACTCTGGCACCAAATATTTGCCCACCATTACCTCTCTCCCATCCACCAAAAATAATGGTCACACTTTGTATTAAGGTACCATGTATAAAGGGTTAATAAATTATTAATAGCTGTCTCAACAATGTTAAGAGTCAAACAGATCAAAAAGTTGCTTATAACAATGGCTAATACCCCTTTGTATCCCCTTGTTCTGATAGCATTTATAGCCATCTGTTCATGTGCTGCTAATGTCTGTACCATCTCGGCATCCTTGTTAACCCTTTGTTAACCATTCATCAATGGAATCTTAATATAATGTGTGGCCCAAAAAACCCATGGTAGTCAAAGAGAATGGGCCAAAGGAGTAAGAGGTAGAGTGAGGAAACAGCCCCTCTAGTCAATATGGAAGAACAAACATGCCAGTCAGTGTCCACGGGGAAATGAGGGATTGTTTGTGTACTCAGAGTGGCATTAAATAAATCTCCTTTCTCTGAAACCCTCATGCAGGGAACATAGAGAAGAGTTTGGGAGGATAGGTCCAGCCATTGTTCACTGTGACCTGACGTGGGATTCCTACCACATTATTTCTGACTGCCATGGACGAGTGGGATGCTGTATCAGGAAAAGTGCTACTTTTTTTTGTGTCTGTTGGGATCAGAATTCTGCATATTTCCTTTGTTTATGTAGAGAGGAGCACAGGATGGTCATACCTTTTCTATTTTTTGTGGCTCTCATCTCCTCTAACAAAAGTTTTTAAAAAGGAATTTTTTCTGCAGTAAAATCTGTCCAGAAAGGGACTTTGCAATGACCAAAATCATTAGAATAGGCCAATATAGAGCAGACAAGACCAAAGCAGCCTGCAGCATTTACCTGAGTTTAGTATTAAAAGCTATCCTAAAAAAATCACACTGTTGTTTTTAAATTAATAGAGAGACTTGATTCACTGGTTTAACTAGTTATCTAACTGCTGAATCTGTGAAAAATCCACTGTTAATGGTGGTGAAGGTTGGAATGAAAATGTGATCGTTCCTTGGTGCCTGGAGGAAAAAGCAGCTACCACTAAAACTGCTTGAACTAGCACTAATGAGATAGCTGCTGCCTTGAAACATTAGGATCTCAAAAGGTGAACTTTCATCTGTGCCACTGAGACACATGTTTACTGAGATGCATGAAAGATGCAGTGAGGGAAGACCGAACAGAACTGGAGATGAAATATCTAAACAAAGCCTCACCAAATGGCAGTGTGGCCCATTTCCGAGATCTACAGGGGGACAAGTGAGCTATCTTGTGACAAGAGAACCACTTCACACACACGCGCGCGCACACACACACACACACACACACACCACATTGAACTAGCACCCCCACAGCCACATATTTAATATTGTCATTCTGGGTTACACTTCCTGGAAGCTGGTGGGCAAAACTCTAACCTTCATTCAGAATAAATGTAAGAAAACAGTCAGGCTCCTTTATACAATAGATAGCTGAAACAGTGGGAAACATTTCCTTAAAAAGGTCATGCAGAGCTGGTCAGAGGCAGAGCTATGTTGGTGGAGGTTTTTCTCAGGTAATCATTTGTTGGAGGGTGTGTGTGTGTGTGAGAGAGAGAGAAACACCACTGAAGGAGACAGAGAAGTCACCAAGTAAGCATCAGACAGTGATGCAGAAGAATTGGTACCATAACCCTGAGAAAAAGCTAAGAGAGAGAACTTTGGGCCAAGTGCAGGCTGGAAAGGGGCTTGGAACTGTGAGCAAAAAATCTGGCTCCTCAGATTCTAACTTTGTTTAGGGGAAACAGGATTTTGTTTTCATTCTTTGTAATGATCATGGATTCCCCCACTCCCCACGGAAATAACCCACAAAATAATATTAGAAACTGTACCCAACACAATAGAGTCCTGGTCTATCACTGAGATTCCTAGGTGCTATGACAATACAAATAACTAATTTTAAAAAGTGCTCTCTATTCTGGGGAATACATGTTTGGCTCTGAAAGCCATAGGGTGACATGTTGCAGGCAGAGAACCTCAAAATTACTGCTCCGAATCCTGTACACTGCAGTATGAATTTTTTGGCCAGATCCTCAGTTGCTGGAATTAATGTAGCTGCATTGAAACCAGTGGTTGAAATCTGTGTACCCAGGTTCAATCATTTATCAACAGAACAAAATTAATGTAAGTTATCTCATTAGATACTAGTATTACAGATAGCCTGTAAACAATGAATCAGAGTCCAGAATCCATAGCTGGAAAGTCCTGCAGCTTATGCATCAGGGCAGTATTTGGAAACAAATAAAAGCTATAAATCATTTACCTTTTTGTAATTTTCATTGTCTGTTCCTTTATAAAAATCAGTTTTAAAAAATTACAGGAAAAAAAAGGCCATTGCTGAATGAAATATGACATTACAGGGTTAGGAAACCTTACAATCGAGCATAATTCTATATTCTCTCTGATTCAGCATGTTGAAGAAGTCTCCTAATCTCCCTAACAGGTTTCTTGAAACTTAAAATCACTCATAAAAAACTCTACTCTAATTTAAATTAGATGGGTTGAAAGTTGTAACTTCCATTTAAAGTATATGGTCCATCGTTTATTTTTTATATGCAGCCTGTTTAAATTATTAAGATCAAGAAGTAAAATCTTCTCAGGAAATAGACATGGATGAGATTAAAATTAATCCTCCATTATCCTTGTTTTAAAACTGTTCATTCGGTGTGTGTACATGTTTATCAATTTATTTAAAGGCGAGAGGGAAATAGATTAAATATTTTTGCTTTTAGAACTTCTTTTTTAAATATCCCATCACATATGTGTCCTTAAGCATTTTACTGGTCTATCACCTGTTTGATTATAACATTACAGTTAAGATTGCTTTGTTATTGTTTTGTTTTAATTGGGACTTCTAAGAAATTGCAAAACTCTACTCTTCGTTACACTGGTGTAAATCCAGTTTACTTTGGATTTACACTTCTTTAAGTACTTGATCTTACAATCCTTGCAAGTAGTCCCATTGATTTCAGTGGGAACAACTTTTGTGAACTGGAGTTGCAGAAGCGGACCATAACTGAGAGTAGAATTTAGTTCAGATATTTGGAGCCTATTGGTGTAATTGATTAGCACCTTTGACTTCAATGGAGCTACCCCGATTTATACCACCTGAGGATTTTAAAATGTCTATGAAAGGAGGGAATAAATTTGATTACAGTTTCCTATTTCAGCTGCCCTATACCTCTGCAGGTTTAATATATATAAAGTGTTGGTAGTGTAACCCCAACATAAATGTATAATTTATGCACGATTCTTGTAGCTTGTTACCCTTCACTTAGGAGCTGCAACTCTTCATGCAGACAAATGATCTCCTGCTGACTGACTGTCCACTTGCAGTTCTGTCTTCAGCACATCTGTCAGGGAAGCTTCCCCAGGGATCTGTATTCAAGTTTTAAACTGTGACACATGTACATTAACAACCCAGTGACTTTTCTTGTTAATAACTGACTAAAAATCTTTGAAAACAGCAAGTTTCCTACCAAAACACCTACTATTTTCCCTTATAGGCCAGTTGGGCTGCTGGACTGTCACAAGATAGACAGCAAATGAAAAGACATCTGGCATATGTAACTCATGCGGCATTCACAAAAACTAAAACATAACGGATTCATCTCCCGGGTAAAGACCCTGGACAACACTGAAATAATAAGGAACAAGACATTAATAGATTTTTTTTATTTGTTTTTGGTGACTGCTCATGACAGGGTTTAAAAACAAACAAATATTCTTAAAGTTAGGCATGAGCTTAACTACCTTGTTAAACTGGGGCCTAAACTGAATGGATATTGAAGGGAGATGACTAATGGCTGAAGCCTTTCACCTCTGAGTAAATAGACTCTGTAAGTTATATTATGTTATGACTATTTCGTGGTCTATGTACAATACATTGGAGACCTGAGTCCAGTTACTAGTGTGCCATTGGTCACATCACAACCACACACCCCCTCCCATAATCATTTGAATTTTTCTTGGCAGTCTCCCACGGAGGTGTCAAAAAAGGGCAGCAACTATGAGCAATTTTCAGGTCCTTAGAAGCAGTCCTTACAGAACACAAAGCACATGAGTGGGACAGTTGTCTGTGTACATGTACCCACATATTAGATATGCAAAACACTACCCTGGTGCATCTCCAATCTTGCAATTAGATCTGCTCGCTCCTGTAGAGTCCCATTTAAGTTAACGGATCTGACAGTACAGTCATTTATTCACATAGAGGTAGTATGTTAACCCATGCGGAATAAGATGATTGAAGGCAAAATCTGACCTTCAATTTAAAAAAAAATGACCTTGTTACTGTGAAAATCCTAACTTTTGCATTTCCTCTGTATGTGTAAATATGTAACCTAATATTGTATGAACATGGGATAATTTTCATGATTTTTAAAAGGAAACAGAGAAACTGCCCAGCTTAAAAATAATGTTTTAACCCGCAAATGCAGAGTGTTTTCAGAAAACAATGTGTCTTAGAAAAGTTCCAATATAATTTTATTTACAGCAATTAAATCCAGCTCATCTATATAATATTATTTTATCATGCACATTACAGTAGCATCATAGAATGTAATGCAATAATAATAATATCTACACAGATATCAAATATTTTTGGTAGTCTGATGTTTCCTAAAACGGGCATCTCTCCCATACTATTTTTGCTAAATATTTCAGGCTTGGCGTTGATATTAATACACTTCAGTACGAAAATTCTCCACAAGCAACTTTCTTTTAAAGGTTTGATCTAATCTCTTATAGCTACAATAAGAAGCTGATCAAAGGTAGTGAAAACCTGGTATTAAACGATTAGCTAGGTCACATTGAAATATGTTTTAAAACAAGCACGGGGCCTTTAGATCAGGCTCAGCTCGAGTGAGCATACAAAAGAAGGGCTTTAAGGTAACTCTTCATGACTTTAAATAGAAAAGAAACTAACAGATTAAATCTGTGAATCACTCTTTAAGGTGATATTATATATAACTGTATATAGTACACATAATAAGCTTTGGAAATATAAGTAATGGTTGAATTATGTAAAGGACAAATATAGTCTAGATTTAAAAATCAATTTTAGTATCATTTAAGTACATAACTTACTTGAGGCATCTTGACTCTCTTTTGACTTCAGGCCTCAGGTAATTAGCAGCAACAGTCTGGTCCTCCTAATCATTTAGTCTGTCCTATCTTAATTCTTGTTCTCTCCTCTTCCTATTTACTACTGACAAGATCTACCATTGAGACACCTTATCTCTGCTTGGCAGAATGGGATGAGTTGTTTCTTTCTATGCCACTCTGTGGATCGTATCATGCTATTATTCTTTAAAGGAAAACTTCCCAACTAAAATCAATGGCATAGTACAGAACAAAACCAGAGAGAGCCATATGGCCCTATGCATAGTTCAACAGGAAGTGCTGTGAAACCATCTTGATTTGAATAGGAGAGCAAGTATTTTCACATCAAATATAATTGCAAATATAGAGGGTTTGGGCCCACTCATGAATGCCCTGTGCTGGTTTTGTGGAGATGACTGGATAAAGTTGTATGATGCTGTACAGTCCCCATGCAATAAAATTTGCCTGAAATCATTTTAACATTAGAAGACAGCTTCTCACCAAAAGACACAAGAGGTGCATTTTGCAACACTTGTTCCCATGGTAGGATCCATGCTATGTGGGATTTGGTTCAAGGGACACCTACCGCCAGAAGTTCTGTTAAATGAAATCAGCTTTGAATTCCACAGACCTCTCTCCAGAGTACATCTGCTGGCTGGGCCTGTCCCATCCTCTCCCAACCCTGTGTACTGAGGTCTCTGTTCCACCCAGATACAGTTCCCTCCTCAGCAGAGTAGGGGTTTGAACAGTATTAATAGCTATATTTCCACTCTAAGGGAGACCCGTTGGTTTAGTGCCAGGAGCAAACTGAGCCTAGCGTAAACTAGACCTGCAAAAAATGTGTATAATGAAACCGGCAGCTAGGGAAAATTCAGAGTTTAAGTGTTTTATTACAGTCCAAACATTGAAACTGGATCATCAAAAGTTTCCTAAATCCTTTTTTTTTTACAAAATTGGATTGATTTTTCAAACAAACTTAGGCCAAGTTCTGAGTGAATCTGAGACGATTTATGGTTATGACCAGAGTCAGACCACAAAATGTAGTGGTGTTAATTTTGGTGTGAACTGACACTGAAAAAAAAAGTTGTTAATTGAAATTACCAACCAAGTTTTTCACAGCTATAGAATTACTTACCTTCTGGGCCACTGACATCCCTTTCCCCTCCAGTTGGCCCCAGAAATTAAGAAATAAAGCTGAAAACCCAGAGAGTTAGATTAATTGGGACTGAGATGAGGTTCCCGGAAGATACTGGTTCTGGAGGCAATTTCTGGTTTGTTAGATCAGCATATCTGTGAGAGCCTGACAATATCCTGTTATTCTGACTAAGCCTTATGGAATTAAGTTAAACTTTGGTAAATTAAATTTAACATTGTTGGAGTTCATTGTATTAGAAATGCAAACGTTTATGCACTACTGTGAGATTGTATAGAACTGCTTTATCAAGAAGACAAGATTAATTCTATCTCTGGCTGGTATTGAGAACTTCAAGCATCTTTTTGGAACAATATGTATAAGGTGGATTTCTAAGGAAGTATTTTGAGGTGAGGGAAGTTCTCGCCTCAGAAAGCAATGGTTGGAAGAGAGAGACCCATTGTGTACTAATTACCTTCTTCTGAAAACTCCAGAATAAAGACCCTTGAACTGTATAAACAGTGAACTGAACAGACTATGAATAAGGCCATAATTTAGTCACAGAGGTCATGGCAGTCACGGATTCTGTGACTTTGCCAGATATCCATGACTTTTAGGGTTTTAGGAGGAGAAAGCAGGACTGTGCGTCCCTCCCTTGGCAGGAATCAGGACCCTGCAGACCCTGCCCTGCGGCTTCCTCTAGAGGCTGCAGCCGGGCCGGGGGCTGCATCTGGGGCGAGGTGCCCCATTGTGACTTCCCAGGGCCATGTGCCCCTCCCCCCACACTGTGGCCAGAGCTTGGCGAGGGCTGCAGTTGGACACACATCTCTGTCCGGCAGCTGGGCCACCTCTGGAGCAAGGTCTGTGTTCCCCGTGGCTGCAGCCACTGGAGTCGAGGCTTGGCCCCCTGCCGTGGCGGGGGGAGGGGCTCAGCCTGTCTGTCCCCCACCATGGGACGCCAGTTCTCCCCCACACCACCTAACCCTGCCCCCAGTTATTTTTAGAAAACTAATGGATAAGTCACGTGCTCTATAAATTTTTGTTTATTCCCGTGACCTGTTTGTGACTTTTACTAAAAATAACCATGAAAAAATCTTAGCCTTAGTTATGAGAGTGCTTATTCTGACCTGAAGCTGTGATGAACTGGTAACCACAAGGACACCCCTAACGTGGCGGGAGTGGAGAACTTATTCTGTCAGAATCCATGTTCGAGTTTGGGTTAACTCTGGTAAGCTTATTAGTATGCAGGCAGGTTCTTTTATTTTTTTAATACATTTCCTCTGTAATGCTTTTACCTTAAGAATAAAGTATGCTTGTCCAGGAAGCCTGTGTGGGTACGTACTGTATCTGTGACCCTTTCACTCGCTATCTGTCTCTGAAGAAAAGGCAAGTCGTTGTCCTTGGGCAACCTGGCTGTGATGGGAAATACACAGAGAAGGCAGGGAACTGTGCAGCCTGGGAATGCCCCAGTCAGAAGAGAGAGGGATGCAGGTTTCCACCCAAGAGAGGCAACAGATGAGGACCTGGAAGCCTGAGAGTAGGTTCCCTTGTTGGGCCACTGAAGTCTGCAGCTGCCCATTCAGTTCTTATTCATACAGTTTACTCCAAGATCTATCTGCCTGCATGCTTGGCTGGAAGGGGAAAAAAAATCTGCTACCCATGAGAAGTTTCTGAAATAGGTTTGTGTATTTAGCTGTATTAAATACAATACAGAGGACTTTCAGTCTTGTAACATTTTCCATTCTGTCATAGATGGAGGCTACTGATGATTTTTCTCCCTGAGGGAACTTTTAAGTTAAGACTGTGTCAAAATCCTCAGTGGTATGTTGGGGTAATAATCGTTAATGTTTATAGTTGCTATAGCAACTAGGATAGCAACCTGTTTGTAGGAGATAAGCTAGGTCAATTATTGAACAACTGTCAAATATTTAACCATTTTAGAGATATAGGAAAGCCGAGATAAGGAATGGGTCAAACTGATTATTGACTGGAATTTGTGTAATACTGTGGTTCTTACATAGTTTTAGTTCCTTAATGAAATTATAATTAATTTGTATATTCAAATTATTGTAGTGGGAAAAGATAGGTTTAAATGCAGAAATCCATTGTGCAGGAAAGCGTATGTGAGCATGTGTGTGTGCATAGTATGTCTATGTATCTCCCTTTCTAAAGCTAAATTGCTTGTCTCCTAAATTTTCCTCTGTCTTGCACCTCAGTCTTGCCTTCAAAACTCTCTCAAGGACTTTGAGAGGCTGACTTAACAGGGTGATGCCCCAATAGGTGTTAAAATCATTTGCATCACACTCACTCTCCAGTAGAGGCACAATCAACCCCATTCTCCAGTCATCGGAGTTGATCCTAGCTTGATCCTAGTAAACGCACAATAATCTATGAGGATACTCTACTCCAGTATCTCCAATTGCCTTGATTGTAAGAACAGTTATCTCACTTTCACCATCTGCTTTACTAGTCTTCATTTTATTCAGTGCTTCTTCTATCTCCTCTAGAGAGATCTCTTGAGTTGTGAAGAGAAAGTTGTGAGTGACTGACCATTAAATTATTAAGCAGATATTTTTAAAAGTTAATACATGGCTGGAAATTGGGGAATCAACTAATGAATAATCTGTGAAAAGAGAAATGGGCTAAGCTCACAACAAATATTGTTCACAACTAATAATATATCTAGCTTTACTGCCACAGTACAGTTCACGGGAGAGAGGCAGAGAAGCCAGGACACTCTACAATAGGGGTTCTCAAACTGGGGGTCAGGACCCCATGGGGGACACGAGGTTATTACATGAGGGGATTGCGAGCTATCAGCCTCCACCCTAAACCCCACTTTGCATCCAGCATTTATAATGGTATTAAATATATTTAAAAGTGTTTTTAAATAATAATGGGGGAGGTCACACAGAGACTTGCTATGTGAAAGGGGTCACCAGTACAAAGGTTTGAGAACCACTGCCTACAACAAGCCTTGCAGAATTCCAGACACAAACTGCACTTAAATGAGAAGGAGCTTGGAGACAGGGCAGAAGTGTATTCCCCAAACCTCACAGATTGGTAGCTCTAACCCCATGATGAAGCCTTGTCTTCCCCTTTAGTTACATTGTATCCCCAGAGAGTATTCCATGGACAGTGGTTTCTCTCAGACTCCCATCTGCCTAAGAACAGCAGAGCTCCATCTGTACAGTGGAAAACAGAAGGATTTCTGCAGACTCACTGAGTAGGACCAAATGAAGGGAAAAATCACTGCTTTCCTCTCCTGCTCCTTTTGTGACTTCTCTGACAGCTTCTCTCGTGTCTCTCTTATCCAGGAACATATTGGTACTAGACCAGTAGTGTATCGGGGGTTTTTTAAACTTGTGAATGCAAGTTGTAGCAGATTCTTTGAAAACTCAGTGATAATAAAGTAAGAGATTGTCCTATTCATTGAGGGTCTGATCCTGTGAGATGCTAAGCCTCTTCAATTTGTGCTGAAATTAATGGAAGCCCAACTTTTTGTAGGATCTACTTTTTTATTTTAAAATTGAATGAACATCAACAGTCAAGACAGTTGAAAAAAGAGAGAGAGAAGATGTTAATGCTTTAAAGTGTGGATTGAAACAAGCTATGAATAGGTCACATTCATCCCCACACCAATTGCTTTGGAGTTTGTCTGGTTGTAATAACAAGTGAATATTGACAGCTGCCATATTTGCATCTTTGGGCATGAGTTTTGTGAGACAATGTTGTGTGACTTGGGATGCAGTATTTGTTCAGGGTAATGTCTTGCAGGAAACAGCTATATTTCAATACTCTTCAGGTCCCCTCCTTCCCAGAGCTGCTGGACTTTTTATGTTACAAAATAGATGATGGTGTAAAGAAATAAAAGTGAAGAATAGCAACATTTGGGAGAGGGAATGGAATTGTAGATACCAAAGACAGCTGGGATGTATGTGACATGTCAGTTCTGTATTCTTGTTACCTCTCTTTGTTGCTGCTAGGGGAAATGCAGCAAAATACCAGCTCCTGTTACTTTATTAAGTAAGTCTCCATGGAAATTACTATGGAAATTCAAGCAAGCAAATAAAATATAATGTTAAGAGTTTGCTTTCAACCCTCCATAGCCAAGACATTTTCAGATAAGTTTGCCATGGGCCCTTTTGCTTGGTATCCTTGAGGCTTTTCCATGATAGCTTACAGCACAATATATGGTCTTCTGTCACAAGCTGCTGTATTATATTAATGGCAATAATATATTTTTATCCCTTACCTAGCTTAGCAATAATTATCATTTATGATGGCAAATGCAAGTCTGTTCTCTAGCCACACTACCAGCCACCTAATATCAAATATGATTCCTAGGTATATGGTTACATTCACATGCTTGATCTATCGTGTGTGTGTGTGTGTGTGTGTGTGTGAAAAGCAAATGTGATCTGCGATACAGAGTTCAATGCTTCACAGGAGCAAAGGGAGTTATTCTTAGGATCGCTAGTCTGGAGTACTCAGCGGAACATGAGCTGTTCTCTCTCCTGGAAGATCAGCAGTGTGGTACTAAAGCAGTGGGTGTGCTGCTGGTCTTAGTAGGAATGGAAGGAAACTTGCACTTCATCAAACCTCAGGAGCAGGTCTACAATTTACAGTGGAGGGGGACGGAAGAGGTGATTCCCTTCATATTCAGTGAAGACATTTTTAAAAAGCCTTCACTTCCTCCTCCTCCCACCCACACTCTGTTTAAGAGCCCAGTTTTGCAGCATCTTCATGCTTGGAGTTCTGCTCATGAAGTCCCTGAAGATTGCAGGTGGAACTACTTATCCACAGGGAATGGCTGCATTTAAGGGGTTTGAGTGTTCATGTAATGTGAACATATTTGGGCTGGAGGAGGAGTTTTCTGCAGGAGAGTTCCATTTCCAGTGGCCTCACGCCCCTTTTCTCCAACTAATTTGCTTCTCCTCTTCCAGGACCTGAACCTGCCATTAGGTTTAAACTGGCAATGGGGAGTGAGAGTGACATCCCCTTTCCCCCTGACCATGTGTTCCTGTACAGAGAGAGACCCAGAACAGAAGCAGGCCAATGAGGGGGGAAAGGGAACACAGGCACAACTGGGAGGCACCCAGTTAAGGCACTTCTAGGAAGTTTGCAAAGAGTGCAGGGCTATGTGCACACTATAGCTTAGGTTGGGATAAATTACATCACTCAGGGTGTGAATAAACCACTGCCCTGAGCAATGGAAGTTACACTGACCTAAGCACTGATGTGGACAGCGCTATGTTGGCGGGAGAAGCGCTCACGGGGGGGCTAGAGTAACTAAGTCCACAGGAGAGCTCTCTCCCGTTGGCTTAGAGCGTCTGCATTAGCAATGCTACAGTGACGCCACTGCATCGGTGCAGCTTTGCTGCGGTAAACTCTGTAGTGTAGCCATAGCCTAACAAAACTTGGCTATTCTGTGGGAAAGGAAGCTTCAACCATCTCGACAGCGGGAAGAAGTTAGAATGCCTGTTGCAAGAGTAGGGAGGAATATGTATCTACATCCATATTCACTTCTTCAGGGGAACGCTTCAAAGCCAAAGCCAGTAATGGTTAATATGATTTCAGCCTTGTAAAATAATTTATACTATTTATATGATATGCCATTTCTAACTGAAGAGTGGGCGGAGTGGTTTGCTAATCTGATTGGTGAAGAGACTGTGAGGTCATGACAGGTACTGGAGACAATTATTCAGGTTGGAAGCCTTTTTCTCTGTCTATCGTACCATGATTTTAATCTAAGACACTTTAAGGAGAGAGAAATCCATTAATTGACATTTTTCCCCCTCAATTTGGTCATATCCTCACTATTTCAGCAGCTTGGAGACTTAGCCTGCTTTCCAACGAGGAAAGATTTTTTTTGTACAGTGAAGACAGCCAAAAGAATTGTCTCTCTCTCCAGAATTCAGCAGGGAGAGATTACATATTTTGCAGACTAATGTAGTGAACTCTGTTACAATGGTATGCCCTACAGTTCGATCAGAGTCCAGACTCTGTGTGGATGGGAGCATTAGAAATGCATAGATAAGATACATGGAGATAGAGCTTTTGGATGCTGCCATAATATGAATATTTCATAACAATCTATGTTCTTAAGTGAAGTCCCTAGTGAGGTAAAAAGTCTTTTTGGGGTGGGCGTTTTTGTTTTGTTTTTTTGTGTTTTTAATTATTTTAATTATATGTTTGATTTATTTCAGGAGGTTTTGCTTGTTTGTTTGCTATACTACCAGTAATACTAAGGTAGATATTTTTCCATTTAAAGCTCATAGCTAGAGCCATATACTATCTGAAGGCACGAATAAATAAAAATATTTCATACTGAGGCCTGACCCCTGTTGAAATTAATGGGAGTCTTTCATTGACTCCACTGGTAGCTGGATTAGGCCTTCCCATACCACTCTCATCCCAGGGTTAAAGATAGTTTTTAAAAAGTGGTTAAGGTATAAATATCCCATTTAACAATGATAAACTAATCACAAACAGTCTAAATGATTTTCCCAAGATCATACAGTGAATTTGTGGCCTACATATCTTTTAAGATCTGTATACATTTTTCATTATATGAGATTTTACAGCAAATGCTGCAAGCTCCGTGATTAAAAGGGAGTTGCAATTTTTACCCACTTGTTGAGGATGAAATATTGGGTGATAGTGTATAAATTAGGGGAATTATTAATGATCTGATGTATCTTTGTAACTTTCAGTAAAGCCTGCACAATTTAACATTGCATAGTACAGCACAGTGTTTGTATTAAAAATTATAAATATTCCTCATTTTATTGTTAATATTCATTTACATTTTTTACTCTTCCATTTAGCCTTATGGTAAATGAAATCTTGGTGTTTTAATAGATTTTTCCATAATCACAATACAGACCTTTTAAATTGCCCAGTGGCAGACCTCTCTTTGTGAAAAATGTATATTTTGTCTGTAAGCGATACCAAAACGAAAGTTATTAATGTATGAGACATGAAATGCACATTTTGTATTCGCTAAGGGGAAAAAAAGGTTTAAATTACATGGAAGTCTGAGAGAACATTATTTTGGCAAATCATCTGTCTAATTAAAATAGTAATTCAAAGCATAAGTCCTATTCAGTTTTCAGTAACATTTTTGACAACTTTGTAAAAGTTGTTATTTGACAACATTTTGCAATTAACTTCCTTTAAGTCTGTATCTTTTCCTAAAGTAGAAAGCATGCTGCAGGGTTGTCCTGGGGATTACGCTCTGTTTCATATAGATTCTCATCAATTAATTAGAAATGTAATGAAATGTGACTCTCATCAGCTAAATGCAAATCTGCCAGGGCTTTGTGTCATGCCACATATGCTGGACCATGCCACATAAACAGGGAGTAATGGAAATGTGAAAGGGGAAGGATATATACAAAAAACAGGGAGATACCTTTTTAACTGTTCAAGATTTATATATCCAGTGATGTGCTCTGAGCCAAAAATTGCCAAGCACTTCAAAGAATACATTTCCCAAATGCTCTTTGGAAATATGGTGGGTCTAATTCTGCTCTCATTCACACCAAAGTAAACGTAGAGTAGACACTGAAAGCCATCGAGATAATCCATATTTCATGGGGTAACTGAGAGCCATTTTGGCAGAGCTGGGCAAAGATGTTTGGATCCATAGTGTATTCTGTAAAAAATCAGTTTCAATCAACCCAAAAGTATCTGTGAATTTGACCCAGGTGGGTGAGGTAGTATCATCTGTTGGACTAACCTCTGTTGGTGAGAGAGACAGACTTTCAAGGCACACGGGACTCTTCTTTAAGCCTGGGAAAAGAACTCCCAGCCTTACAGCTAAATGGAAGGCGGAACAGGTTGTTTAGCCCAGATTAGTAAGGGATGTTCCAGGTAGCATGGCCTGTTAACAGGTCTGCAGTCAAAGGACAAAAAGAGGGAGGTTAATGGTAAAAAGCCATAAATCCAGTGTCTCTGTTCAGTCCAGGTGATCTTTGGTGTCTAGCAGAGTAATGAATTTAAGTTCCCAGGCTTGTCTTTTGAAAGTACCGTGCAGTTTTCCTTTGAGGTTGAGGACTGATAGATCAGGTATAGAGTTGACCCACTAAGTTTCGGTTGGAAAATGTTGTTTAAGGTCAGCATCAGAAGTGAGAGAGAGAGAGAGACTGTGTGTCTGTGTCCATTCCTTTCCTCCCACATAACCTTTAGCCCAGTAGTTAGGGCACTTGCCTGGGATGTCACGTGGGAGCCCTAGGTTTGAATCCCTATCTTAGAGCAGGGTTGAACTCAGGTCTTCTCCTTCGTGGTGAACATCCTAACCAATGGGCTATATTCTCTCCTATTGAAGCTGTTCTACTTTGTATTCATACTTATATATACATTAGGCCAGAGAGAGAAAGTGTAAACCACTATGTAGCCTGGTGATTAAAAGCCCTCACCTGGGAAGTAGGATATGTGGATTCATCTCTTCTCTCGGCCTGATCCATAAGCAGAGATTTGCTATAGAATGTGGTAAAATCATATTTCTAGTATGACTGAAAGTAATTCTCAGTTTGGGGAGAGATTTGAGTTTCTGAAGTGGAGTGTGGAGTCTAAGGTACTCCTCAGATAGATTGTGCTTGATTATGTGCCCGCCTTTCAGGAGAACTGAATCCTATGGAGAAGTGCATGATGATACTCCTGGGAACAGTACTTGTCACAGAGCAAAGAAAATCCATGCTTGCTTACCTAGTAGCACCTCCTCAAACCAAATGGAGAAAATAATTGGGTGACTCTATCCCTAAGCTCTCGTGCACAATGACAGGACCACTGGCATACCAGGCACCTTGTTACACCTATAGTTAACAAGAATATCTAATAGAGGCCATATATACACATATAGAGGCATCGGACTGGGATCCAGAAGACCTTGGTTCAGTTTCTAGCTCTGCCACTGCTTTGCTGTGGTCCTTCTGCCTCAGTTTTCCCATCTGTAAAATGGGATAAATAATAATGACCACTTTTGTAAAACACCTTGAGATCTACTGATGAAGAGTGCTCTATAAGACTGAGCCATTATTATTTATTTATTATTTGCATTTACAGGAGGTTTTTGTTGTCCAGGGCATTATAAATGTCCTAGCAAAGTAACTAGTCTTGGCTACAATGTGTATATTTTCAGGTCATTCTGCTCAGCTAGCTTCTGAAATCTGGAGTCATGGACTTAAGATGGCTATTTAATCAGTCTAGCGTGCAACAAGATGCAAGACATTTAAGAGAGTATGAGGAATGTCAAATTACATATTCACAAGCCATATGGTTATAATTAAAGGATTACATTTAAAGAGGAAATTGTCCAGTCTCAATTCTCAGAGAGATGTAACAAAAGTCACAGAGAACCAGGCCAGTGATCAAGAGAACCTTTGCCAGCCTAAAGAGCACTACAGTTCTTCAGCTTGCGCCATGGAAAGAGCATCAGGTGTTCACTGTAACATGCAAGCTGTATACAAGAGCCAGAATGGGGTATTCCCTTTTTCGTCAGATTTAGCTCTGTTGGAGAATGAAGACTAAGCTCACCTGCAGCAAAACCGTTCTCTCACAGATACAAATGTTCCTAAAGAAACTGCACTTTCTGCTTATAGTATAAAAACCTCTGTGAGTTGAATGAGATGATACTAGTAGCAAACTAAGCATGCATCTGAATGTAAGGTACTCTGGAGTAGCCAGACAGGAAGTAATGACACAGACGATAAATCAAATACAGTAGAAGGTACAGATACCTCAGTATGAGAGAGCACATGGATGCTGCTAGCAGAAAGAAGACACAAGGACCAGACAGAGTGATAAGGCTGCTGATTCCTTCTGTCCTTCATTGCCCATTGCTGTGCTAAAAGATGCCATTTTGCTCTGTGTCTATATCATGCTACATACATCTTTCTGTAATTCTACATCTCTACACCTCCATCTCCCGTCATTCCATGAAGATCACAGTCAGGTCATGTCTAGTGATAATGTTCCTGGTGCAGAGTGATTTGCCTTGTCTACTTGTGCCCGTAAATTCTCTAGTGGCAACTTTTGTGAGAGGGTTCTTCAGCAAAAAGAGATTTGACTGTGGATATATAACAGGCCAGAAAAGACAGTATCTGGGACGAGATTTTTAAAAATTAGTGTCTTAAATTAGGTTCCAAAATCTTTATTTAAGTAGCTTAAATAAGTGGTCAGTTTACAAGTGTTAAATGAAGTCGATGGGAGTTACTGCATGTTCCAAACTTTGGAAAATCAGGCCATTTATTTAGCCATCTAAGAATGGACTCAAGAGCCTAAAATGTTTTGTTTGTAAATCCTGGCTGAGATTTGTTAATGGGTTATTTTTGTTTGTTTCTTATAGTGTATAATATGGATTTGTGATCAATATACTCAAATCTGAAATGCAGGCATAGTCCAACCTGGTGTGGAGCGAAATTGTCACAGTCAGGCATGTAATGGAGGAGAATCTATGAAGGTGATGAAAGAATTGGAGTAAAGGGTTCCTATTTTTTGATATTGCACCTGAGTAGAAGCCAAGACTGTCCATGGGGCTTTGAACTGGGGTAGAGGTTGATGTCCCTTACATCAGGGGTTGTCAAACTGGGGGTTGGAACCCCTCAGGGGATCACAAGGTTATTACATGGGGAGCTGTGAGCTGTCAGCCTCCACCCCAAAGCCCGCTTTACCTCCAGCCTTTATAATGGTATTAAATATATTAAAAGTCAAGAATCAGAGGAGTAGCCGTGTTAGTCTGGAATTGCAGAAGTGACAAAGAGTCCTGTGGCACCTTAAAGACTAACTAAAGTATTAGAGCATAAGCTTTCGTGGGCTAATACCCACTTCGTCGGATGGCTATATTAAAAGTGTTTTTAATTTATAAGGGAGGGTCGCACTCAGAGGCTTGCTATGTGAAAGGGGTCATCAGTTCAAAAGTTTGAGAACCACTGTCTTAGATAGATGTGTTTGAAATGTATATTCCACCTGTAGCATGCAGTCTATCACATTCTACTGCTGATCACTAATCCATAACATACAATTAAATATGTTAAGACTAATAATGTTAATAAGATCTCTGTTATTGCTCTGTGCCCAAGCTTTCCCTAAAAGTTTATAGTATGTCCTGTTGTTGGTGAATTTTGATGGCTAACTAAATGAAGTACATTCTTAGGTACTACTGTATGATACATTTCTGTCATATATTTATGTGTCTTCCATTTCTGTGACTATATCTATCTATCTATCTATCTGCACTTCTCTTCCACCATTTATTTTAGTCAGAGAGAGACCAAGCTTCTCTCAACAACCTAATGTGTTCCCCATCTTTTACTTCACCTGTCTTTATTTTGTGCTTGAATTTACCAAGGGCTCCTTTGAATTCTGAGGGATGATATAGTGTTTTAACATGCTGTTCCATATCTGTATTATCTTTTATTAAGATAATTATTAAGGTATATTATATTACATAATTATATGATATATATTATAATATAATTATATTTATTAAGATAATTAAGATTAATTATTAAGATAATTATTAAGAGTAGAACCTAGTATCTTGTGACCTTGTGCAGAAAGAGGTTAATTCTTTGACAAAAGGAAATCTTTTCCTTTTCTTGGTGTGCGATAAGCTTACTTCCATTGCACTGAGCATCCCAAGTATGTAAGAACACTAACAGCAGAGTAAGCTGAAGCCACCAGTTTTCCTTGATCAGCAGCATACATGTGTGTGTTTATAAGGAAAAGTTCTTAACATGGACAGTATAGTGAAAGAAGTTTCCTCTTTAACGTCCGGAATCCAGTGAATTTTAAAAAGTTATGGAAGACTATGATCATGCCTTAAAAGTTCAGAAATAGTAGTTTCCCTCTGTCAAATCTTGAAATCCTTGTCAAAGTGTGAATTTGCCAGCAGTCTTTTAGGTTTATTTCACACACCTTCATCTCTTTTGGAAATGCATCCAGTCAAAGCACCTCCCCACATGGAAAGTGCATATCCCTAGGAAAAGAAAGGTACATTACGTAAAAAGGACTAGCTCCTTGGCTGGTATCAGTCAACTGAAAACCAGTCAAGCTTCACAGATTTTCACCAGCTGCAAATCTGGGTCAAAATGTGTAAAATACTGCACCGTATTTAAGAGATCTAGTTTAATGTAATGTATTTTAAAAAGGCAAATAAAAGATTGTATGCAGTGTAGTAAAATATTGTCTGTTTGCCAAAATTACATGAGAAGGGACCCAAGCTAGAAAACTGAACATCACATTAAGTCCTCAAAGGATACCTGGGGTAGTCTGTGAGAAACCATGAACTGCTCTGTATACAACCTTTACACTGTAAGGCACCTTGTTATAACCCATATAAGTGTTTCAGTCACCAATCAGAATCACCAAATGCTCTCTCGTACTGTATTTTAAGTGTCTGTTCACTCAGATGTTACAAATTGCCTATGAGACGGGAACTGTCTGTCACTTCCAGAGCAATTAGTATGTGAAATCTTATCAAAAGAAATCTGTCAAGTTTGAAAAGACATAAATATTGCACAGGGATCTCTAAGGAAATCGAATTGAGTATGGTACAGTATGTGTTTATGTATTTCTACACAAGGAAATGTACTTACGGTTTCTCCATCCTTTTTATTATATCACTTGATTCAAACTCACTGTAGTTCTACAATAATAAAAAGTCCCCAGTTATTTTAGAACAAAAGAATTAGAACTGTTAATGGTATCACTCACTTGTTTTAAATACTATACATCACAGCTGACTTGATAATGTCATCTCATGCCTTATAGCTACAGCAGTTATTAGTTATATATCTGTAGTACTGTGAAGTGTAACTGCATTAGAATTAGAATAAGGCAGAGATACTAAAACATTATATCTTTATTAAGGCTGAGATTTTCAAAAGTGGCTAGAGATTTGGGGTTCCTCTTTTTGTTTTGGTGTTCTGAGGGTGGGGGAGGAAACCCCAACTTGAGACAACTTAAAGGAACCTGATTTTCAGAAAGTGCTGAGCATCTATCTTCTGAAAATATGGCCACTTTAAATTGCCTCAAGATGGGCGTCCAATAATTGAAGTACTCAAAATCGCTTGTTGGTTTTTAAATTAGCCTTCCCTGTTGCATGCAACATCCATTCAGCCTTCTTGACTCTTGCAATTTGCTTACCTAGGATTTCTAAACTGATACTGAATTGGAGTCAAACAAACTGTGGAGTACATTATTAATTGACTGTGCTGTAGTTACTACATAACATTTTTGTTTTAGGCTTTTCCTTATTTTGTTGGGGGGACCAAGGTCTGTGGAGATTCATTCAAAGCTAAAAGCTGTTCTTTGCATTCTAAAACAGAAATGTTTGTCTATTGTTGGATGCTTCTGGGAGAAACAAGTTAATTGTTCACCAAGAGTAAATTAAAAACATCTAAATACTTGCAGAAAATAATAAGCCTGCTGAGAAGTGCTACCTTGTTTACTCGAAGTATCCTCTTGACATCAGCATGGGGTTACTTATAATTAGATGCACATGTGCAAATACAATGATTAGATATTCCCACATAAGCATAATTATGTCTTCCAAGAAGTCTAAGTAGACATTTTATAATCCTGTCATTAAAAAAATAAAATAAAATGAAAAACACAACAGTGTGTGTAAACACTGGCACATTAGGACAGAACGTATTTCCTAAAGTACATAACAGTACTTGAGGTCAAGTACAATTGTGGCTCATTAGAGTATTAAACTAAGAATATGCTGTTTACTATAATTAATGTTCCCTTTACAAAGCTACAGTGAACTTTCCTTACTGTAATTTCTCAAACATTTTCAACATTTGGGTATTAGTCTTAGACAAATATAATGGGGTTATATTACATTAACCTATCTTATAAATTCTGCAATCACTTGCAGTATGTCTCTCACTGGTTGTTTTTTTTTTCATTTGCAAATAACTTCCAAAGGCATGTTATAAATTAACGTATTATCTAATTAGTCACACTGAAGATTATAGCTACTTAATTTAGTGTATTAAAAATTTCCAAAGTATAAAACCACACAATTCACAAGAACAGAGTAAGGCAGATTCCACCATAATTTATCCTGAAAGTAAAGAAGAAATAAAGTTAAGACTGTTCTTCATAACTCAGGAAAAAATGAGATTGTCATGGGATGGTCCCCTGAGAGTCCTTTCAGGCCTTTATCACAGACCACAACTTTTCCAGGTCTCCTTCACCACCACCTTTATTTATCGTGTTCTTCCAGCAGGCCACAATATATAGTGTTGTTCACATTTATTTACAGCTCTTGGTCAGTTTCCCCACTTGCTTCTAGCAAAGGGAACAGTCCTACTAGCAGTAGTCAGTCTTGCCTACTTCTGCCATCCTTCAGGCTCCCAGCTCATCCTGCTACCTCTCTGTTCTGTCTGCTTATATAGGCCCAGTTGTTGGGGCTGCTTCTATCCACTTAGCCATTCAGCCGTATCCTCATTCAGTTAATTATCCTCTTCTGTCAACTGCCTGTCTTTCAATCAGAACTCAGTTAGTGTAAACAGATGGGGATTTGAGTGACAGAGTGCTGAGTTAGCTCCTGAGTCAGCACACCCCGTTACAGATACGTCCTTGATGACAAAGGGATAACAATTGTTCGACACATAGTTTCCGTGTGATAAAACTTCCTGACCTGTCAAACCATTAAGTCTGAATTCTCTGCGATACAGTGGATAATACATTGAAATAAATGGATGTGGATCCGAATGAGTTATGTGCATATACAAAGACAGTTGCCCACAATTTTGATGTTCACTTTTGGAAGCAAAGATCTAGAATTTGCTTGTGAAAGCTAGTCCCCTAGTCCACAACAGTCCTTAAAGGTGAACTACAAAGTAAGTTTCCTTGCCAAAGACAATGGTTCATGATAGTTCTCTATTTTATTTGCATAATGGAAGGCCTGATCCTGCTAAGTGATCAGTGCAGAAAAACATTTGCGGGGCCTTGATTTGGGAATTCTAATAAGCATAAAAGTCAGCCAGCATGGCAACTTTGCAAGATTGGGACCAAATGCTATGGTAGCAGCTGCATTATTCTCTGTTGTACTTTGTGTCAAAAGTTTTCAACACTTGCAAGAGAAAAATAGAAGCCTGGAGATAGGTCAGTATAGGAGGAAAATATATTCAGTTTTAAACAGTTTCTTTTTAAATGTGTTAATGTGTAAATTTTTAAGACTACATACATGTTTTATTGTAGGTACAGGATATGACAGTTATTAATTTGTAAAAAAAAATCAGATTGCTATTAACTGATGCTGTGACATACAAAGCTGACATTTTTGGTGAAATTGTTTAAAAACTGAACCTTTGGGTATACATCAAAGAATTCCCACAAAAATCAGCATTGCAATTGATGTAAAAGTCCACTAAACAAGATCAACATTAGCTATACCTAAACATGATGAGTTTTCTTAGTATTTTCTCCCAAATTAATGAATAGTCCAGAAAAGAGAAGCAAGCTACTGGGAACCCTCTATTCTATAAATTATCCTCTATCTGCATTTCTCCTTCTTTACAGAGCCCTCCTAGATTATGCCAGGCTGCTCTTGAGTCATCTTTGCCATAAATAGCTGCAGTGCCTACCTCTGCTACAGCGCATCCCTTTTCTAAGCCATGTGACATTGACATGATTCTTGACAGTTTCAGAATAGCATTAGTGAAATTCTTCTTAATTTCATTTTGTTCTGGTTTTGAAAAAATTAGGGGGCAACAGAGGCATTGGAGCTATAAACTGTCTGTCTAAAGACTCAGAAAGACAACACTGCATCAGTACACATATGAAAGATTATATTCATAATTGTACAAACAAGAAATGCTCATTTCATTATGAGTTAGTGTCCCTGTACTGCAAGTGCAAGAGACAGGGAGAAATTCATTTTCAGAGTTTCAGTTCTGCCCTGGGATGGAACCATATTTTAAATTTGAAAAACTATTATGTTAATAATACTAATAATATCTTTTACTTCTAGAATTGACTTATGCATGGATCTTCAATGAATACCCATCATTTGTGCACCAGGATAATCGTCGCTTTGTTTCTCAAGAGACTGGGAATTTGTACATCGCAAAGGTGGAAACATCTGATGTGGGCAACTACACATGTGTGGTGACAAACACTGTAACAAATAATAAAGTACTGGGGCCCCCCACACCTTTGATACTGAGGAATGATGGTAAGAGATCTGGTTTTGGTGGTGGTTTTTTGAAGCAATCATTGCACAAATATTAAGAAGCAGCCTGAATTTTTATTCAGAGTAAAGATAAATAAATAGTGTCAACTTTCCAAAGATCCATTGAGAATCTGAAGAATGCACCGACTCAGTTTGCAGTTCTACGTCAGAGAAATCAGTATATTTTTAAAGCTGCTGTTGTGAATAGTATTTTGTCAATGGCAGGTGCCACAATAGCAGGGGATGGTTGTAAAATAAAATACAAACTTGGAGAAATTTGACCAAGGACAGGGAAGAAAACAGATTTTAGTGGATATGCTGCAGTTTTGCTCATTTTATACAGCCAAAAATGATCACGCAAACACTTTGCTGTTTTGGAAGCTATTAGCTTAGGCAATAGTTCCCAGCAGAATGAATGCTCTTTTTAGTAGTTAGAGGACGGGTACAAGGGGAAAATGTTAAGATTTTTAATTTTATACTGCAAATCGATCTGTATCACATTAAGTTTTTGAGTAGATACATAAATCATATTTTCATGATTGCTTGCAGTGCTTAAATGAGGCCTTAGGAAGTCAATGGAGTAATGGATAGCAGAATTTGGCCCTTAAATCCAGTATAGGTTAACCAGTGTATGAAAGGAAAAAAAGATGAAAGCTAAAAACTGTCAAGTCTTCCATTAGCATCTGCTCCATACGAGGAATAAAAATAGCCTGTGTGTTATTTAAGATCTTCGGTAACAATATTTTACACCAATCATACCATGCTCTGCTTCCACTGACTTCAGCGGAAATAAGATTGGGCCAAGTATATGCTGCTGCGTTTCAAATAATGGGTTGATGCTAACTAGTGGTACTCACTGTGAAGCATGTCGCCAAGGGCTTTACCTTAGCTAATCGTTCCTCTGCTCACAGCTATCAGATTTAGCCATTCTGAAGTAATTCACACAAACGTACTCCAACTCCTTTGAAGTGTACTCTAGAGTTTATTATGGACTTGAAATTTTAATTGAACTGCTGAGGAGCCCTGGAACACATTGCATTAAACAGGAAAGGTGCTATAATATCCATTTAGCAAAATATGATCAGATTTCCCCAGACTCAGAAATTAGTATCTTTAAAATGTGCTAAATTTGTGTTTTGAAACTAAGCCTTGTCACTAACATTGTGTGCAACATCTAAAATCATTTCCAACTGAGTTTCTAATCCAACAATTAGTGATGCAATAAAATTTGGATTTACCATGCTATGATGCATCAAAAGAAAGAACACAGCACATTTCAGAAATATAAAGAGCACAAATGAATGAAATGGAAACCACAGAATAGCCACATTGTATTTAAACTGGCAAATATGTCTTGCCTGTCTTTTGGATTTATACTGACAAGTCCAGTACATCTTAATATGTGACATATTATTCTCATTAGACTGCTGTATCATTAAATTAGCATACTAAGAGGCCAATTCATCAACAATTAATGTCCCAGTTACATCTAATTTCAATTAGAATTACACGGGAAAATTTCACAATGTATCTCTCCCACTTTTCTTAAAATATACTAAACTGTTATTTATCTATCTATTGTACAGTACACTTTGTTAAACATGCAACCATGTAGCAGAATTCCTGTCTATGGTGTGGTAGAATTTAAAGCCTCCCCTTCACCACCACAATCACCATCCCCCAAAAAGGGAGATTTTTTTTTTTCAAAACTATAGGCTAGACTAGGAATAAAATGCTCTCCACCTATAGAAAACCTGAGGTTGAGATGCTTTCCACCACTTTGGCTTCTTTATGCTGGGTTGAAGGGCTTTAGCAGCATAAAGGGGGCCTTAAAAGTCCCAGTTCTGCCAAGGGAGGATTCCCCCAGCACAGGCATTGTGGAAGACAGCCATGAGATTGGCCTCCTGAGGATCCCCTTGCAAACCCAGGTGTAGGGGGTGTGTCCAGGAGCTGAGGTTGGGCGAGTGTGTCTGGAGTGGGGCTGCAGCACACATTACAGCAGAGACGCCAAGTAGCAGTGTGTTCCATTGTGCATCCTGGGACAGCCTTAGGGCTGTCCAATTTATGCCAGGGGCCTTACCAACTCCTGGAGCAGCGGGTGCAGTCGTGGCCTAAAGACACCCTTCTGTTCCAGGGATAACAGTTCTGTGCAGTGGCTCCCGTTCCCCCCTACTCTGGATCTTAGCTCCAGTCACCTTGTCCAGCCACTCCCAGACTCCCTTTAGCTCCTAGTCCAATCTCAGTGTTTCTCGCCAAGCCAACTGGCTCCCAGTCCTGCTCATTTCTATCACCGGCTCCCAATCCCCATTTCCTTGCTCAGGCAGTCTGGGACTCTTCTCCCTCCCTCCCCTTACCAGTTCCCAGGCCTAGTCTCCTTGTCCAGCCAGCCATGGATTCTCTCCCTCTTTCAGTCCCAGTGTCACCAAATTCCTTGTCCCAAGCATTTTTTCCTCGCCTCTTGGTCAAGCTTCTGTCTCCTCTGCATTTGAATCTTATGGTTTCTTCCTCCATGCTCCTGGAGTGCCAGTCTAACTTTTTGTGGGCTCATTGCCTCTTTCCAGTGCCTAAAAAAACCAATTCCCATAGAAAAGCACCTGGAGACTCAGAAATCAGTTATGGAGGACTGTCAGCAAGGACTTTGAGCAGGGGGGTGGACTAGATGATCTCCTGAGGTCCTTTCCAACCTTAATAGTCTATGAACAGAAATCTGGACAACTTCCCCACAGTCAAGTCCAAAAAGAATGTACTCCATGCTTAAGTACTAAATTTATAAAATCTTATAAAGAAACAAAATAAATAATTTTATAACAGAATGTGGCTACTTTATAAGCCACATACATTATCTTCCCAATTATATATAAACATAAAGAAAATAAATTAAATCTAAACAGGTCAGGTCCCACATAAACAAAGTGAGAAGAAACCAGGAGTTTCCACAAGCTTAGGTGGAGTTCACCTGTGTCTCAGAATCTTTGACCACCAAATGTATAGTTTGCTGAGTCAAAAGTAACATCTTCCCCCTAATTGCTTGTAGAAATCTTCAGTTGGAATCCATGCAGACTCTTCCTCCTCCCCTGCTGAAATCACTCAGATAGTTAGTCAGCTAAGCAATTATCCAACCACTCATTAAGTATATAGATTTCTTAAAAAATGCAAGAATAGCAAAATAAATGACTCTTTCCCCATTATCACATTTATATAAAAAAAAGTTGGTGAATAATACTAGTTGAGACAATTTAAATAAAAGTTTGGCTAAAATTAAACATTCAACATATGTAATTAAAACAAAAGAAATTAGTTTTCCCTCCCAATTTCCTCTTTCTCTAATGAAAACTGTCAAGACTTCCCTGTTGAAGGGTTAACAATAGCACTAACGTTCTGCAAAATGCTTCAGAGTTAGGGAAACCAGCCTGCTTTCTATGCCCTGGCTCAGCTTCTCACCACCCAGACAGGGCACATGTGGCCTTTTGCAAAGCAGCTGCCTTAATTATTAATTATCTGCCCTTCTGGAGTCCGAGTCCAGCAACAGAGACCCTCTTCAGCATGCCAAAAACTACCACACCCAATTCCGGACATTTCTGGATGTGGAGTGCTAATTGTGCATTGGACTAGCAACAAGGATGCAGACACAACTCATCCCTATCCTCCAACACCACCACCAGGATAGATCTCTTAAAAGGATATCTGCTATTAGGCACGTGGGTTATATTAGCAGAGGGTCACTGAGAGTGCAGGACAGACCACCTCCCTGCTCTCCATTCCAGTCCTCAACCCCGCCAGAGCAGCTGAGAGTCGCTGTTACAAGAAAAGTCCATCGTCGTACCTGTAGCTGTGGGCTGGATGGAGTGTGCTCACACACTGTGTCGGTATGGCTCATGCAGTCTGGGCACCACTAGGAGCTGGGAAAGGCTCGAGCATGCTCAATGCAGATAGAATCTTCAGAGGCTTTAGCAGCTAAGACCTAAGTCTTTAACGGAGCATGTGTGAACTCTGATTTTTTCAAAGGTTTTCAAGTTGGGCAAATCTGGGCAGATTTTCATGGGGCTAGCAAACAGAACGTCCCTGATACAAAGGCCAGGCCTCTGCAAATTTCAAGTTTTTGCTCCAAAGCATGGTGACACTAGAGCTGTTCAAATGAAAGGTCATCAGAATTTTTTAACATAAAAAACCTATGTATTTTTCTCTTGTTTTTGGAAACCCTTGTTTTTGGAAACAGCCAATCCATTTTGTCTAATATTTTCAACAAACACAACAAAATCTTCCTGAGGTAGACTCCCAGAATAGAAAGTTTTAGTCCAAACAGCTGACGTTTGAGCAAGTTTTAAGTCTCTGAAAACAGGGTCTTATATTGGAAACTGTCAGGCAGCCTTAATAATGGACAACACTATCAGTCAGATCCATATTGTAATCTACAAAGGCTGAAAAGTATCGGGCCTAATAATTCAGACTGAATGGCCTAGGAGAGTGACATTCACTTGTGAGTTCCCTGATACTTTTAGGTGTCTTGTTGCTTTAGTAGTAAGTGTTGTGTATTCGTATTGTTAACAAACATACTTTGTTCAGATGACTGATTTTATTTGGCAGCTGCTTTTTATATAATGTAGAGACAATGCTCATTTGAAGCAAATGGATTGAAGGAACGTAACGTAACCTGTTCTTGTATCAGAACAGATAATATGTAGGTGAAGAAGTAAAAGTGGATTTGATGTATGTCTTAGCCCACACACATTTATCCTGGGCATTTTTGATATAAAACAATCCCGCGGTGAAAACGCAAAGCAAATAGCCTCTCTATCTTCTTCTTGCTCTCATTAAACTTGCACCATGCAGTACTTTTTATAAAGCAATGACACAGATGGCAGTACAGCAAATAAGAAAAAGAGACCACCAGAACTACTTCAATGCATTTGATTTACTCAACAGAATTAACTCTGTGAGAACCTATGCTGCCCAAATTCTGAATCCATGTGTATTGGTAGCAGTCATTTTTCTTCATCAGGTGTGCTGTTCCCCATAGCCAAAACTGCAGGACTGCCCCCATTCTTGAACACCAGTCCTGCAGCGTGGGCCCCCAGAGAGAAACAGTTAAGATTTAAACTACAATCATCAATTGGTTTATAATCACTATCAGTGAAATTATATGTACCTGTTTTAAGACTCTGCAGTCAGTAGAAATGTGGCAATTTATCATAAATTTAATGGTTTTTTTATGTGCACAAATTTTTAAACACAATTTCATAAAAATCCTGCCATGATACATTATTTAATAAGGCACTTAAAGATCAAGAAATTACTAGTACAGTATATGAACTCTGAGCATCTGAATCCTTGAAGTTAATAGGAGACCTGATTAGCCCCCAGTGCTTTTAAAACTTTTTCTGGTGGCTATTTGTTCCTCATTACATTATTCAAAAGGTGGTGATCCTACTTTATTATCTCTTTCCTTATTTTACAAGATACCTTCAAAAAGAGCTAATATTCAAAAGCAAAAAAGTAATGCAACTACAATGAAATTTAATCTTAAACAGATGGAGGGGAGCTGTCATGCAGATTTTCCTCTCGCAGTAAATGAGAAGAGAGTCCACGGTACTCGGCTGTTAGAGACAGGCCCTGTTTTAAATGAGCAGATTAATTGGGCAAGTAATGCTGTATAGAATGGCTCTGTGATAACGCAGGAACACCTGAGAATGTATTACAAAAATCCAAACACACTTTAGCATCTATGATATGTTCACAGGAGTGATGGGTGAATATGAGCCAAAAATAGAAGTGCAGGTCCCAGAAACTGTTCCGTCTGCAAAAGGAACAACTGTGAAACTGGAATGCTTTGCCTTGGGAAAGTAAGTTTTGGTTCATTATTATTACTTTAACTTACATGAGTATAATAGTATTGTATATTAGAGCATGCTTTTTTAAATCACTTGCTTTATTTGTAGTATAGCTATTTGCTGATTTCCTTTACGTGCAAGAGATTTGTGTTAGCTTAACCTGCTATCAAAAATGTGATTGCTAAGGAGAAGAAAAGAGACAATTTATTTGATAAAGTTGCATTTATGTTACTAAGGTTCTTTTGGCACCTGAAAGGCTCTTACAAGTGTCACATGTTGCAATTAACATACATTTTCAGCCCATATACAATTAATATACGGGGCAGATGGAAAAGTGGAGTTGGCACTTATTCATGAACTCCTGATCACCAGATCAGTGCAGACAATGTGAATGATGGGCTAGCTCGTAAACTGATTTAAAATTATGTAATCAGTGACCAAGCTACTCAAGTTCCTGGGCAGAATATTCACCCTGTGAGGAGAAAGGTAATCATATATGAAACAGAGGGAACTGATCAAAGAGATGCTTATCTTAATCAGGCCAATCCTATACCCATATGGGGCTCAAACCTCCTCCCTTTGAATTTCAGTGGGAGTTAAGCTTAGGCCCAAGGAGACATAAAATCAAAAGAATAGCATTGTTCACTTTCCAAGGGAAGTATCAGGAACACACAGTTGAGCTTTTGGTGATCAAATCAAAGAATTAAAATTAAGCCTGTGAAGTACTTGTAGAAATGTTTTCAAGCAGGTAAGCAGCTCTCACTTAGCAACATGCATAACATATTGAGATGGGTGAGGGGGCGTGTGTGTAATCACTCTTCAGTGACTGGCCCAGAGAGAGAATAAAGGACCTATTGTTGTAACCAGCTATTGAACATCCTCTTCACCTCAAATGATACACACCTGTGTTTTTGGAATTAATGGATCAAAGTTCTAGTCCTGATTCCCAACATCAGAAGGGAAGGTGGGGAGCGGCTTATCTAGGGATTGGGTCTGTTCTTGCCATTTGGATTCACTGCACAATATACCTGGTATATGAGCAAAACTATTGCTTTTAGGGAAACAGAACTTCTACTTGTTCTACTTTTTAAAATATGAATTAAGAACCAAGTAACAGGATGTAGCTTTTACTATGAGGATTTTTTGCTTTATTCTTCTCATCAGCCCGGTTCCTATTATTAGTTGGAGAAGAGCAGATGGCAAACAAATACCCAGGAAAGCCAGGAGACAAAAATCGAGTGGAGTTCTTGAAATCCCAAACTTTCAGCAGGAAGATGCTGGTCTATATGAGTGTGTGGCTGAAAACGTGAGAGGAAAGAACACGGCACGAGGGCAGCTTACATTTTATGGTAAGCAGCATGACAACTTTCCTGTTGTTTTTTTTTATTGCCGCACAAGCAGTGTGTGTGTAGTAAATGTTTTGTCAGATGTCATTGTTTTTTTTATGTTTCTTAAATTATTTTATTTTGCCAGCAGTAGTGCTCAAAGAGTGCACTTTGAAATAAAATAAAATCTTTCTGAGTAGGGCATATTGACTGTGACTAAGAAGTGAGGGGAAATGAAAACATGCATTGTGGAAAGGAGACTGGCATGGTAACACACAGAAAGCAATTGTAAAGCAATTTATTTGCCTTTCCCTACAAATAGCTGCAAACCTAACACTCCTATGAGGCATTCTGGTTGTTATGATTTGTGATTTATTATGAGAGCTGTATGCTGCCCTTCATTAATCATTGGTAATTGCTCTTAGCTGGTTAAGGGCTGTTTTTAGAAAGGGTTTCAGTGGTAACACTACACAGACTGAAAACTGTTGGTGATTAACCAAGTCAGTGCCTGACCAATCCTTCCGACTGCAAAGACTCTCTGTATCTTTCTTTTGTTGGAGTTAAATCACAGGTATTAATCCAACCATGATCTAAATGTAAAATTTCAAATGCATGGGCCTCCTATTAAGCTTGTATTGGTGCCTCTAATCCGAATAAAAGTGTCTGCATATACATGATCATCTATTGGAAATTCAGCCCCCAATTGTGTCAGCCTTTAGGAAATGAACTGAGGTTGTAGTTGCAAAGATTGAGCTGGTCTAAATTACATTAGATTTACTCATTTTGGATACAGTAGACTCTCAATTATCCACGATGATAGGGAAAAAATTATTCCTGGTTAATAAAATCCTGGATAATCACCATCCATAGGAATTATGGGGAGAGGGGGTTGGTTCACCAGCCACCCTGCACTGAGGGAGTGGGTGTTGGTTCACTGGCTGCCCTGTGCCCTGGTGGGGTTTTTTTTGTGCTAGAGGCAGCAAAAAAGCCAGAGCTGGCCTTGAAAATTACGCATATATATTTTTTGGCATCCTGGTTAATCCACTTTCTGGTTAACCCAATCCTGGATAATCGAGAGTCTACTGTACGAGGGGGAAATATGTTGCATTTTTTTAAAGGTAAGTAAACACTGGCTAACAATGTTCTTGGTTTGAGATTTATTTCCATTTGGGGGGGGGGGGGTTGGGAGTGGAATCTGCAGAATATAAAAGTGCATGCACACTCATAGAGTTGTCCTTGCTTTACACTCCCAACAAGCTTCAAAAGTCCCTGTGTCATAGTTACCACTCTATTCCAGGCTCAGCTTCTTCTGGAGCACGTTGGTGTCTTCCACTTAGGGAGCAGTTGTTCAAGCGTGACCTAGCATTCTCTCTCCTGCACTGGTACTGAGCAGAGTTATTCATTAGAGTGCTGAGCTCTATCATCCTGGGAGACTGGATTGACCTCAAGAGCAAATCTATGTTCCCCACCTAGATGGTACAGCTTGTCTTCCCTGCACTGCTGGCACAACTTTTGTTAGGTTATAAGAAGTAAGCATAATGAATTTGGTGACCTCAATCCAATTCCCAGTGGACAGTTGTCCACTTCACAAAAGCCATCACCACAATTGCTGTCAATTGTCATACTTACCAGCAGTCTTGGCAGAGCAGCTAAAGCTTTTATGGGATGACGAAGACTGAGCTTCCCTCTTATCCCAGAAAGCATGTTCCTCCAAATCAGGGTTGAAGCCCTTTGCAGTGTAATGCTGGGAAGCTTGTTCCACTGCTGCCCGTGTGTCAGGGTTCCCTCCCGACTCTGAACTCTAGGGTACAGATGTGGGGACCCGCATGAAAGACCCCCTAAGTTTATTTATACCAGCTTAGGTTAAAACTTCCCCCCGGCACAAATTCCTTGTTCTTGAACAGTATTACTGCCACCACCAAGTGATTTACCAAAGAATCAGGGAAAGGACCACTTGGAGTTCCTATTCCGCCCCAAAATATCTCCCCGAGTTCTACACCATTTTTCCTGGGGAAGTCTTGAGAATATATCCTCACTAATTGGTAGAGGTGAACAAAGACCCAAACCTCCTGAATTTTTAACACAATGGAAAAATCAATCTGATTTTTAAAAGAAGGAGTTTATTTAAAGAAAAGGTAAAAGAATCACTTCTGTAAAATCAGGACAGTAGATAACTGTACAGAATAACAAAAGATTAAAAAAAAACATAGCGGAGCCCCCTCTAGCCTTAGTTTCAAAGTTACAAACAAAAACAGGGATAAATCTCCCTCTGGCAAAGGGAAAATTCACAAGTTGAAAACAAAAGATAATTAACATGCTTTGCCTGGCTGGTACTCACAATTTCTGTAATATGAGAGACTGGGTCAGAATTATTTGGAGGAAATGAATTGCTGTCTGGTCCCTCTCAGTCCGAAGAGCGAACACTCACACAAACAAAGAGCACAAAACAAAGCCTCTCCCTCCCCTCCAGATCTGAAAGTATCTTTGTCCCCATTGGTTCTTTTGGTCAGGTGCCAACCAGGTTATCTGAGCTTCTTAACCCCTTACAGATAAGGCAGAATTCTAGGCTACCATTCTGTATGCTTATGACGCCGTGCTCCTACCTTTTCTCTGCATAAATAGAGGAATTCAGTCTCCAGAATTGTCTGTCTGGTACAAATGACCAGTGCTAATTCCACTTTTTACTTGAAAGATATTAAGTTATAATAGTATCTTTTTTTTTTTTATCCTCACTAGTGTCATTTTGAGGCTGGCATAATCTGTCCAGTTTTCAAGACCTTTTTTTTTTTTTTTTTTTTGGCATCCACTTAATGTTGAAAATGTAGACCATTTCAAAACTAAGGCCCTGAAACTTGTCCCTAAGTTTCATATAAAGGATAAAAATTTCATCCTGAAAGCACTTTGTGTAAATACTTCATATGAGTAGCTAATACCAAATGAAAGCATATTCCTTTAATCCTTTTCCTTTTTAAAGCTGGGAAATATTATATCTTTACGGAAATATAACTAAGGTTGTTACAGCTTTTCAAGTTGTTTCTAGTGGGTCAAAGGTTCACATCCTAAAAAGAGGAACACTCCAGAGTATTTGATATGGAAGATCAGACTTGTCACTTACTTGCAGCATTGCTCAGGGAAATGTTCTATCGCAATGCATGCCCTCAGAGATTAAAATCTGGCTCTATCAGTGTTACTCTTTTAAACTGAGTTATCTACGTCTATGAATAGTGGGAAAAAAAGAAAATGAAATTCAAATTTGCCTGCTTGCTGTAGATAACCCAGGCACACCTCCTTTGTCAACCACTTTTGGTGCTTCAGAAAGTTGTCAGGAGAGGCTGACTTTTGTTGTATTTCACTCTCATATCAATGTTTATTCTTTTGTGTGACTTTTCCCTTTGCTAGCTTATCAGTGACACCAATGTTGTTCAGCACTCTCGCGCTGCATCAAAGAAGAATAATTAAACATGAAAGATGTATTCTTCCATAGATTTTTCCATTTTGTGACACTAAAATGTATTGTGGTGGTGGTTTTCAAATGCATGTATTCTTTATCCAGCTGTCCTATTTCACTGTTAGAAAATGTACCGAGTTAATATAATTAGAAGTACAGTACTTGTATTTCTCGACCAAAAGTGGCAAACCTTGACTTGAACTTTGCTTTCCTTCTTATTTTTACCATAAGAGGCGTGCGTGTGTATGTGCACACTCGCACGCGCACACACACACACCCCTAACCAGGTGTTTTGTGTCTGAGATTAACTCTTGAATACTAGTGAATTGGAAATGTACCTCTCTCTTTTTTAGCCCTTATATGTTGCTTATCCATACAACACCACCGGAGCAGTCACAGGTATGTAGTACGGTATACCTGGCTTTGCAGTCTGCTCCCAATTGAACTGAAAAAAATGAGCTTTCATAACAAGATCTAGTTTGAACCTCTACTGTTGAGCAAGGTGTGCAAATTCCCTCTGCAATGCAGTGAGCCTTCGGACTTGAGTATGTTACCAGATCCAGGGCTCCCAGATGGTCGGAATGTGCTATTGCCATATCATTTGGACTGGCTCCTGGGCTTCTAGCTTCTGCTTTCTCATTGAACTGATTGAATTTGGAAGTAAAGTTCCTCAGAAATCAGAGCAATATGTCTTGATCCAAAACATTTCTGAAGTATTCACTTTAACCCTACTTCTATTTTTAATCTGACTGCTTGTAAATTTGAAACTTGATAATCTTACGTGAAGCAAAGATTTCTATCTTATGCAGAGGTAAAAACCCAACACCTTAAGGATTCTCCAGACACAAATAGGTGAAGGGTAGGTGATGAGGATACAGCATTCAAGCCAACGAGCCTGCTGAAGTTGCACAGTTTGTTAGATAAATGGATTATCATTTGTTTTTTATTGAGGGTAGAGAAAAGGAAACAGGTTGTCACCTGCCTCCACATGGCCACTAAGAATTCTAACAGATTAGGGATGTAGGAGAGTGAATGTAGTGAGACTACATTCTTCTTTGTCCCGATATAACATGTGTGCTTAATTGTCCCTCATAGGGGGCAAACAGCATTCACTGTGCGATCGCTTCAGAACAAAAAAAACGCTTTATTTTTAATTATTTTGTTCAGCTGTTTTAGTTCGTACTAATGTTTGGCTCTCTGGTCCGATTCCCAGGTTCACTTTCAGCGTCTTCATAAAGGATAAATACAACAATAGGCAGTCTTCTAGCCCTTCAATAGAGTATCTGCTGTTAATGATGAATTACACAGCCTGGGCCAGCTCCTCTGTTGCTATTAAATTGGCTTAGCTCCACTGAAGGCTAAATACAGCCATTGTGAATCTCGCAATATGTGTATTCGTTGCTCTTTTGCTCCAGACGTATCTTTGCTAGTTTTGTCTATTTCATCTTCAAACTTGCTTTTAACCCTTTTAGTGCAGGATTTCGGGTCCAGCCTTCGCTGGGTCTCATTCTTTTTTGGCACTTGCAATTTGTGCAGTAATTGCAAACACAGCTTAGGCTATTTAGACATAGAAGTGCCAGACTATATGTCAGGATTGCCTCCCCACTCTGAACTCTAGGGTACAGATGTGGGGACCCGCATGAAAAAAGAAATAATCCCCCCAAGCTTATTTTACCAACTTGGGTTAAAATGTTTATCGCCAGAACACAACTTCTTCTGTATCTGGACCTGGTACGCTGCCACCACCAAACTAGGTCTAGGGTAGTTTGAGACCCTTCTTTCCCTTTCCACTAACCCCCCAAACTTCTTCCTTCCCTGGAAAGCTTGAGAGAATAAAAAAACCAAATCTCGCCTGATCCTGCGAGACGTGCCCGATCCAAAACCAGGATCTTACACAATGGAAAACAAGCAGTCAGCTTCTTAAAAGAAAGATTTTAATAAAAGAAAAAAAGAAAGGAATAAATCCCTTATAACCATCAATAGAACAGCATCTACCATAATCAACAAAAGGATTCAGAAACCAAACCTCTCCCCTGAGGCAACTTTCTCCCACTGTTGATATCTCTGCTGAATCTTACAATATCAAGAAGCACCCAGCCAACACTCACCACTGAGAACTCTCCAAGTGATAAAAAGAAGGTAAACTTACTGACTACAGTACTTGATAGAATCTTATAGTTACAGTGAAAGACATAGCTGTGTTCAACCCATAGCCGAGGTGAACAGAGAGAGACCCAGAGAGAAACTGAAACTTAAAATCCTTTGTCTCCTGAGGAATTTCTCATTGGTCAGTTGTCCACCTCTCAGGTTACCTTTAGCTTAACCCCTTACAGGTAAACACTAATTCTAGGCTACTTCACACTTATGACACTATATTTGCACTTATCTGAGTTAAGGTGGCCAGGTGCCTGGTTTTTGATCGGAAAGTCTGGTCAAAAAGGGGACTGACCGTGTCCGGGACCTGACCAAACACCCAGAGTCCAATTACTGTGGGCGAGAGAGGCACGGTGGGGCTGGGCCATCACCTGCTCCAGCCCCTGCTCAGCCAGGGCCGCCTCCTACCTATGTCAGGTGACTGCAGCTCCCAACCCTGGCAAAGCAGGCGAGTCCTTCCTGACCTGAGCAGGGGGATGAGAGGGGAAAGGCAGCAAGTTTGGGGAAGAGGCATGGATAGGGGCGGAGTCTTGGGGGAAGAACCAGGACAGGGGCAGGGCCTTGGGGGAAGAGGCGGGGCAGGGCCTTGGGGGTAGAGGCGGGGCAGGGATGGGGCCTGGAGCAGGAAGAGGCGGGACAAGGGAGGTTCCGGCACTTCTGCTGGAGTGTCTGGTTTTTAAATATTACCACGTTGGCAACCCTACTCTGAGTACAGTCACTCACTTAGCTGTCCAAATGTCCTAACCTTTAAACCTTTGAATGTGGTACAAGGTAAGCAGGGCTTTGCAAATGTGAGCCTTAATCTCTACTTTCCATTGTACCTGCCAGAGATTGAGATCCAGGTCCTGATTCCATCACTTGAGGTGGATTTGTTTTCTTTAGAGTACTCGTATCCATTCAACCATTTCTGTGTTTCTTTCTTGCCTTCTCCTCCTTTCTCTCATAGATGTGACATATGCCAGTTTTTTGTGATGTTAATATTATTCTTAAATTAGCTTGCATGCTGCTTTTATGATTTCTAATGACCTAGCTTTTCCCTTCAGGGGTTTCCAGGGATCTGGAAGAAGATCTGCCAACACAGAAGCAGCTTTTTCAATATAGCTGCCTTTAAGCTAACAGCTGTTGCCAGCACAGCCATGCCAGTCACAAATCGCACCCCATCACACCCCAGACCTACACAGCTATGATGTTAGAAGTTTGTAGTGCACACCTGGCCTCACATCCTTCTTCTACTTTTTTTTAATTACCTTGCTTGAAGCTTTGTATCACTTTACTGCTTCTTTGTGTGACCCCCAATGGGAGGAGGTCAGAATTTCATTGTTATGACAGCTGGTGCGGGTGGCTCAAACACACCTACTTCATGAACCAGCCCTGGTGTTTTACATAAGACTAAATTAGGAGAATACCTTGTATTCTCTAGAACAAGTCATTCAATGGGCAGTTTGACCGAATTAGGAATGTCTCCTGAAGAGAACCACAGACCTGAATTCCTGTGAAACAATGGGCCCTGCTGTTGTCACTGAGATTTATTATTGACCTACTAAGCTTTCGCTATAGCTGTCTGCAGCATGAATAGCATTAGGATAAAAAGTTTAACCAGTTCACATAACTAGACTGGATGAACACTGGGGTACAGTTTAAGTCTGTCGCTCACAGGTGCTGCACAAGAAATTGAAATGAATAGCTTCTATAGTTGCTTGGATCATTTCCAGCATCGGAAGTTTGAGTCTCGATGCCATTACTTGCATGAGGATTTAAGATATTGTAACCTGATTAAAATAAGGACTGGAACATTCTAAAAGTAGGGGTCTGATTGCTCCTTCCAATTAATAAACACTGGCACAGTCCTTCAGTCCAGGACTGGACAGGCAAAAAGCTGCCATTTGCATGAGTGAAATCTTTGCTTATACAAGGAATGTAAGATTGGCAGCTACAAAAGGAAAAAGAAAGATCTAAAATCTCATCTATTGTAGAATATGAGTTCCTATCATTTCACCTGTGACATGCCAATATAACTATGCCACAGAGCGCACTGGACAGAGTATGTAGATTTTCTTCATGTGAGAGCTGCTTTTGATTATTTTGTCTATTTTTTTAAAAAGGGCAACTTGTTTTATTGGGAAATGGGAAATGAACAAACCAAAAAGGAGGTTTTTATAGAGCACCTTTCATAACAAAGGGCATCCTAAGGCTTGCTTCAAAATTATAAATTGGATGCTGATAGTAATGGTAGCCATGTAGACGAATTATACCGTCTGCTGAAACTTGCAAATAGCATTAAATCTTGGAACCTGTTGCACTGAGAGAAGGAACGTGTGCTGGAACTCATTACTTCATCTCTTATTCAATACAGTGCTAGACAGTTGCTACTCATCGTGCTGTGTTTCACAGTCTCCCCTTTTTATGTCTTTGGGGATGCATGTAATGAACAAGCCTTAAATATAACAGTAGGAAAAGTGGGAAAGGGTTGATTGTGAGGTCTGTTTAAATTCTACATTAACATTGTTTCACCATATTAAGTTTGCCTTTCTGCTTTTGTAATCCCCACTGAATATTTCTGTGGTATATTTAAGATTCTATGCACATTTCTATGGGGTTTTTTTTTCCCTTTAGTTTGTTCTTTATAGACACAGTGGAAGGGGAAATATTTAATGACCACATGTGGAATTAGGTGCATGTCTGTCATGAACAGCAACATCAGTTGTGACCAGTTCCCCAAACAGAACATTAAAAGAGTATCCCAGCTCTTTGAGGTTTCTTGGGTCTATCAGCAGGAACATATAAAGACGGACACAGCAGTATTTAAAGTGTAGTGATGTCAACTTTCCATTCAACTTAACATTTGGTGTTTGTTATCAAGTTTGGGTTTTTTTCATCTATTCTGTCAAACCTTTCTCCGATCCCTCATGTCAGTCTAAATGGGATTTATAAAGCTGTAGTCTTTTGTTTGAGAAAACTTAATTGTTTTATCTGATTATAGAGGGAAAGAATTGAAAAATATTATGCAGGTTCTTGGAGACCTCTGCTGGTGATATTTTTTTTAATCCTTTCAGGTTGTGTTTGTTATTTTAAAGTAGGGAAAATCTGTCTTTAAGAAAAACCTGAAACACATCTGATTTTAGTACAGTCCTGAAGCTCAGACTGAGTTTTTTGAGAGGGTCACTGGAGTTTTGAGCAGTGATCTACAGACAAACCTGTGCCAATGTGGGTTTTGTGGAGATAACATAAACAGTGTTTTTTCAAGGTTTCCAGAAAAACTTGAGCGTTACAGCAGAAATTTGCTCTCAGTTTTTAGTATGGATAATCTCAGGGTCTGACAACCTACCTGACACAAAACTAGAAAAAGGTTTATACAGACACCTGCGAACGACAAATGCCATTTTTCACAGAGATCAGTTTAGAAGATTAAGTATATGAAGTCAGTATTTTAAAGGCTACTAATGTATTATGGTCCCAATCCTCAGACCCCTTCATGAGATGAGATGCCTTTTTCTACACATGTATCCTTTTGTTCACATGAGTAGTTCAGGTTTTGCAAGGTCTGTCCCTAAATTCGCAAGGGGCCAAGATGTGGTGTTAGAATCTGACATTAAATCTGGATACTAACTATCCAAAATTTGAGCTTAGGTGCATTAGGGAGGCATGACTGAGTACAGTGCTTGAATGTAGATCCTAACACTCCCAAAGCTTAAAGGGTTTTGGTCAAGAGCCATGATCCAGCAAGCCACTTAGGCCCAGTTTGTGAAAACATCAGGAAAGCACTAACTTCAAGCATACCAGCAGTCCCATTTATTTCAATGGCACTTCTCATGTGCTGAAGTACTTCACTTCTGAAGCTGCAATTTTTTTATTAAATACTTATATTAAAAATATAAGTTGGGAAACTAGGTCCTGATCCTGTTCAAAAGAAGCAAAATTGGACCCCTATGGAAAAAATCCCCAAAGTGAATCCAGTGGTATTGAATATGTGGTTCTTTGAAGAAAGCTATTTGGAGGGTTTCCTGGCATCTAGAAAATAGACTCTTGTTTACAAATATGTGGTTTTCTTCTCTGCTTTCTGCATTGCAGCACCACCTAACTGGATTCAAAAAATAAGTAACGCTCACAAAGCTATAGAAGAAAGCCTCTTTTGGGAGTGTAAAGCAAATGGGAGACCGAAGCCTTCATACAGCTGGCTAAAGGACGGTGAACCACTGCTGCCTCAGGTAAGAACATTGCTGAAGTCTAATGCCTTTGTTCTTTGAACGAGGTGGCCTTTTGCAGGATTCTGCTGATTTGGCAGCTTTCTCATGTCTGCATAGTTCACTGCCTTTGAAATAGAAGTGCAACCAGTGATGGATCCTTAAAATTCAAGCTACAGCATGTTTTCTATCCTCATTGGTCAATGCTATTGTGTGACATTGAGTTCCTGTATGGAAGAAAAATAGTCCTTCACTTTCTGTAGGATGATGGGGAAGGCTTCAGGATTGGTTCAGAAGAGATTTATATTAGGGCAAACAGGGTATGTGAAACAATTATACTTTTACAATTATTTATAGCTCTGTGGAAAGAGTAATTCATAATACTAATCTGATGGCCGAGAAGCCCCAGTAAAATCAGATACCTTGGGGTTTTAGGACATAAAATGGTTTTCATTTGATAGTTTTCAGCTGAACTTCAAATGTTAATGAAACTCTGGCATTTCCTCCAGTCTCTAAACAATAATCCAATTCCTCTTGTTCAGATTTGTTCCTGTACAGGTGACCAGAGACTTGACCTGCCATTAGCCATGGCATGAAGAACTGCCTTCAGATAAGCAATCCATAGAAGTGTAGGATAAAGCTCACTCTCCCCCCGCCCCACTCCTCTCACTAGAGGGCAACTTTGAGTCCCATGATTGTCTCAATTATACAGCAAAACAAAAGCAAATTACTAAAGGGTTATCAGGGTAGTCTGAATTTTTCTCCCTCCACTTAATGTGAAAGGACATGGCTGCCTAGATTTGATCAAGGCCTAATAAAGATTGCACAGACATTAAATTGCCACCCTGCAGCCAAGTAGAAAGCCAATAGCTCTTTATATACTTATTTTTTTAAAATGGCAGAACTCCCACGGGGGAGGGAACATTTTGCTGTACTTATTAAAATTGATAACATGAGTTCCATATCCTTAGGCTGACAAATGATACCATGGTCTTTTGTTCCATGCGCTAATTTTACTTCATGCTGGTCACTAGCAGATGGTCTTGTTCTTAAATCACGTCAGTGGCAGAAATAAAATTAAAGGATCATTAAATTATTAACATCTACATTTTTTTCCAGTAAACTGCAGCTGATTTTAAATGTTTCTCTCTGTACCACCTAAGATGATTACTATTCCTATTAACCTTCAGAGGACTACAGGCTAATAACTCAGCTGTTTTAAATGCTCTCAAGAATGTATTTGACCATGATACACTACCTTAAAACAGAAATGCATTTTTAGATTCAAGTTTATCTCTTTGAAGGGGATATTAATCTGAATGGTTTAGGTATTAAATCAATGAGAACTCAAGGGAGAGTCCTCCAATTTAAATTGCATTTATCAACTACGGTATTGGTTTTTCCATTTAACGTCTAAGCTGATATAAATTTAGTTGACAGACAAATAGATTGTAGCATGTAAATTGTTCATATTACTATTTTTTTCTTGTCCCTTGTAATATAAGATATGAGACCGTTGCTGTAACATATAAATTCTAAGATGGGGTTTCCTTATTTATTTTGTTCTACAGGACAGAATTCAGATAGAACATGGAGCACTTACAATAACAAATGTGAATCTGTCAGATGCAGGCATGTATCAGTGTGTAGCAGAAAACAGACATGGAGTCATTTTCACCAGTGCGGAGTTGAGTGTAATTGGTGAGTTTCCTTTCCTAAAAACCAAAAATCTCTTGTAACCTATACCAGTGTTGCTAAGCTTAAATGTCTGAGCCAAGAGTACATCAGTATACCTCTGGCACCAAGAAAACAAGTGTGATAACAAACATTTGGGTAGGTGGAGATACACAGAACAAAGAATTCGCCACATCACTCCATCTTGTTGTTAGTACAGGTACCTGAGCATGGAAAGTTGGTGGCGTACCACACACCTGTTGGTGTTTAGAACCTTCTATGTCAGCCTTTTAATAAGACAGTGGGAACCAGTGATAGTGCAGCTGGGACCTGATCCAAAACATGCTGAACTCAATAAGTCTGTCTATGGAATACAGAGGCTGAATTGAATCCTCTTTAGGAAACATTGCAAAACTTTCCTCTTTGAATATGTTCACCCTAAGAATGACACTCACAACGCTAACACCCTCTTCAATCCCTAAATCCCTAAATGACCTCTGCCTTACAGAGTTTTGACACCACAAAAAGAGAAGCACCAGAGACTCTGTAACATCCAGTAGGTACTTCATCATTGGTACTGATTTTATGTGGAAATCATACAACTCTAAGTTGGGCAGACTGACTTCAGTGGGTCATGCTTATATTATATATCCATATTAGGGAGCATAATGGCAGCTATAATTTGTGTCAGTGTATTGCAGTGGTAAAAATTCAGTTCTATGTATCTGCTTACAGTCAAATTGTTCTATGACTACACAACAAGAGAGTTCCACTGTATGAATTTTTCCTTTGCAACACTCTATTATGAGTATGTGCTGAGCAGCTCATTTATCAAATGATTATCAATCCACACATGGGAATTTTGAAAAGCGTTGTGCACTTGGAGACCCATTCAGCAAGTAAACACATTGGGCCTGGTATATTGGCCTCTGTTGCACTGCAGCTGATTTTAAATGTTAAATTACTCTTAATGCACTGGCGTGCATTAAGAGTAATTCACTGAAATGGAGTTAGGCCTGGTAAAATTGGTGTAAGCAAGAGGAAAATCAGGGTCAATTTGTGTAGCACTAGAGCAAGTCCAGAATGGAGAGACAAGCTGTTCCTTGGTCTTGCATATTATACAATTCAGTTTAACCAGGGGTTTTGGCTATCCCTTCATACTATAAGATAAAAAGAGTTTCAATAATGAGGAGCCAACCAGCCAGTTTTACAAGAATCCGTAACCTGAGCCTCAGACCATCCCTTTGAACTAGAAATCTTTTCTCCTTATCTGATATGTAGAGGGGAAAGCTGGAGCACAGGGAGACTAATTCCAATTCTCCTCTCACTTATCCTGGTGAGAATCAGGAGTAACCCCATAGGATTCATGGGCAGTAAAAAACCGGTGCGAGATCAGAATCATATCGAAAAGGACTTCCAGGAGGTGTATGTCAGAGTCAGGGATAGAGTTCATGTCTACAGACTCCTACTTCTGCACTGAATTAGAAAGCTGCCCTTCCTTCCTTCCGCATAAGCTTGCAAGTTTTTGCTCACTTACAATGCTGGGAAAGTTCTTTCCATCAGAGAGAAAAGAGGGAACCAATAAAGAGGTCAGATTACATGCTGCATTTCCAAGGGGAAACTAGAGTTTCTGATTAAACAGTCTAGTCTTAGGAATTTTCAAAGAGAATGTTCAGTACCATTGTTTGATCTGCTTTCTCCTTAAGAACAAGGCATAAGGTATGTTCTGCACATCACATTTCAATGAAGGTTGTTGTCCTTTTATCAACCTGGGAGATGCCTACATTGAAAAAAACCATTTTCTTCTGGAAGTTTGCTGCTCAAGGGAAGTACAATCATATTCAACAGTGATAAGATTTATTGGGCATATTGCCTATTGTGTAAAAGAAATCGAGATAAACCCACTGGTGTTTTTTCAGTCTATTCAGAACTGTTATACAAATGAGCCTTGAAAGGTAGGCAGAACCTAGCCTGAGATAAAGACCCAGAATCTTCCCTACATTCAGGTTGCACTTGGTTTAGGGGGCATTTCCCGGGCTTACATGTGCCTGATAATCTCTGGATAGTAAAATGGCCTCTTGGAGCTGTGTTTTTGCTTTGTTTTTTCCACTCCTGCACTTTGAATTATATTTTTAAATAAAAATTGAATGTCTTTTGAAATGGACCAAATTGTCAGCAGGCTTCCTTGTATCTTCCAAATTTCCAGAAACTTCTCTTTGCACGTGCCTGTACAGGTGATTGTTTGTGCAAATGGGTGCATCTGTAAAATGTGCCGATGTATTTAAGGAGGCCTGAAGTAAATGCTGCTGTGTAACAAGAGTTTTGTTCCCCAAATCCTGGAAGACTTACCGATCGAGGGGGAGGGGGAAAGTGGGAGCACCAAGTTCAATCAAAAAGCTTCATTTTGGGTTTAGGACAGATGGACCAAGATGTATTTGGTCAGCTGAAAAATATTTATCAAACCCTTTAACAGTCACTATGTGTGTTAAGTTTGATTCTGAACACAATGAACTTATTTATATACTATGGGGCTTATTTTGCCCTAAAATTGGTTTAATACAAAGGAGAATCAATTCTTGTATGTGTACAAAACTATGCACTTTATTTGAATATAAATGTTACTTTTTCTGACTCTTTAAATTATAGATATTATTAGCATGTCAACATCTGCCACGAGCTCCAACATGATGGAAACCAAGATATCACTTTTATTCAGCATTCTAAATATAAAGTAAAATGTGCTATCTCAGAAGCTGCTCTGTAGTAATTGTTTGCAAATGCTGACAGTTTAATGCTGATCACTGTACCTACAATAAAAAGTGTTAGAACAAGAAACAGTTATGTTAAAAAAAAAAAAAAAAAAAAAAAAAATTTAAAGCTGTGAACCTAACATAAATGTCCCACTAAGTTCCCTGAGTCACTCAACCCCTCTTCAAATCACATTATTTATTGTCCTATGTTATGTGTTCCATTCCATAATTAGGGGCACACTCTTCTCCCTGCATACTGTTGTGTTATGCACACACAGTACTGTGGAAGAGATTTGTACTCTCCTGTGTGTACGGTTAAGCATCTTAGCATATTTTCATCATCACCACACACTGTTATGTTATGAACGTGGAAGAATGACACCCACTGCACATATATGTATTTCTGATGTGAGCTTCTCCAAATTGCACTATATAAAATGGAGCCTGATCCCTGGCTGGTGTAAATCAGCAAAGTTTCATTGACTTTATTAGGGCTATAGTGATTTACACTAGCTGACTATTTGTTCCGTGATGTTTAGGTTTCATTACCAATAAGTTTTGCTATTAAATATATCTTTCCAAATAAATTAAGCTTTTAAGCACAGAAGTATCTATTTTCCTAATCAATCTGCATGTGTAGCTCCTGATGTTGATGATTACGGAAGTTACATATATAAATTGGTGAGAGGATACACCAGAATATTCTACTGTTAAAAGAAACCCAATTGGTTCTTTCCAGAGTGAATTCTAAGCTTCTTCTACTTTTCTTTTTCAGCTTTGGGTCCAGACTTTTCTAAAACCCTCTTGAAAAGATTAACTCTGGTTAAAGTAGGGGGTGAAGTAATCATAGAGTGTAAGCCAAAAGCTTCCCCCAGACCTACTTATACTTGGAAGAAAGGAAAAGAGATCCTAAGAGAAAACGAGAGGTAAACTTTTAAAGTAACCATGCCTTTTGTTAGCTTGCTCCAACCCAAGGCCTTTCAGCAATGAGAGCTAAAATGGTCATTAATAGCTTCCTGGAAATGACTGGCAAATAAATGTGAAAACAGCTAGTGTTCAATCTGTGGTATTTGGGGTAGGAGTTCTGCTCCTCTTGTGTTCTTCCCATCCTCTATAGAGTGTCAAAAAAAAACAAAACAAAAACCTGCCAAGAAGCTTATCCACTAAAGCTATAGTCCAAAGAGCAAATATTTTGCCTTTGGATTGCTCCAAATAGTCAGAATTATTCAAAAAGATTTCCCAGAAGATTCTTTCCATGAAACTCTCTACTGCAAGTTACTATCCCTTTGTAAATTATTCAGTCTCCCAGCAAACAGCAATTATTTGGGGTGAGTAACTAGTTTGGCAATTGTAATGTCTGACTTGGAGACAGTATATTCTGAGTGGCCACATCACATTTATTTTAAACCAGGGATGATATTTGCAACCAGCCTCAACGTGGCCTCTAAATTTGCACATGCACATTTTACATATGCAGTCAGGTGTTGGTACTGAATGGTTTGATATCTAATGACTTTATTTATCCAATTTGTGCAACAGTTATGCTTGCAATTATGCACAGGAAAAAAAATGGAAGCCGTTCTTTGAAAGTTTGTCTCAAAGAAATTATGAGATAGTGTTACATGCCAATTTTGGTGGCATTCGATCTATGAGCAGAGTCCTGTACTGCTAGCAGATAGTTGACATTTTATAGCTCTTAAAATTAATGCACATAGTTCTATGTGTTTATTAAAATATTATCAATGAAAATATACTTATAGTCAAGACTTCTGGTACTGTTGGCTTTCACCTGCCCACAAGGATGACTTTATCCTTCCTCCGTCTATCAATCATGGACTAAATCTGCAAATGCAGAAGTGCCAAATACTACTTTTAAAGCATGCACCAACCTTTTTCGGAGCTTAGACTGGCTCAGGTTTGGTTCACCTGAAAGTCTAGCTTCATGCTTTGTTTTATCTGAACTGCATTGCAAACATTAGACTGATATGTCAAAATTTAAGCTTATTATGGCCAGATGCTAAAACATGATGGCAAGACAAGGGTGCTCGTTGCCTTGCAAAATCTGACATTTATTTATTAAGCTATTGCATTATGTGCTGTTTGCTTTGAACTCACAAGATGCCATTTTCAATTGACCCGTCATTTTGCCCCACTCCCTCTTTAAAGTGAGCTACACCGTGCATTGAACCCATTGAAGTAAGTGAAAGTTGTGCTTGCATGAGCACAGCAGAGTTTCATTCAGTCTTATTCTGTGGCTGAAGTATAGAGCTACCTCTACCAAGTAGAATATGAGGCAAGTCTAGATTAATGTTGTAAGAAAGTGTTTAGGACTCAGGATGTAATGGGTTTTAAAACGGAGCGATCTTGTTCTTCAGACAAAAGACTGTAAAGAGAATAGAAAATGTGAAACAATTAAGCCTTTACTGTCTCAGAATTGTGAGCTCACTGTTCTGCTTGCACTCTGCATAAGCCAAGCTCTGTATCTGAAGTTTGTATAAGCATCAACTGTATACACAATTTTTCATGTGTGGTGGGGGGGGGTGATGGAGGACTGGTTTATTTGCACAAAGAGCTACTATCTAGAAGGAAAAGTATATACATATATATTTCTCATCTAAATATGTGCTCTCATGATACAGTGCTGACCAAGCATAATTCTTTGGACTTTAGCCTTATCCTCCCAGAAGAAAATATAAACTAAAACATGAAAACTATACTTGAACTTCTATAGTTATTAGAAAAGGTTTAGATATAGAACAGTTGGAGTTGGAAGGTAATAGATACCATTTGAATTTAAGCAAAGGTGGTTCACCAAAATATTTCATGAAGGTGGGATCGTTTGGAGATCTAATGGGAAAAAAAATAATCAAATACATGAACGATTTGACAGGACACAGATTAACTATGGTATATTAATGACCTATTCATAAAAGCCTTAGCAAATCACAGTATCACATCTGTTCCATGTAACTAACCCATATTCACAGGAGAGAGCCAGGCAAGAGCCAGATGCAATTGTGGAAAAAATAGCAAAGAAGATAATGATGACTAATGCAAGATCTGAAGCATGACATCACTGCATTCTTTCATACAGACGCAAATAGAATTATTTCTCTTCCAATTCTTTCTCCCAGTCCTAATGTCTGAATAAAACATTTTTCTTTCTGAGTTTCACATACTGTATTTTTTACTACAAATACATGATAGCCTACCTGCCCAGATGTAAAACTGGGTACCACTGGGGCTACTGGCTGCTTGGAAATATAAAAAACCCTCTCATCTGCTATGTTTCATTTACTGTTAGAATGAAATTCAGACTTCAACTTTTGAAAGACACTTAAAATGTTGAGAGGTTTTGTGTTTCCCTGCACCTCCACCCCACCTTTTTTTTTTTTTTCATACCATAGGCCGTGGTCCTGTCCCTTTCCTGGTGTCTCTGAATGCACCCAGCTCAGATCTCAAGCCTTGCAATTACTTGTTTTGGGGTGGACATATGGAAGAGCTTCTCTACACAGTGAATTAGTGTGCAGCAAGCCAGGGTGTGAATCTACAGTTCACTAACCTGCTGCTTGCTAACGGACCATGTGGACCCTACTATTGTGCACTAAAAGTTCTGTAGTATTCTTTGACATACTAGCCATGTAGCCAAGCCCTTAGACCAGGTCCTGAGTTCACTACCGCATATATATACTAACCACTTATCGCTCTGCAGGTCCAAATAGATTTGTGGACATCTGCCTGATCCTCCCTTCAGGAACTGATGGCCAGTGATATTGAACGACCACCTTCTTCGCACAAAGTACTCTTACTTAGCAGCTGGAACAATGTGTCAGTGAAAAATTGATCTTAAAACAACCAACAGCCTGCATGCATATTTAGTCTTGTCTAAGCTTATGCTTCCCTGCAAGCTATATTATATAGGCTTTCCCTGTAAGTTACAGGAACAGAGACAATCCAGCTTTCATTCTTCTAGCAAAGCTCAGCTCCTCCACTGTGTCTGTGGGTCTTCCAGTCTTAGTCTTTCTCTGACTGATTCAAGACAGCTCATCCCCTTTCTGTGTAGGGTTCTGAGCCCACGTACCATATTGGTCAATAGTTTCTCTGCTGACAAGCCAGGATGTGGCATCTTCTGGTGTTTCAACCTGGGTTTTTCCAGTCAGCTGCATCTCTCATGGAAAAGCCACCTCCAGTTCACCCAGCTGCAAAATGGGTACTTTATGCATCAGATTATGGTAGTCAAAGGCAGTTGGGTGAGATGCTGGCCACCTCAATCCCTTGTGTACTATTGGCTGTGCAACTTGATGTGCCTTAACCCTGTCAGCTTGATGAGCCATTGGCTCAGGGGAACTTTGACTTCTGACTTTGGATCATTCAGTGGGGCCTATCCAGGAGAATGCCCCTGAAACAGCTTCTCCTCCATTGTTTGGGAAATTAAACCCATTCATTCTCCATGGGTTATAATCAGAGGCCTGATTGTTGCCTTCCCTCCTGTGGGAGGGTGTTGAAACTGCCTGATCCCCTTGCTTAGTCTGAGATGCCATCTTAGAAGTCGAGCACACAAATCGCATTTTAGATGCGGATCAAAATAGGCAATTTAATACAGAACCATGATGGTCATATCTGATCACAACAAGGACATACTGAGGGTGAGATGGTTTGCTTTCCCTCTAAGAGATTCGACCCAGAACTCGCAGCCCAGAGGAGGGGGAAGCTAAAGTGGCTTCACAATCCAGTAGCTGAATCACTTCTTCCCCTCTATGTAACTTGGAAAGCTTTAGGGGCCTAAGTTACAGCAGCCACCCTGGCTGCCCCCTGCCATGCCCATCCTGCACCAGCTCATCACTATGCCAGGGTTTGCAAGGGGATCCTCATAGCACAGTCTTATGGATGTCTCCTGCAATGCCTCTTCCTTTGGCAGCAACCAGGACATCATAAACCCCTTTATGCCACTGCAGCTCTCTTACCAGACACAGAGGGGCCAAAGCAGCAGTGAGTCCCTGGGTTCAGATTGAAAATGCTAAAGATCCAAAGGTTTGAGGTAAATCCTGCATCAACTGGAGCCTTTAAATCCACGATGGATGTCTTTATCAAAGATCCTGTTCCTGTTTGACCCCAGTGTATTGGACTTGATGCAGGACTCATTGGGTGAAATTCTCTGACCCAGGTTATGCAGATCAAAGTAGCTGATCATGATGGTCCCTTCTGGTCTTAAGTGTATTGAAATCTATGGGAAAAAGAGCATAAGAATAGCTGTTGCCGAGATATTTTCATCGGAGCTGGAAGTAGAAGTTTCGGGTAGCCCGTGAGAAAAGCAGTTCCCACAAAATTTCCAGCCAACCAGCACTGCAGATTTGTGAATTTTGGATGAGCATCTGAACTTCTGGATATGTCTTCTAACTGAACCTCAGCTCTGCTGCTGTGGAAGTTAATTGATGTAGATCATCCTTCCAGTTCCAAGAGGAATTAAAAGCACTGTTAAAGTGCCCATTCCCTGGGATGCTTTGAATTCTGCCATATCATGGCAAGTGTTCAAACTCCTACCTAAGGATTCTTGTGACTTTGCAGACTGAGTGTAATGTTAGGAAATAACATCTAGAGGCAGAAATAACATGCATCATATGCTGCTGGGAAGCCTGTTCTGGGGGCTACAATACTGCTGTCCAGGAGGCAGAACTAAATGTGATGCTCAGTGTTTGCCCAGAAGGCACAGCCTATCTTGGAAAAGACAGTTTTATTGCTTTAGGTTTTATATTCTTCTCTGGAGGCAGAACTACTGTGCACTGTGCCCTTACTGAACAACCTGCCCTGGAGGTATCTCTGACTGGTGTTTGAGAGCTCTACCACTGTGTTGTTAGGAATTCTGCCCTGGGGTACAATTATATTTTTGCAATCATTAAAGGCAGTTCATCTCCATAATAATGGAAATCCTGCCTTGGAGGCATAACTGCATCAAAGTAATGTTAGCAGCCTGGCGCCAAAAGCTAAATTATATATAGCTATAGCATAAATATAGACATGTTGCCAAATCAGTTCTAGAAATAAAGACTGCTCCTACATGCTAAGGATCCAGAGTTTATTACCCATTCTTGGTGCTACATGAACATCCAAACACATTATTCACTGCCAAGAGCTATGGACAACACAGAACCTAATCCTTGTGCAAAACCACATTACATATGGCTGAAGCGGCCCAGTAGAGGATTTCCCTGAGTTGAAGTAACTCTTATGCCAGATCTACGCTGAGCGGGAGGGGTCGACCTAAGATATTCAGCTTCAGCTACGCAAATAGTGTAGCTGAAGTCAACGTATCTGAGGTCGACTTACCAGGGCATCCTCATGGCGGCGAGTCGACAATCATTTCTTAGCATTAAATGCCATATACTATTGGTCAGGAAGACTGGGTTAGGGGAGTCCTGAGAGACTAGTTCCTACAGGATTTCTGAATCCTCTTAATAATTCAGTTACAATGTTAGTGTAACCTTTATTTTTCAGGTGTTCTTTTTATAGAAAGCTTTATGTTTCTGTATAATTACAGTATGGTTTCTGCAGAGAATTTACTTTCAATTATAGGTACAATGCCTGATTCAGCTCTAGCATACATGGGTGTAAATCAGAAGTTACTCCACTGAAGTCAGTGACTATAGTGGTTACTCTTGGTTTACAATATAAGTCAGAGAGAATCAGGCCCTGGGTGACTACAGATAAATCCAGGTGGTACATAGAGCGCTGTCAACTAAAGCTATGATGTTCATGCACAACCATGCCCCTATTCCAAATTGAGTAAGAAATACCCTATAATTTAGGTAACTATTCACCTGGAACTATGTAATTATATCAGAAACCATATTTTTAAATATTTAAAAATATAGATTCCCCTTCATTTTAGCATAATCCTCCATAGTCCAAATAATTATAACATTGCACAGTCCAAAAAGCTTGCAAGCAGTACCATGTATGTTAAATGGATACAGTTTGGCATGTTCAGCCAAAGGAGCATTGCAGTTAGTACAATATGATTTATCAATCTGCATTACCAAACTCACTGAAGCCTCACGGTTGGGTTTTCTTTAAATACCTTACTGCATTTTTGTGGGGATTAGACCAAAATACCGTACTGTATTTTTTTTGTGGGTTAGATTTATTGCATTTTATTTAAATGCAATAAGGTATTTATTGCAAATACCTTATTGCATTTTTGTGTGGATTAGACCAATTGTATTTTTTGTAGATTAGATTTATTGCATTTTTGTGTGGATTAAACCAAAATTAGACCATAGGTCTTGCATCCAGAAGTTATAGGTTCCTTTTCTTGCTCCATCATGGATGGCCTGTCACTGTTTCTCTCTTTCCATGTCAGCTTTCACCCTTATACATTGGGGATAATCACAGTTATGTACTTCACGTGGGGGCAGGGGTTTATGAGACTAAATGAATGTTTGCAAAGCACTAGCAGTCTTCAGATGCAAGGCACTGTTTTAAGCGGTAGGTATTCATTTTAGAATATCGGTCTCCCTGCACACACATCAAAGCTCATTATTTTTCCAAGATGAGTCACAAAAAACCAGAATTTTTAGTAACTGTCCAAATGCTGCTCCCAAATATTTCTGTATAGCTCCAGTAAGTAACCTGTGCAGGGATGATCAGAGAAGGGTTAAGTTGAAGGAAATCTTCCCAAAAGCCCCAGAGCTTGTTGTGGGGGTACTGTACAGCCATTCTACTGATGTTTCTGTAGCCTAAGGACAACAATGGCACATGGGAGCCCTGTACACCCCCCATCTGAAAAAATGTAGGACAGTGGAACTGCATAATGATGAATTTACTCACTGCTCTCCACTCTCTAACTCTTGCTGTTTACTGCTTGTGAAGACAGGCACAGTAGAGCAAATCTCCACAGCACGAAGGGTGCACTTGATCTGCTTTCATGGCAGCTCACAGCTAGTTTCCCTTCTTCCACCTCCCCTGCTGCAGAGCCACAGTGATTCAGTCAGTTGTGATTTAATGCCTTCTATCCTCATGAAGGAGATGGCCGCATTTGGCCCTTACGCAGGCTAAGATTTGGACGTTCTCTCTTTCTCCAGGTGTAGGTAAGTGAGGAATGTTGTCTTCCCGTTTCAGACAGAGAGCTGTGCAATGTGAAAGAGGACGATAGGAGACCTTGTCTTGCCTTCAGATTCAGTCATTCATCCTTTTTCACTTCCATCGCACATTGAGCCCCTTGGTCTATTGTCAGTTCTCCAGCTTGCCAGCTCCTATCAAAACCAGAGCTTGAGCGTTTCCAAATTTTCTGTTAAAATAACTAATATTTAAAATCCCCAAATGAGGGGCCCGTGTTGTCCTGAAAGACCCTGAATATTAAACTGATGCTGCTACCAAACACAGACTCACAGTGGAACAGAAAACTAACTTTACTTTTATGCCCCCAAAAAAATCACACTCCTCCCATTCTGGCTCACGTTAAGCTCCTTTACCATTAGAATTCTCTCCTTTGTACGAACATACAGAGGGTGAATTGATTATTCAGTTCGTTTTTAAGGGGGGGGAATCATAAAAAGTAAAAGATGTTCAGGACTGCCAGCAAAGAATGTGAAAGTGTCCAATTAAACAGCCGCTCACAAGGACTTGTATAATAGCAACATCTGTTATCTTAATTAAACAAGTTTCTTTATAAAGGAGCCTTCACAGTGCGCTTTGTTACAGCACGATCTGACCTAGATACTCTAGGCGTGCTTGCTATCTTTATGGGAACTTTCCCAGTTGGCCCCATTTATGTTGCAGCCTTGACAAGCTTTGTGATATATGAGCACACAGATACAAAAGCGTATTGTTTAAGTCCAGAAGGTTTTCTTTTTTATGAAAACGAGTAAAAACAAAGAAATGCAACGTTCAAACTGATCGTCTTCTGCTTAACTCAGTGAGCACAGGTACTGTAGTGCTTGGAGGTCTGGCGCATCGCTCTTTAAATTTATACTTCTACCATATGAAGGCTGGAGGGGACAAGCTAAGGGGATATGGTAGTATTTTCCAATGTGCCTGAGGGCCATATATTTAAAGATGTTGGAAGTTGGGCATCTATCCTTAAGTCCAATTTTCAAAAATAACTAAGGAGGCTACATCTCACTGAAAGTCACTTCGGCTCCTAAGTCACTTAGCTTGGCTTTTGGAAATTTTACCCATAGTGTCAGCACTGATGTTTGGATTTCTTTGCATTGACTTCTTTGTGTCACAGAACATCTTTACTTAAACACAGAAGACCACAAATTATATGTGAGTCAACACTGTGATGCAATGGCAAAAAAGGCTAATGTCATTATGGGATGTATTAACTGGAGTGCCATATGTAAGACATGGGTGGTAACTGTTCCACTGTACTCTGCAATAGTGAGGCCTCAGCTGGAGTCAGCCTCAGTGGAGCATTGTTGGGGGCCAGGGGTCCTGCTTCCTCCATGTCTCGATCTGTGCCCCTTCCCTTCTGCCCGAGGATCAACCCCCGGCCGAGCCAGAAGCCGGAGCAGGCCGGAAGCCACAGACTCTCCACTTGCCTTTGGTGGGGAGGGGCCTGGACTGCGGGGGCACTCTGGACCGTGTCCCTGCACTGAGGCCCGCCCCCACCCAGAGAGGTAGAGGGTTCATGGCTCTTACCCCAACCCCGGTTGGAGTAACCCAACACATAGCTCTTACCCCAGCCCTGGTTGGAGCCACAACCCAGACATGGTAAGAGCCAGGTGGCCAGGCAATTGTGAGGAGCCACGAACCCTCCACCTGCCCTGGGTGGGGGGCCCCGGGGTGCAAACATGTGTCGGGGGCTGCTCTTGGCCCCCACCCAAATCCCAGACAGGTGGAGAGTCCGCAGCAGGGTGCCTCCTGCTGTCCAGACTCCCCAGCCGGGGTCCAGCTTCCAGTCTAGCTGAGGTGGGCTTTAGGGTGAAGTGCAGGAACAGGGACAGGGTCCCATGGTGAAAAGTGAATAGGCCAGGCACTGTACTCTGCAAAAACACTTTCAATAATTGGGAGGGCCGTGGCTCCCAGGAGTTCCCTATTCCAGCACAGATGGCTGGAGTACTGTATCCAGTTTTATATCACACTTTAAGAAAGATGGAATCGAATTGGAGAGTCAGTGGAAGAAGCACAAAAAGGTTTAGAAAACCTGATCTTTGAGGAAAAATTGAAAGAACTGGGCATGGAGTGGGTATGTTTAGTCTAACAAAGACTACAGGGACATAAGTCTTCAAATAAGTAAAAGATAATTATAAAGAGGATGGTGATCAATTGTTCTGCTTGCCCTATGAGGGTAAGACAAGAAGCAATTGACTTAGTTTGCAGCAAGGGAGATTTAGGTTGGATATTACAAAATACTTTCTAACTGTAAGGATAGTTACACCCTGGAATAGATGACCTAGGAAAGTTGGATGGTTGTAAGAACAGGCTAGACAAATAACTGTCAAATCTAGATATCCTTTATGCTTCCTCAGCATAAGATGATGGGCTTAGAGGATTTTTTGAGGTCCCTTCCTGGCCTACCTTTCTATGATTCTGTAGTTGTTTCAAGGTGTTCTATTCTCTGCTATAGTTATAGGGTTGGAGTAAAAGGGCTAGAGTTTATCAAGCCCTTCAAATAAACAAGAATCTCATCACTTTAAATCATTTACCAGTTACATTTCACCAACACCATTAATAGCACATCAATCACGTACTGAGGATGAAGTAGTATTGGATATTTCATCTCTCTCTCGGTATCCTTACTTCATTGATTCACCAATTTAATGACTTGCCCATAGTACCTCATCTGCTAGGAGCTTAGACAGGAATTCGGTCCTTCTGCATAAGCACAGCAACCATGAGAACACTGCATAGTCAAAACCGGTTTAGGACCAGACAGAAACTCTCTTTGTCACTTAGATGGAGTTTTTCCTGTAAAGGAAAATATTGCTTATTCCAGTACATAGAAATAACTTTAATTTACATGGTACTATGTCATCTTGTCAAAGCAGGTATTAAGTCACTTCCAATTGCTGTCTAAAAATACACGGCTGATTTCTCTGGCCCTGATTCAGGAAAGTGCTGAAGCACATGCTTACACCCATACTTAATCATGACTAATTGCTGGTCCTGAAGGAGACTTCTCTAAATGTGAGCTTCTATTTGTGTCGGTTTCACTAACGTAGAGTGAAATCCTGACCCTTTTGAAGTCAGTGAGGCCAGGATTCCATCCTTGATATATGTGCACTTCAGTCCTAATTCTGCAAATGTAGCTGTCTGCCATGTGGAGCTCCTTGCAGGATCATGGCCTCAGTGTACTCAGATCTGTGGCAGGAGAAAACGCAAAAGGTCCAGAAGACTCCATTCATCTTGGCACCACTACAACTCAGGAGGTGTCGCCCGGAAGTCAGGTGTTCAAACTGAGAATTTCAAAGCATTGTGTGCAGTTCAGACACATTTTGATGCAAAAATGATATAATGTGAATCAGACTCCCCTACTCCGCTTTGAAAATCTCACCCTACATGCTCAGTTGTAACTCTTCTAACTAAAGTTAGCTCATGGAGAATTAGCCATAAGGTACATTTGTGATTTTTAAATGATAGCAGTTCTTGAGCTCACTACCATCAAATTGGATTTTTAGAATGTCTCTGAAAAGCCTGGATTTGATGGACTTAATTCATCCCCATTGTGCTGCTACATTAGTTTCATCCTACTGCAGCTCACCTTATTCACAATAATGGCCATATTGACTACTTATATTAACAGAGTAAGAAGAATTTGAAATTAAATTTATATTAATAGAGTAAGAAGAATTTGAAATTTATTTTTTTTTATTTTGACAATGTAATGTATACAACCCCTTTTTTCAAAAAAACCAGAGCTTCTAAAAACTCCCAAATAACCAGCAGCACTACTCCAAAATATGAAGTTACCTGCCAGTTAGCCAAACTGTTGTATTTTATGTTCGTTACTTTGCTTACTCAATTGAGTGTATTTTCTTCACAAAATTGGGTATTTTAAGTTAAGCAAGTAGGTCTATATTCCATAGAGACTTACAAAACAGTTTAAAATTTGGCATATAAATATATATAATATGTATGTATCGCTTTCTACTTTCTCTGAAAGGGGTAAACTGAATTAAATGGTGGAAAGATGGAGATTTTTCTGTTCAACTTTTATTCTTTGGAACTTTTGATCCTTAAAGAGATTTAACAACTTTGCTTTACTAGGGGGAAAAAATATATTAATCACTGTCATTGTGCATGCCAAGAACCATGTTTAAAAAATAAAATTTTAGGACTTCTTCACAAGCCATGAAAACTAGAAGGATTTTGTGTAATGGAAATTCTGATATTATGTTAACTACAGTTCTATATAACTTTACCATTTTAAAAACAGCGAGTAAGGAAAAATTGCAAAGGCAGATAAGAAAGAGAATGCAAATTGGTTTTCCCTAGCAGTTTATATGTGTCTTGAGTTAGAGTATTAATACAGATTTGGGGAAGAGGGTTTGGTTGCCTTGAAGTTATTTAATTATTTCTTAACTGTTCTGAACATCAAAAAGAAAATGACAATAAGGTAGAAAACACATATTAACCACATGATACCTGTGTGCAAACAGAGATGATATTAGTTTCATATTGATAACTTGACAGATGTAGCGTAAGAATTTGTTTTGGACATGTAGTCTAGTGGCATTCCAGAGAAGACCAAAACCCCAAAGGAAGCTTCCAACCATTGTCTTGCATTGATTGTGTTGGCGCTTTTTTTTAATAAAGCACCTATGCAATTTCTTTTAGGCAGGCAGGTAGCCAAATCATCAATAACTTGTCGGTTTTTCATTACATCCTGCCTTGGTAGAGTGAAAAATGACACTGTGTAAATAGCTTTCTGAGGTTTGAACTGACATTACAGCATTTATCTTAGTTCTCAAAGAGGTGGCTTTACCTTGTTTGAACATGTGAAATAACTGGCATGTCAGCTTATTTTAACCCACTTACTGCAAAAGAGAGCTCAAATGAAGAAGTTAACTACTTGAGTGGACAGAGAGAGGTCTGAAATCACTGGATGTCCTGTCATTAAAAGGAATAATTTTAATTGATTATTTCTCAGCAGAACCCGTGTGTCTCTGTATTTTGTTCAGGGAAGGATCAAAGTGTGATGTCGCACGAGCTCATGGATATGTGTTCAACACTTTCAGTCTAATTTGTGGCTTTGTGGAGTGTCTTTGGTAAAACACCTGGGCTGTCTTTTGTACTGGCTTAGCTCAGTTGGTGTTTGGAAGTGACTCCGAACCACACATTGTTCTTTTATGCTCTGATGAGTAGCCAAAAATGAACCACAGAGGCTGATCCACGAGATTCCTGGCCTTGACAGTTGTCAAGCCTGCTCAGAGTTCTGAGGAATAGTAACTTGTTCAAGTCTGGTCCTGCAATTCCACACAAAACATTTGTGACGCTGTAGATGCCCATTCCTAAGGGAATATACCCTGGGCCAGATTCTGCCATCAGTTACAGCCGTACAACGGTACTGAGTCAAATGGAACTCCATGCATTTAACTTCAGAGCAGTATTCAAACCTCTCATTCCATATTGCCTTGTCCTAATTTAAACGATTTAACCATTGTAAAGGATATCAAGAGGCAATGGTTGTAAATAGCTGAATATTTAGGTCCGGCACAGGTCTAGAAAAAGAATGTTTTGGGTCAACACAAAATGAAAATGTGTTAAAAATTTTTGTGAACCACGATGTCAAAAAGTGTGTTGATTTAGGGGTTTTAAAAACATTTAAAATGTTTATGAAATAAAATTAGGGAAAAAGCCAAAACAAAATGTTTTAGAAATGTGGAAACAAACTGCTTTGACGTTTCCAAATTTCTTATTTTTTTTTTACCAAAACAATTTACCCAAACGAACCCAAATTTGTGAATTGTTTCAGTGGGTCCGTATCTCCATTTTTTAGCAAAAGAGATTTTTTTGCATGAAAAAGTTCACCCAGCTCTACAAGAGTCTGAGCTCACTTTATTAGTGAATGGAATGAGTTCCAAGAGTTCCTAACATGGAATCAGGTTTTGCTTTGCAGACTGACTGAAGATCACTGATTTATGGAATTACCACAGTTAAAAAGATGGAGTCTAAAGGCCACTCGCTACTGATGTAAATCAGCATAACTCCATTGAAATCAGTGGAGCTATGCTGGTTGCATCAGCTAAGAATTTGGCTCTGGATGTATTGTTCCTTTTTTGGTTGACAGCTCCACCCCCACTTACAGAAAAACTTATGTTTTGACTGGTTTTAAAGATTCAGTTTTAATCCTCAGATTCAATCCATTTCACTCACCTGAAGCAGAACATGATTATTACTCTGGGTTTAGGACAGAGAGGCTACAAATCAGTGCTTTATTTATGCAAACGTTTTCAATTATCACAGTATATATATATTCATTACATTGAGCCCTCAGTGGATGGGTTGGATGGTGTGCCAAGAATGAGGCAGAAAGTGAGGTGATTGGTGCACCAATCTCTTTTACACTTCCATTGATCACTTGTTTCTCTTTGCTGTAGTCTTCTCTGTTGAAAGTATTTTTTTGAAAAAGTAACCATTATGTTCTGGGATTTGATTTAGTGAAGTCTTGAGCATTTCCTAAGGGATGGATCAGCATCCTTCACTCTTGATTAATGCATCAGTTCAGCAAATTACTAAGAACATGCTTAATTTTAAACATGTTTTTGCTTCAATACCTTGCTGATTTGGGCCCAAGACAATGAGAATTGAAGGTGCTTAGCACCTCTCCAGAGGAGCTCACAATATCAGGCACCTAATGACTTGCACTTGGAGGATCATAGATACATGGACTCCTGTTTTGAAATGATGTGTGTCCTATAGTCCACTATAAAATCAACACCATTTGATTCCACTGGAACCTTAAATTATTACAATACCAGTTTTACTTTTCCCCTGTGAAGGACATCTCCAACAAAGACTAGAATTTGAAAAGCAGATAAAAATTCATTGCATTAAAAGTCATCGAGATTTGTGTTTCACCACAGGTAGTGTTTTTAACTTCCTGTGAAACATAATGGTGTGGTGTTCTCCTATCCGTTATTTAAGTTTGCTGTAGTGCACTTGCTACAAAGAAGGTCTTCCTCTACTCTTAACTAAACTAATTTCCTAGGGAAGCCTTTTCCTAGAATTGCTATGACATTATTTGAACTCTTCATTTAGCGCCATTCTCTCCTTCCTCCCCTCTTTGTAAAATAGTTGCAGTGGTCACAAAAATGAGCTAGGTCTGTCACCTCATCTCACCTAGCACTAGGAAATGGTTTGTCATAATCATCCACAAATTCCGTAGAGAATTATGAACACGATCAATTTCTATGAGGGGACTGAGGTCCCGACCTCCCCATATTACATTGTCACAATGTCAGAAGACTGATCATCAAAAAGGATATTGCAAAGAAATTGCAATTATATTTATCAGTTTTTTTTTTGACCCTGGAATTCAGTTCTCCATCCCCGTGGTAGAATTTCAGAACGTGCTATCAAAATCAATCTGACTGAAAGAGGCTTGCTTCATAACCTCATAACAAGGGCTTGTCTACAGGGGGACACTCAGGAAAGTTAATCCTAACTAACCTAGCACTGGACTATGCAGGGAATTTACCTGAGCATACCATCATCGCTCAGAGGGATGAAAAATTCACACCCTGAACGACACTGTTTAGCTAACCAAATTCCTGGTGTAGACAGCGCTAGATCAACAGAATAATTTTTCCATTGATCTAGCACTCTTCTACACCAGAGATTAGATTGGCATAACTCTGTCTCTCGAGAGGTAGGAGGGGAGAGAGGAGGAAGAGGGAGCGGGGAGGAGAGCAGAACATATCCCTAAGAGATAAAGCTAAGATGACATAAATTCTTAGTGTAGACCAGCCCACAGAATTAAAGTGGCCTTCATTTAGATGAGTTTAAATCACTTCCAGAGGTTTAAAGTGAGTTAAACTAAGCTGAATTAAGGCCATTATAATTATGAATGAGTGTGTCCATGCAGAAATTTAATGCATTTTAACAAATCCACTTTATAGATCCATCTTTAGCTAATTTGGATTAATTTTTCTGAGTGTCCCCGTGTAGACAAGCCTTAAATGTTCTCTGTATTGCCAGAGATGTTTTAGTATTGAACATTTCATGCATATTATTCTCATGGAATGAAAGGGGAAAGTGCTAAAACAGTTGTCTCCAACCTTTTTACTCACAAAATCACGTTTTGGATTTATGATCAACCTAGGATTTACCCCGCCCCTTCCCCGTGGCCCTGCCTCTTCCCTGTGGCCCCACCCCACTCACTACCTTCCCCCATCCCTCGCTTTCCCTCACCCTCATTCACTTTGACTGTGCTGGGGCAGAAGATTAGGGCGCAGGAGGGGGTGCAGGCTCTGGGCTGGAGGAGTGGGGTCATGGGGTTCAGATTGTGAGAGGGGGCTCCAGGCTAAACCTGGGGCAGGAGGTTGGGGTGTAGGAGTGAGGGGTGCAAGCTCTGTGAGGGAGTTTGGGTGCAGGGGTCATACTGCACCTAATCTCAGAGAACATAAGAATCCACTGGACATTTCATGCATTTTACTTTTTTTTAGTGTCATTTGTGGCTTATAAATCCAAAATCTTTCAGAGATTGTCACAAATCAGTGTAACATTCTCAACTGTGGGGTGTGCATTGGCTGAGTCTGGGGGCGGTGTTGGGTGCAGGAGTGAGGAGTGCAAGCTCTGGGAGGGAGTTTGGTGCAGGAGGGGGTTCCAGGCTGGTGCAGGGAATTGGGGTGCAGGAGGGGATGAAGGGTCTGGGTGGGAATTTAGGTGCAGGAGGGAGCTCCGGGCTGGGGCAGGAGGTTGAGATGCAGGAGAGGGTGTGAGGTGCAGGCTTTGGGTTGGGAGGCACTTAGCACAGGTGGCTCCCGGTTGACAGCACAGCAGGGCTCACGCAGGCTGCCTGCCTGCTGTGGCCCTATGTCGCTCCAGAAGTGGCTGGCTGCTGGCACATCTCTGTACCCTGGTTGGAGAGGGCAGCTAGTCTCCATGCACTGCCTGTGCCCACAAGTGCCACCCCCGCAGCTCCCATTGGCCGGTTCTGGTGGTGGGGGCAGTGCATGGAGCTGCCTCGCCCCACCCCTCAGGGGTCGCAGAGTGATGCCAGCAGCCAGCCGCTTCTGGGAGCGCCAGCATACTTTTAGCAGCTGGAGATCGCGATCGACTGGCGGAGGCTTCAGGATTGACCCGTTGATCGCAATCAATTGGTTGGTGACCACTGTAATGAAATATTTGCTCATTATGCGAGTGCTGAGCTTTCTGTCCTCCTCTTCCTCTTCATTAAACACACACACACAAAAGCTGGCTGCTAGTTAAGTCCGCCTAGTCAAAGTAATGACTAACCTTCCAGCAGCAGTTTCACCTAAAGAATCCAAAGCTGTCAGCAGACTTCCTAACCTTGGGCTCAGTGGTGACTTTTCTCAGGTGGTGTTTGGTGGGTCACCGATGGTGGAGGGCAGAGAGAGGAACTGGTGCCTACAGACATCATTGCCCCTGACAGGCAGCGTCCTCCTGGATGCAGAGAGAGGTACTATGTGTTTACCCCTTCCTAAGAAACAGTGTAATTTGCACTGGGCTGCAAAACAGCTGTTGCTTTCCACCCTGGAGATGGCTACATTTCAGTGACTATTGAAGTGATCCCAGTGAATTGTACATAGGGCTAAATTATTCCTTTCACCCTGTGAGCCCACTATAGCGAAAGATAGAGCTATTCCCTACAGTGAAACTGTGCAGGAGACGGGTGTAATCTGTCTCCAGTAGCAGGGAACTTTTCTTAGGGGAGGGTCTAACACACACACACACACTGAAATTTTCAAAAATGCTAAAATTAGATTCCTAAATGCAAGTGTAGATTCATTCACTCACAGTATTCCCCTAATTGAAAGAAACCGATTTCAGTAACTTTTATGCATTTTAAAGGAAAACATTATTCTCAAGTGTTTCTTTTCTATGATCTTTTCATAATAAAAAAATAAGATGATGATTCTACATTCAAGGCTAAGCTTTAAGAAATTCATGTAATGAGTTTAAAATCTGAGGAAAAACTATATGTCTTGCAGGCCGGGGGGAGTGAGGGGAATTTCTAAAGTACTTTTCTCAGATATCCTAACATGTTCTCAGAGTATTTTTGATGAGTAATTAAATATTATGTTTATGTAGTTTAAAATGTGTCTTTGGAACTTTAAAATCCATGTTAATGTCAATTATAAGTGGAATGGGTAATCTATGTTTGTACCACGGGCATTTTTCATTGAAGCTAACAAAAAGAATGTCTTGTATTTGAAAGACTATGCCTTTAGGTTTCTGTTCAGATGGTATCAGATGGAATAATAAGCTGAGAATGCATTTACTGCTTCTTTTCTAATCTCATGAATGATTCCAAAAATGGTTTGTGTCAGCAGCTGATTCACATAGAAAATCTATGGCCTGGTCTACACTAGTGGGGAGGGTTGACCTAAGATATGCAATTTCAGCTACGTGAATAGCGTAGCTGAAGTCGACGCATCTTAGGTCGACTTACCTGCCATCCTCACGGCAGCAGCAGTCAACAGTGGGCTCCCCCATTGACTCTGCCTTGCGCCTTTTGGCGAGCTGGAGTTCCGGAGTCGATGGGAGTGCCTTTGGGGACCGATTTATCGCGTCCTGACGAGACGCAATAAATCAATCCCCAATAGATCGATCTCTACCCATCGATCCAGCCGGTAGTGCAAACAAGGCCTATATGAATGTACATATTTTTCCACATTAGAAAATAATTTTTTTTTACCAGAATCTGAAGAATTTTAGTTTAATGCTTCTGTCCTTTAACGCACCCAAGCGCCTAATGTAAATAGAGAGGACTAGAGCTTGTCATTCCAACTGGTACTCCTACTGTTAGAGTAGGAGGCTGGAAGTCACAATTCTTGGGGGTCTCTTTAGTGCTTCCACTGAATCTGAGTCACACTGGGGAAAGTCACTTTGACTGTCACTCTGGTTACAATTACTCTCATGTAAAAATGAGCTTCCTGATACCTACAGTACCCCCAGGGCCAGTGGACTTCATAGGCTGAATGAATTAGTTTTTGTAAAGCACCTTGCAATACTTGTGTGGAATTCACTTCACCTGCATAAATCATGAGTTTATTGGGCTTGTATCTTCTGACCAATCTGAATTCAGTTCAGTGGGGTCAGAGAGTAGTGAAGGAATTAGCTGAAGAAATCTTGGAGCCACTGGAAATAATATTTACAAACTCATGGAGGACAGGAGTGGTCCCGGAAGACAGGAGAAGCACTAACGCTGTTTGTACAGCCATGAGAGCTTTGTAATTCCTTCCCCATCCAACCGCAGAAGGGAGCGTGTGCCTGAAAGTGGCGGAGGGTGAAAGAGAGAATCTCACCTGTGAGGCATTTTCCCTGTTCACCTCAACCTGAGGGAAGCCCCTTCTTAGGGTATCTGTGGGACTGATGGGGTTGAAAAGAGGTCAGGCAGGGCAGCTGAGAGACAAACAGAGGATGTTAATACGACTCCAAGCCGTATTTACTTCTGCTGGTATGACTCCTCAGCACTGTGGAATTTCCACTGGGAGATGGGGGTGGGTCATTCCTGGGGCAGATGCAGATGGCAATTGGCAGATAGAGAGATTCTGAGGGGGTTACACTGCAGATGGGAAAAGTGTTGGAGCTCCAGAGATGGTGTAGTGTTCCATCTCCGATGGGTGGCTGAGTCTCCGGGGTGTGTGAGAATTTGTGCAGCTTGTATCTCTAGTGGATCCTCTGAGATCTGTGCGGTTCTCTGGAGATCTGTGGCTTCTGGCCTGGTGGCTGAGCATTTGACTTCTCTGTGGGGGAAATGCCTCCCTCCCAATGGAAAAACTTCTATGAGGCAAAGGACTTTTTAAAAAGCATTTTGTAAAATTAAACCAATTTCCCAATGCATCTGAGTGACAATGAGGGGTGTCTTTCACTATGAACCAAGGGCATTTTCAATGGGGAGGGGAATCTAAATTTGAAATTTTATTTTGACTAATATTAGCTTTCGCAGAAAAACATGAGAAATGTCATGCTTCATGGGGGAACCTGCATTTGGCAACGTATTGAGGAAGAGTGTCTTGTACAGTTTGTACTTGTGAAGTACAATCACTTGGAACATTGATTCAGTTATGTAGGTGGTAAATTGGTTAGAAAATTCTGAGGTAAACTGAACCCTGCATGATTCAGTGGAGCTGGCTTTGGGAGTGCTCTGAGACCACAAAGGAAACCAAAGTTAAAATAAAATGAAACTTCCAGGAGGTCTTTCTAATTAACAGTCACATAGGGCTGCATTTACCCTATTGGATTTAAAAAATAGGCACTCAGACTTTTTTAATATAACCAGTTCATAGCTAATTCCTGAAACTTATCTCCTGCAGAACACAAAATGGACTTCCTTCAATGAAGTGAATTGTGAGTTAGGAATTTAATTATTGTCTATTGTCAGTAGAGATAGTATGGTTAAGATGAGGAAGTTATATGCTATAATTTTTCCAGGTTATTGTTAAGAAGAATTGCAGATATTATTTTAAAAGGAAAAGAAAACATTTTTACTGAGAAGGAGGATCTGGAGGAGATCCTCAGCTGGAATAAATCAGCACAGCATCACAGACAAACTACATCAGTTTACACCTGGTAAGGATCTGGCCTCTTGTGGTGTTTTTACAGTGAAAATAACTAATGGTTTAATCCACTATTATAGAATACTTTATGGTACTATATGGTACTTTCACATGCAACTTGAACCTGAGAAAAGTTATATGTGAATACTCCCAATGATTTCACAGACTACACTCACTGATTTCATGGGTGTTTTTCGGTTACTGGGAATACAAAAAGCTCTTCGTTATCCTTATCTCCTTAGAATTATGGAAAGGCGTTTCTCGTTCTAGATCCTTTAAATTTTCCAGAAAATGCAACTCTTTAGCAAAAAGTCCTGTCCACATATTTAATTAGTCATTATAGCCAATTAGTTGGGTGATTTCACAGGTCTTTCCAGATTGGTTCCCAGAGATAATTAGAGATGACCAGTTAAGCCTTGGATTTTTCACATGATGATTGGTTTGTCTTCTGTTTACAAAATAGTAGCTATCCATTTTACTGTGAACAAGTATATAGGTCATTCCCTAAGGGAAAAACACATACTTTCTTTGCCTCTATCAGATTCAGATGAGAAGTGAAATCCTGATCTCACTGAAGTCAATGGCTGTTTTTCTGTTGACCTCAATAAGGTCAGCATTTTACGTGAGGTGTCTTTTTTTAGCGAATGTAAACTTTCCTGAGATTTAATTACAGTGATCACTATTAAAGACCTGTCAATTGTCATAAACAAATAAGTGCAATATCCATTGCCCATTGAAATCAATGGAATAATTCCCAGTGACTTAAATGGTTTTCAGTCAGTCCCTAAATAATGTTATTTTAGTATTCACAGTAATCCCTGACTATTTCACATACTGTGTATAGGGAAGTGTGTGCTCAGGTAACTATCTGCTTAACTAAAGCAAAACTAATAAGTCTTTAAGAGAGGCAATTGTGTGTGCACAACGCAGGACTTAGCCTTTCCATTGCCTAGTTTTTCTTTCAATTCTGGGTTTAGTTTAATAATTAAATTAAAATACATTCTAATGCAGTGCTAACAAAAACTGCCTGTCTTCCCTGTGGTCCTGTCTAATGTAATGACTGGATTACATAAATGAATATTGTTCAGGTCCCGCATTTCTATTTCTCAGTTAATAATTAATATGATTTTCAAGTGGTGCTCAGTCACTCCCACAACTGTAGTAGCATGGATTTTCCCCATACCACAGATCTGGAAATGGGAAGAAATATCAGATGGTATCCAATCATCCCATCAGAATGATTTGATCAGACCAGTCTGTAGGACTATTTTCTTCCCATGCTTTCCCTATTTTAGGCTTTTATACTGTCATCAGTGTCTGAGCCATCTTCCCTGTAAGATCAGGAGCAACAGTGAAGTTTCTAGTGGAATTCATTGAGTCTCTGGCATTTGTCCTTTTATGGGGTAATAACCTTGCTTGGGGCATTTGTTTGTTTGCTTTGGGTGGAGAACTAGACTGTGGTGACATTTTTTGACCTCTGTTCTGCAATATACAGTTTTGCATCAATGTCTTATCTGCCACTTAGTAGGCTCTGATCTGGGAGATGGTGAGCACTTTAAATTTCCATTGATTTAGGGTGTAAAAGTAAATGGAACTGAGGCAAATGGGATCTGGATTGTGCCAATAGGGTTAAACTCTGCTACCAGCTTTGTACAATTAAGGGTGCAGAATTTTGCCTTTTGCCTTCACTTTGTTAGTGCTTAATTTCACAGCTGTGGTAAAGAATGGGCCTAAATGCAATATTTGATCCTTGTTTGTTTATTTAGATAAAATGCAGGGTGCTTGGAACTTTACACGCAAATATGAAGACAAGATCCCTGTTCCAAAGCATTTACAGTATGTGGGTCATATTCTGAACCAACTCCTTTCACAATACATTGAGTCATCATTACCATATCACTGAGTTCAGTAGCAACACATTTGTGACTCATTACTCATCATCGTGAGTAAGGGATTCACAATCTGCCCTGTAAGCATTTGGCAATCTCTGCTTATTTTACTGAAATAGATTATTGGCTAATACTTGAGTTATGGGATCACTTTAATAATCTCAACCTTCTGCTTAGTTCAATGGCAAAAAATAGAAAAGAGGAACAAACATCGCCAAGGCTCTTAGAAATAAATAAATGGAGAGAGAGAGTATGGCAAATAATAAAATGCACCTGAATCATGCCAGATACTGAGCACCTCCTAAGAGATGCTCATCACCCTCACCCCTCCATTGAATTCATGGCAGAATTGGGTCATGTGTTAGGTTAAATAAGCTCTTAAAATGCTTTAGGGCCTGATTCTGTCTGTAGAATTATGGCTAGAAACTGAAGAAATAAATCGCTAGGAATACAGTCTGGTCTGTCTGATCAGTGCTGCTTTTTTTTCTCCAATAAGGTTCAGAGGATGGCCAGTGAGCCATTTATCATATAGGCTGAAACACAGGTGCGTTTAACCTACATCTTCCCAGAAAAGACAGATTGCCTTTTAGAAGAACTCTGTCACCGCAGTCTCTTTTCAATAGCCGTGTCAACCACTGCCACAAAGGCTGTAACATGAAGGGATCAATGGTAGTTTTATCTGAAATTGCACTCAGGGTGTGTGTCTGCCAACTGACATTCATTTAAATTCTTGCTCTAAGACATCTTTTCTCCCTGTAATAGAAAAAGGATCAGACATTCTAAAAATTGTTTCTTAAGGAACTAAAATTTAAAACGTTCCCTTGACTAAGCATGAAATATTTCTGATTTATATGTTTAATCAACAGCCAACGCAAATAAAGATCTGCTTGTAATTCATAAATCACAATACTATTATTATCACATAAACAGCAGCATAACTGATTTCATTGCAAAGAACTAATATGCCCAATTTGGAGAAAAGCCACCATATAATTGTGAGTAGTTTGCTCTCAAGAAACCATCCTACAAGTCAGTACTGATTGCCCAAAAGTCCTATAACCTGTGTCCATTTTACTTCTTTATGGAAGGTAACAATGTTAATGTTGCACACTTAGCCCACCATATGCACTCCTTTCCCCCTTCGCCTCCCGAACCCATTCATATCACAGAACAGTAACAAGAGGCATGTCGAGAATCGTATAAATACCTGCAATAGCATCACTCTGGCTCAAATCTAATTTTTCAAATATCAATGCAGTTGCATGTACTGTGCAGGTGAGTAAATAAATCAAAATGAAACGTGTTTGCATTTTGCATGCCAGCAGAGCACCTACATGAACATGTACAAGGGCATCCTTCTCCCTCATCGTTGCAAGGTTAGGATGATGCTGTCAATCCCTGGCCAGCAAAGGTGTTAGATTTAGTGCTTGGATCTCTTATACATACTGCTTGAGACAGGTTTTTACAGTAAATAATGCAAGGCTGGGGATTTCAAAGTGAGTACCAGGAGTTTGGAAATAGGAGTTTGAAACCGAAGAACAGATCAACGATATGTTTTGGTTGAAATGCCTATCTTCAGACACACAAAAGATCTGTCAGATTTCCTCTGGTAAGGGGTTCTCATTGATATCCAGGTTTGTGATGAGTTTAGGAGATCCTGTTCCTGTATAACATTGGGTTATCAGACAAATGATGCCAGCGAGCTACCCCTGGCCACGAGGTGTGGCTCAGGAGGCAGGCTACCTAATGCTGTTTCCATAAAGTCAATGATAAAAACTCTCATGGACATCAGTGGGGCAGAAATTTGTCCTAAATTTGTTACTTTTTAAAAAATATAACTCCTACTGAAAATTCTGCTTTCAATATTTACATTTCTCTTTCATAAGAGAGGCTTTGGCCTGTAACTCTCCTTGGTGTGTTCTCTTTTCCAAGGTCCAAGCCAGCCAAATGAACAAATGCCTTAAGACATTTTCTCCTCTTGCTTCAAAGGCAGTTAAGGGCATTTGCTATCACATGGGCTATACAGTATCAATGAGGCGCTGTCATGAAAACTGTGTATGTATCAGTTTTGGGATAGACCTCTTCCTTAGGATGACAGGGAATGTGCAGTTTTTGCCATTTGCTGTTGCTGCAGGGGAAGAAAAATCAGCATTTTTTATCATCTCCCCAGACTGGTTTTGATTTACAAGAAGAACAAGGTCAACTCTTCAATGGTTAGAACCCAGAGCGTCATTTTAAGAAACAGAGATTTAATTTATCTCATAAGTCCAGATATGTTCCTACTCTCAATGATTCTGAAATCTCTATTTGACAGCCAAGACCAGCAGATTCTGTACATTACATATAATGTAATATGTTGCAGATAAGACAACCTATCTTTATAAAGGGGTGCTGAAGTCTCTTCTTTATTTTTCCACCTTGATACTTTTATCTTCTTTGACCTTTCAATGATATTGTCGTTGATTAAAAGGCAGCCTAAGGGTTGGTTCATTTCACTAGCTTATGCAAGAGTAGAAGCAGATACACATTTTCAGTTCTTATCTATTGTCATCAGGATTCATGGGAATTAGTAGGGAACCTGGGCTCAGTATCAGATTAATGGTTGCAAGTCAGTCAATTGTTTAAAATTTGGAGGCCTTGAGGTATACCAACCCTAGAACCTGGAAAATCCAACCTGGACAACAAACTGACTTCAGAAGAAAAAAATCATATGAGCATGAACAAGGACAGTTTAACCAGCCACAGTAGAATCTTTCAATCTCCCTGATACTCATAGAAAGAACAAGTAAATGTGGTTGATCTGCCTAGCCAATTATTTGTGTATAGTCGTTATCCTTTGATCAAATAATATTATATTACTTACACAAATAGTAAGTATCTTGCAATCCTAAATATTGGGTAAAGGCATGACTGAAGTAGATTCTAAGGGTCCGATTCTGAAAACATATTAGATCAATGGGAATACTCTGTGAAATCATTGGAGTATTCACATGTAACTTTTCTCAGGTTCAAGTTACAAACCATGCTGAAGTATTTGGTATTAGTGGTTTAAGCCATTAATTAAAAAAAAATTACTATGTCCAGTCCTTTTTACTAGGACACTTAAACCACTAAATGTGGATATTTCAGATATGAATTATTTGTTGTTAGGATGAAAATGTTCTGCAGTCTGCTTCTCATGATGGTTACCTTCACAAACCTCTCTGCATGGGCTTGAGTTGGAGTGTGTGAATGTCTTCTACCAGAGGAGTTAGAAATACAGTTTGAACAAATATGGGGCATGAGAAAAAAACTTCATAATTGAAATGCTTATCTCAATGGGCTAGACCTGAACTTAAAGGGTGCTGAATTCTTTGTTGTAGAAAACCCCAAAATATCAGCTTCAACTCTGACAAGCTCAACCTATTTTTGGTTAAATCAGGCCCAAAGTTACCAATTTTTGTCTTTAATTTTGCAGTCATGGGCGGCGGGTAGCATAGACAGAGGAGGGCTGTGCCTCTCCAAACGTGTAAATAACTAACCATGCAAGAGGAAAGTCCTATGTAGAATCCTACTGCATGTTGTAATATCCATATTTAAAAGCTATGTGCCTGATTGAAGTCAATAAAAAGGATCTCTTTGATTTGAAGGGTTTTGGACCTTTTTATTGTGCGCCTACGTCACATGTATTTGCTTTGCCTAAAATCTTTTGATCACTATACAAATAAAACTTCAGCTTTTGCCACTCAACTGTCCAGTATCACTGCTGCCCAGTTGCCATGCTGCTGCTGAAGTATTCTTCTTACATTCATTCTTCTTAAATATCTGGCTTCTGCTGACTTTAAAAATGCTGTGGGCAATTACACATTTCATAAATACCTGCTTAACACTTTGGAGATGATGGGAGAAAAGAATAGGAAAAGAGAGGGAAAGGAAGAATGGTGAAAAAGATAAGTCTGGCAGGCCTTTCCAAGAGGTAAAGTTATGATGAACCTGGTGGTTTCAGTAGCATTAGACTTGCTTGATGTCAGCAAAGTGATTGTTGCCTGTTGAGTCTGGATAGATATTTCTATAGCCCTAATCTGTCCCTTGTGGATTTTTAGGATAAGAGTAACTGTTAGGGGCCTAATCCAGAGCCTATTGAAGTCAATGGGAGTCTGCTACAGAATAATATTTAGATAATACTGTGCTTGTATGGCTCTGTATAAATAATAATGATTGACAGACACTGAAAAGCATTCTCATTGAGTTGCAATAAACAAGGCAAACTTGGTGGAAACTTTTTACATTTTCTAACCATGTTGCTAGACACCTATTACTGTAAATTAGTTGCAAATGGTAGTACTGTTAACACACTTTCCAGGGAAAACTACTCTTTTTTTCTTATTTTAAAGTTTGAAGCAGTTTTAAAGGACTACTTAATTTAAAAAAAATGTACTTGGCAATTGACATTTGATTATCCACTAAAGTAATACATGCATTTATGGAAAATGTTGCTTTAGTTAAATCTTTCCTTGCAACTAATTAGAAAATGTGTTGGTGAGTATATTTTAGAGCAAAAAGTATGCTGAGCAAAGCTTCATTTAATTTGAACTTCTCATCTTGAAAGAACATTTTTAACCAAACTGCTGAAAGTGGTCGATGAAGACATGTTTTCTTTCAACCCAATTAGCAGTTAGAGAGCCTTCAATGGCCTACAATGAGTCTTTTCCCTTGTTTTAATGTGGCTACATCTACAAAGAAAACTTGTGAAGCAGTGGAAGTCATTCCTACTTTTTGAGCTCTCTCTAACAAGTTTCAAAATGCTGAAATAATTGTTCCTGTTAACTTCTACCGTGTGTGCTTCATATTAAGAGGCAAAATATACAGGTTAGAAGAGTATTTTCAGCAAAATGGACCATGAGGCCCACTTAATCAATGAGTCACAGTTTAAATAGTAAGCTTAGGATCTGATTTATTTAAAAAAATACATTTGTCTTACATAGGTATTTGTCAGTTTTAATGCAAATCCTTAGCATGAAAGTAAAAGGATTACTTACTGGAGTATGGTCAGAATTAAGAAGGATGTATTCACAGCTATTAGAATGGAGGTGGAGAGGTTTATGTAGGTACTTAGTGGACTGTTGGCAATCTCATATATCATTAAGAGACACCCAACTGTCAGTTTTGAGAGCCACCCACATGAACCTCAGTATTGGAAACAGAAGTGGCATAGATCCTCATTCAATAAAACAGCATTAACGCCCCGCTCTCCCCTGAAGTGTGCACAGAGCTGATATTAGACTCACTGGCATCATCCAAAGGTCACTTCTTTGGAAGCTGAAATCCAAAATTCTTTTCAAGTGATCAGCAAACTAAATTTATGCTGTGAAGGAAGCTCAATACAAAAAGAGAAAGGGTAGCATTTAGAAGCCAGAGAGAGAAAATTAGACAAAACTCAAAATTAAAGCCATTTGAACACTGGATAAAATTAAAATGCATTATTCATGAAATACATTATCTGATAAATAGCTTCCAACTAGCTCAACGAAAAATAAAGATCTATGATCCATCTCCTTAGGAGCATTGTGCCAGTACTTAATAGCACTTATCTAGCACTTTTCATTCACAGACCTCAAAGGGTTTTCCAACATACATATGGGGAAGCAGATACTGAGAGGGTAATTGACTTACCAACTGTAACAAAGCAGGTCAGTGGCAATGCTAGGAGGAAAACCCAGGTTTCCTCACATACTGTTTGTACCCTATAGATTAGGCAGCACTGCCTCCTAAATGCAGTCCTATTCTATACATAAAGGAGTCCCATCAGACTCTTTTGTTCACCCTTGAACTTGCCTTATGCCTTTTTTAAATCAAATAATCACCCTTTAAATAAATTTGCTGCATCCGTTCTGCCCCTGGAGCCACACTTGGCTCTTTTCAGCCACGGTCTCATCTTAGGTTGTCCCCGGACTCCTTTTCTAACAGACCCGAGAGCTTCATTCTCCTGTCTGCACAGCTTTGGCTTCTCTTGAAAAAGTGAAATGATAAACACTGACACACAAGGGTTGTTTTTTTTTCAAACATGTGTTTTTAATTCTAAAAAAATAAATTAAAATATACAATAATTTTCCCAATTTGGTTTCAAAACTGGGATTTTTTAAATAATGTTCCTTTTGTCCCTTTCTTTAAGTTCTGAAAACTCAAAATAAAATATAAGATTAGCGCCTTTCTTGGGCTTTTGTATAGAGCAGAGGTGCTGAAGACTGGGTTAGGTGGGAAGGGGGATGCCATGGCTGGAGTGGATGGGAGGGATTCTCTTTTGGGGGCTGGAGAATATTTCATGTTCCTACATTTGTTGTTTGTCAATTTGAATTTTTAATGCATGTCCAGGGCATCTTCAGCTTTCAGAAAAATACTTCTAGGTCTGTTCTTAATATCTGAAGTGACTAGTAGCACCAAGTGCTTCCTTTGAAATAATTGGGGCTGGCCGCTCCTGGATTTAGGATACTGCACAAGATGGACAATTGGCCTGATCCAGTATGGCAATCTCTATGTTCTAATATACAGTTCACATCACACGTACATTGATACGTGCCAGTCTATGGGTAAAGACAAATAATAACTTACCAGTCTCCTCTAATTATTGGGGAGGTAGCACAGAATCTAATATGGGGCACTAGATTTCTGCAACAAAGTAAAAATATTAAAGCTGGCTGCAGTGACCTGATGCAAATCCCAAAGCAATTCAAACTGCACATGCTAATGAAACACACACAGTGTATTCTCTAGCCTGCAAAGTACCACTTAGACTACTCACAGCTCCTGCTATCTAGCCTCTATGTGATGGCATAGCTACTCTTGTGAATGCATCGTGCAGGCAGTTCAGAATCTCTGCTGCTGCTTTAGACAGGTCCAGGCATTGACAGTGAACATGCCAGGCGGTGTCTGTCTCCTCACTGTGCACATTGACAGAGCACACAAGTGTCACAAGGCCTGGACTAGCACTGGCCTTTGTGACTGAAACATCCTTGGCCAGAACAGTAATTGTTGGTAGCTGTCACCTCCAACTATGCATGTGCCCGAGAAGGTTGCATAAATGGCTTAGACAGATATGCTCTGACCTCATCTTGAGCCCCATGGAATAAATATTTCCCAATATTTCACTGGGGATGGGGCCAGATGAATATGAACACATGATAAAGGGCAAGAAACTCAGATTTGTAGATGGCATGACAGAAGGTTAGACACTGACTGAAACAGTGGATTATAGTTAAAAATTCAAGACAGGACTCTTCTGCTGCTTTTTAACTCAACTGTCCTTTTCCTTGAACATGTACAGCTCTTTTCTTTTCCTTACTTTTAATATCTAGTTTTGCTGGTGTACATTCAGCTCCCTCAATGCCAACTCCTCAGTCTTCCTCCAAAAAATTTCTCTGATGCTCCATGCACTGTGGATCACAAAATGAACATGAGTCAAAAATGTGATGCGGTCACTAAAAAGGCTAATGTCATTCGGGGGTGTATTAACAGGAGTATCACCGGTAAGACATGGGAGGTAATTGCCCCACTCCACTCAGTGCTGGTGAGGAATCAGCTGGAGTATTATGTCTAATTTGGGTTGCCACACGTTAAGAAAGATGTGGACAAATTGGAGAATCCAGAGAAAAGCAACAAAAATTATCAAAGGTTTAGAAAAGCTGACCTGTAAGGAAAGAGTTTTCAAAAATGTGTATGTTTTGAGAAAAGAAAATTGAGGAAAGAATTAAGTCTTCAAATAAAGAGGATAGTGATCAGTTGTTCTCCATCTCTGTTGAAGATAGCACAAGAAGGAAGTAACTGGCTTAGTTTGCAGCAAGGGAAATTTAGGTTAGATATTAGGAAAAACTTTCTAACTATAAGAATAATTAATCTTCGAAGAGAAGTTATGGAATCCTCATCCTTTGAGGTTTTTAAGAATAGACTAAAGAAACACCTGTCCAAGATAATCTAGGTTTACTTGTTCTTCCCTCCACACAAAGGGCTGGACTAGATGACCTCTTGAGGTTCCTTCCAGCCATACATTTCCTCAGTTCTATGATCATATGATGTATAAGGAAAAAGCTAACTCAGCTCTGAGAACTCCTCTTAAATTCTGTTGGCTCACAGTGTGGTGAATATTCCAGAAGTCTCTGAACAAATAGAGAAAGGGAAAGGCAACATGTTGCTAAAGAGAATCAACAGCGTTTGTGTAAGATTTCCCCTGGAAAGGGTTCAGAGAGAGTGAGACTCTCAGGGATCTCCAAACCCAACATTTGCTGGGTCTTGACAGATTTAACACACCATGGAAAGCTGGTTATATTTCAGTGGATAAGATGTCAGCTCCATATAACATGAATGCGGATGCCAAGTGTCGGAAGGCTTAACAGCACAAATAAGCTTTGATGAGGAATACATGAGTGTTATCACAGAAGTGCAGGAGCCAGATGTCCCGTAAGTAAGGCACTCAGTGGGGAAGTGAATTGCTTTAATGGAAGCTGGGCTATGATAACCCCACAGCATGAGAGAAAGTGCCGAGTTTGGGCAGAGTTGGCACACAATGGGCGACTGGGCTTTAGCATGCTGAATTAGGAATAAACCAGACAACATCCAAGCATGCATACCTGCCACCCTAATGGTATAGGGATCAACATCCTAAGCACTTTTTTGGTGCTCCCATTTATGTACTTAGCCTGTGATGCAGGGAATTTCAGTAGTAGGAATGGAGATACTCTGTGCCTTATTGAGAGTTGTGAAAAAGAAAATGATTAGCATGGAAAAATGTAAAATGACACTGTAAGGTGAACAAGCCCTTAAAGTTAGTCCTGGCCTAAACCTAATATAATTAATAGAAGGGATTGGAAAAGTATCTATTCCCCCCATGCTATCTGTTAACATTCAGTTCTCCAGCTGCCCCCTGCTGTGGAAGCAAGGTATAACACTGCATGTTGCAGGAATTGTTTTGTAAAGGAGAGAAAGTTTACGGGACTTCTCAAACCATGATAGTATAGGACAGTGCTGTCGGACGTGCCATGGAATGAGAGTGCAATTAAAACATCCAGATAGTAGGTTTTCAATAAGCAGAAAATGCATCCTGATTTTGGTAAATTTTTGTTTTAGAAGTCACAAAGTGTCTTACAGAAAAATCAAAGAAAGCAAGTCTAATTTTGTAATAATTCTGTTTTGCAGTATTAAGCCATTGGCTCTAGATTTTTAGGTGTATCATGTTACCATATGTTGCAAGAGTTGTTCCAGTGAGCACTGAATATCAAAGGGCAGATTCACATAAAACCTACACATGCTGCTAGAGTGTAAATTAAAGTTGCCCTCAGGTAAAGACACAGAAAACTCATGTAAATGATGCATGCAGTATTTAAGAATTGGGCCCTCTGTAACTGGCAATGGACTGCGTACTGTTCAAAATGAAAATAATTGATACAGACTCAAAAGAATTTTATGCTACCTTAAAAAAAAAAAACCTTCATACCTGATTGTCTTTCCAGAATCAATATTATGGATGATGGAAGCCTCCGAATTGTCAGTGTCACTAAGGCAGATGCTGGAAGTTATTCCTGTATAGCAACAAACCATTTTGGTACGGCTAGCAGCACTGGAAGTTTGGTGGTGAAAGGTAACAACAGCCCTTATTACACATTGCTGATACCTCCGTCCTAATCTCTAATAAAGAAAAAAGAAGCCACACATATTCCGTGTTTTTTAATTTATCTGATCCTGAGGGGTAATGAATCCCAGCAGCTCCTGGTGAAGTCAGTGGGAGCTGTTGCCACATATCCCCTTCTGCTGTAAGGCTCTATGGAATATACAGAGATTGCTGATTCTCAAATATCACAGCTTACCTATGTCATTAAGTATCACTGAGGCCAAAGATATGTTAACAGTAAAATCTGTTTGACGTTTTGAATAATATTTATAGCAAGTCGGTGCTATGGTTTGTGATGTATATAAGATTAAACTGAATGAAATATAGGAACATAAGAATTGCTACACTGGATCAGAACAATGGTCCATTAAGTCCACTGTCCTGTCTCTGACAGTCACCAGCACTAAAACCCTTCAGAAGAAGTTGCCTCCCTAATGACTAATTATGAATGGTTATGCACTATGACCTTGATCCAGCAAAGTTTTTGAACTACATGCTTAACTTGAAATGCATTAAAGTCAGAATATTCATGGAGGAAGTTTTTTTACCCTAGGTGGTTAATGGCTAGTTTATGTCTTTTAAAAATGTTTATCTAATCTAATGCATCTGCAGATGTCTAATCCTTTTAAAAGGCCTGGTAAACTCTCTTAATACATCCATATTATTTTGTAAACCTGCAACTTTTGCCCTTGTAATTCAGCTTTTTATTTTCCAAAATATAATCAGTGTGTGATTTAACACTATTTATTAATTCTTGCCACTGGGTGATATTCTTTATATATCCCATGAGTCCCAAGTGTATGTCCAGAAATGATCTCTCAACAGATTTTTAAAAAAAGTAAACATAAAGTGTTTGTTCAAAGGATTTGAAGTTCAGGTCTGTTAAATGCAGTGACACTGACAAATGTTTTAAAGTTATGCACTGTTATGAGAAGTTGCATGTCGATGAATTATTTTAGGCAACAGGGATATAGATTATTACACTGATAAACACTCTCCATCTCTCTCTTATTTGTGGAAAATGCTATGTTGGATAACAGATCAGGGAGATTGATTTATTATTTTGTAATCAATCACAGAGCTCTAATGCTATCAGTTTTAATCCTCCCATTTATTGGCATTGATGGACAGTATATGTTTAGAGGCTCTTCCTATCACTTATTTCTATAGTATACAGAGACTTACTAAAAATGCTTTTAATGCAAGTTTAAATGGGTGCTTTTTATAATCAGAGTGGGTTTTAGCAATGAATCTCAGGACAGCTGGTCCTGAGAAACACAGTGATCCCCCATGACACCTTACCTGCTCTGTGTGTGTGTGTGTGTGAGAGAGAGAGAGAGAGAGAGAGAGAGAGTGATACAGCATCAGCATCATCATGTTCATGGAACAAAATCTTCCATAAAATATTGTGGTGAGGGGAGAATAGGAACTGTCCCAATTATATTGTTAGATCATCTCTCTCACTTTAATTTTACATGCGTCTCTTTATATTAGAAAAGTTTTAAAGCATATTGGAGTGATCTTCAGCTAGTGTAAATTAACATAGCTCCAGTGAAGTCAATGGAGCTTCAGGGAATAACACCAGCTGACAATCTGGCCTTTTGTGTTTTGTGCTTGATAACCCCCACTCTCTCCCCTTGGGACCTCTGGATGTACACATCCTGTCACTTCTGTGATACCATCTCAAAATTCAGCAGTGCTTTCCCAGGTAGAGCTCTAGAGCTCCCATTGATGAGGCTGGTACATATGTAGGAATTGAAGGGTCAGGCCCTATAGTAGGACAGCAATGGTCAAATACACCTGCCTAATGCATATTTCTTCTCTTTCATACAGGTATCTTTGTGCAATTTTTATTTTAAAATGAAGGCTGTAGGGGGACTATATTATGTCTTAGAAATAAATTGGACTTAACACAGTCACTTCTGGTTTGTGCAGCTTGAACAGCACGTGCCTCAGCAGATATTCGTCTCTTTGAACAGGAAGTCCCTACGGTTAGCAGTAGGTCTATGTTTGAGATGTCTCTGGCTGCAAGAGTCATCTTAAACATGAATCTCTGTTTTCCTCAAGCAGAGGCATAACAAATAAGTGTGAATGAAATTCTGGAAGTTCCCGAGAACAGGACAACTGGAAAAGTCTTGCCCAAGGTTCTGGGCATCTCCTGTAGGAGACAGAAGACTTTGTGCCCCACCACTGAAGTCAGCAGGAGTTTTGGACTTCAGCCGGAACAAGAGATTTCCCCAAGTGACCTCTGCTCCTCTTGATTTTAGTAGAAGCTGAGGGTGCTTGGCCCCTTGTAGATTTGGATCTCAATAGTCTCTCCTTAGGGAAGAGTCTAATTGTGAATCCTTTGTAAATTAAGGTACTAATTTAAATACATTATAATTGCATGGAAAACATAAACAACAGAATATAACAACCGGCATTTTTGACACAGAAGGATACAGTTCTGAAGCTAATTGTGTTAGGACAAGAAAGTAGATAGGCAAGGAATGTGACTAGGTGTTGCAATGGCCCTTCCATGGGCTATGATGAAGTTTCACTCACTTAGGTCAGTGGTGAAATTGACCCTGGGCTCAGATCCTGAAGATGGAAGCACCAAATGAACGTGAATCCCAATATGTGAATCCTCATGTGTGCACATCTGAAAGACCTTACAACTTGACACAACTAACCCTGGTTGTCAATCTCCAGTCAGGAATGGGCCAGGGCTAGACTTGAGACATTTCTCAGGCATTAGGTGCAGTGGTGGCTCTATGTGAGAACAGCACTTGCCCAAAGCTTAGCCAGGTCAAGTGGGACACAGCATTTTTTGGGGGGCCAGTCCAAGACTGTGGACTGAACTCTCTCAGGAACAAAGGACCATCGTAAACCTCGCCGCTTCCCTGCAAGTGCAAGGTTCCATTTTTTGACTTTGCCTTCTCTAAAAGAAGGTTGCCCCTTTTCAGTGAAAACAACTGGTCAAAGTTCAGGGCCCTAAAGATGTTTCAGTTGGAAGTTGAAATTGATGAAGTCTGATATTTTCTTTGATGCTGTTTTGGTGATGTATAAGGAAGGTACAAAGTCCCGTGTCTCTGAATGCAGAAAGAACCAAGAACAAAAGGAGCAGTTTCTAAGTTATGTCTACACTGCAGCTGGGCACACTTCTCAGCATGAGTAGACAGACACCAGCTAGCAGGCTAAATTAACAGTGTGGCTGCAGCGGCATATGCTGTCGTTTGGGCTAGCCACCCAAGTTCAAACCTGCCTAACCCTCTGGGTGCATACTTGGTGGATAGCCCAAGCCACCTGCCATGGCTATACTGCTATTTTTAGCATGAGCTAGTAGAGCTAACACGTCTGTCTGTGCTGGGAAGCATGTTCCTAGCTGGTGTCCAGACAAACCCTTAGGGACTGATTCTCATCTCACTTGATGTAAATCAAAACACTCTGTTGAAGGCAAGAGGATTACAGAGGTGTAAAACCAGCATAAGTAAGATGAGAACCAGACCCTGGGTCTTTAGTTTAAATATCATTGATACAGAGTCTGATTTTGAATGTTAAGACCCACATGTCAAATTGAAGTCAGGTGCACCTCCACAAATCAGGCCTTGACTATACATCCAGAAAAGGTTAATACTTAAAAATATTACTTTGTTTAGCTGATGCTGTTGAAAAGTGATAATTTTGTATTTTAAGAATTATCTAATTCCTCCTTGTTGTTGTTATTGTTAGAGGCAGCCTGTTTGCTACTAAGCGAAAGAGTATATATTGCATCTGGTTATTGTGTATTGGTCACATGGTTTAAGTATCGCTTCACACTGTGTGAAGGTTATAAGAGATTAGCAAGTAGTATGTTTTCATCTTCAGTGTTCATTAGGAACTTGATCCCATTAACATTAATAGGACCTACACACAGGCGTGAAGCGGAGAAAATACCCTGAGGTCTGAGCAGGGCCAGCTCTAGGCACCAGCCAACCAAGTACGTGCTTGGAGAGGCACATTTTCAGGGGCGGCATTCTGGGCATCTTTTTTTCTTTCTTTTTTTGCTTTGGGTAGCAAAAGTCTAGAGCCAGCCCTGGCAGGAGCAGTGAGTTGTGAGTGGGGGACGCCCTGGGGCTGCTGCGGTTCGTGCCACCAGCCATGGGGGAGCAGCACCCGCACTTTGTGGCTGTATTGGATGGGCTTCGAGCGGGGGACACTTGGGCTGGGGGCCACCCCACGGTGCGCACGGAGCTGTCGGGCTGCGGCAGGGATCCAGAAGCAGCAGCGGGGCCATAGAGGGCAGTGCGATCTCCGGGGCTCTGCTCCCTCTGGGGCTGCCCTGCCCCGGCTCCTCAGCCCCCTGCCAGGGCAGTTCCCCCAGCTCTGCCCTCCCGGGTCCCAGCCAGTCCTGGAGGCGGGAGCCCCGGCTGGAGGGACCCTGGGCTGAGGCACGGCCCAGGAGCCCCGCTGCTCACCCCGCCCCTGCCAGCACCGGACTGGCTGGAGGCGAGGGGGGAGCGGGCGGAGTCAGCACTGGTCTGGGGGGAGATGAGGGCTGGGGTGGCAGAGGATTCCAGTGAGGTGGGGAGGGGAGGAGAGAGCGCAGGGCTGGGTCTGCAGGGGGTGCAGGTGCGGGAGAGCGCTGGTGCAGGGCTAGAGTGCGGGGGGGGGGGAGTTTTTTGCTTGGGGCGGCAAAAAAGCTAGAGCCAGCCCTGGGTCTGAGACATGGATATTAACAGGGAACATAATTTTAGAATCTTACCCACCAAAAGTATAAAAGCACCTAAAACTGTTCTGAACTCTAAATGACTGTGTAAAGTATTGTATTTTTACACTGAAATATCTGAATTTCTATTCCTTAAGTAACACATGTCATAATTGGGGGTGGGGAATTTCTGAATGCCGTATTTTAATTGAATTTTGTGGTCTACAAAGGACTAATTTATCAGCTGGTGTGTTCTCTGACCTTAAGATATGTTTTTATTCTTTTTGATCTCATCATATTTCATTGATTAAAAAATTGTGAAGGTCATACATCAGAAGACATCTTTTCTAACCTTTCTGTGTTCTTCCATTAACAATAAGCATTTCTCTTTTTTAAAAAATTCTACTTCCTCCTTTCCCCCTCCCCCACCAAATTTGGAGAGAGATGCCAATAGTGTCACCTATAGGGTGAGCAAGGACAGAGGATTTGGAGGGGGAGGAGAGGAAGGATAATATCTGTTACACAAGATACAGGGAGGCTTGAAATAATCTCTGGCAAACAACCAGAGAGGTGAATAAATATTCGTATTATGCATGGGTAGATGTCTTAAAAATATAACATTCTGACAGGTGCCATAGGGCTGTTTATTAACATGCCATTGTCAGAAATTCTGAACTTCTACGGTTTTCCAAACCAATCAGAATACATTTTTGGTTTGTTCTGTTAGTTCTAAGTGAAAACTGTTTTGGCTTTTGATACCCAAATTCTTTCAAACCTTGCATGTACGGTTTGACCTTTACATTAAAAACCAGGGATTGCGTCTATATGGATAGGGAGCAATTCAGCAGATATTATTAGGAGATGTGTGGAACACGGGTTGTGTTTACATGCAACATATACATATTAATTTTCAGTCATTTTTCCATTTTTGCTGTACCTGAGGCTAAATGTTCCTATTCTTCCATGACATAAAAAGACTTAGTACTAGAGTGTTTACATGACAAATAGAGTGAACAGTGTTAGGCATATACTGTTGAATACTGGCTTATTTGTACTTCAGTGTAGTCACATAAGTGGCTTTTTATAGAGGCAGCTCTGAGCTGCTGGAGGACTAATTCCGATTTTAATGGCAAAGCTGACTACATTAACTAGAGAGAGAGACTGGGAAAGAGAGCTTCTCTAGTTACTACAGTAGCAAGTTATTTCCAACTAAGTAGCTCCCCTCTGCGCCACAACTGCCAATCCTGACTCCTGTCTTCTGCCTCCACTTTCTCAGAGTGGGCACAAGCAGCCTGCTGGAATGGTTCCCCTGAGCCTAGCATTGTCAATGGCTGAAGGAGGACCTGCTTCCTACATCTTCCCTGATGTGTTATTTTGTGTCTTGTTTGCATGCACAGGTCGGATACCATTTGCTTGCAGAACGGCTTAATTGTCAACAGTTCCTTCCCACTCGGATAGCAATGACTAATACACAAATGAAGTTTCTCTGGCAGGCTGGGCTTCAGAAGGGAGCCGTGTGAACAAGCTAATAATGACAGTAACACAGATGATATTGCTACTGCTCCCTTCCCAAACTAAGATAATCTTTCCGATACAGCTTAGGGCCTGTGAGTTACACTAAATACTTACATGAGTTTGTGGCAAAATTACTTTGACTAACTGATCCTCTTAATATGATTTAGTCTTATAGCTTTGGAGAAATGGAATGATCATATCAGTTCTTAACACTCAAACTATGTAAACAAGTGCAGCGTATACTTCTTTTGGTATAGCCCTTTGGATCATATAAAATAGCTCCTAAGTCTGAAACAATATTGGTGTAATTGTTCAGCCAAGTTTGGTAGTATATGGCTTCATGGCTTTGCATCTCCTAACAGGAAATAGCGATGCTGCAAGTATTACTGCTCTAATAGTCCGTAAACTGTGATTACATTGGAGAGATAGGGTCAGGTTCCTCACTGTACTGCACCTTGTACTAGTCAGCGCATGTAAAACACTGCACATTCCAAATGGTAACGATTTGCATCCACTTTGCTCTAGTGTAAATAGCTAGATGAAGTTCAGGACAAGGGAGAATCTATGGGGTTTCTAAGTAGCAGTCTGGTGGGAGTGGCTTTATCACTTTCCAGTGTCCTGTATCACAGTAGGTAGGGATAAAGTCAGTGTGTTTTGTAGACTGATTTTTCTGCTTTACAGAGCAGATTATAACAATGGTTCTGGCACTTGCATGCAACTAGGGCAAGGACAAGTTCTAATTACATTATTTGCCAGTTTCATTTTGGGAGTAGGGTTCTAGCTACCATCGTACCAGCGCTCAAAGCAGTGAATGGCTTAACAGATTTAAACCGATGTTTCCTTTTATTTTTGTTTGTGTCTCAGACTAGCTTGCATCCATCTCATATTGTCTGATTTTGGTTTTCAGCTGTTTACCTCCACACAGGAGTAATGAGCAAAGATATTGCCAATAGGTGTATTCCCACCCTGAAATAGACTGAGGTAGAGGTTTTTGCTAGCAGCCTAAGCTTTCTCCATCAGCTCAGGTTTGGATTCTTTTCTTTCACCCCCAACAACACCGTTACTTTGTGGCTACACTGATTTAATGAGCTGTTTTTAAAATCCTGTGGTTTGCAAAATTCAGCAAATTCCTCTGAGGAATATTTACCTCTGTTGTCTGAGAGCTTTTTGGGGATTTCATATCTGTCAATTTATGGATGATTGTAATACCTTTGATAACGTTCAGGCTTGTAGTTCAAAGAGTATTGTATTAATCAGTGTTGATACAGGTTTTAATGTCCCACATAAACCACATCCCTTGGTCTGGAATAGACTTGCAGACATTAACTTGCAATCTATGACTCTTTTGTATTTCACATACACTTTTTGTTTAGACTCTTTGAAATAAGTGGTCGACTTTCTGCCAGGTGAAGACAATATATCCCTGTCTTGTGTTATACCCATAGGACCAATGTGGATTTTTGTTTTAGTGGATGTGAAATAACTATTTTCTCACTTCAAAAATTAAAATTATGCCATCTAAGACAGAGCTGAAAATAACTGTCTTGTTCCAAAACTTTGCTACACTAGAAAAACATTGCTTTCTAATGGCTGGCCGTTGATCCAATATTGCATATTTCAGAAGTTTTGTTCTGAAAGTGCTTGGTGCTGGAGAATTTAGTGTTTCTTCGAGTGATTTAATTTTTCTATAATAGGGTGCTTGGGCCAATACTAATGATCACAGTTGCAATCAGATGGAATTGCTTTTCTGCTTGTACATGATGCTCTTCAGACTGGTCTGAGACACCTTGTTACATTCAGTAGTAGTCAACCTTTCTAAGGCTCTACTACACCAACGTTGTTCATAGAAGAATCTGCTTAGCAAGGTCAACTTTTCAAATAAAAACACAGGAAAACACTGAACCAGGTTGGGTTGCGTAAAGATCCATCATATTATGAAAAGCAGGATCGTGTTCTTTATCTTAAATGGAATTAATTGACTTGTTTTAGTATAGGCATGAGGGTGCATTAATTTCAAACAGTTTGGTGCACACTTTGCCAGCTACAGTAGTTGACTACAAGAAGGTGATGTGACTCAGCTCCTTTATGTGGTTGTTTCATGTTCTTTATTGGAATGATTGATCCCATTTCCATCAAACAATGTTGCAGCTAGTTTACCTCCAGTACACCCTGCAATCTTTTTTCTTGGTTCAGACATTCCACTAAGGCTGCTTAAAAGAAGGAGCCTCTTCTGCATTGGATTGCAGTGGAGTTTTCAGACCCTCGCAACTCCATCATAGGTCTTGTCACTCATGCATTGTATTTCTTATCATGGTGAAATGATGCTTAGAGTGTCAGATTTCATGTTGTCAGCTGGATCTATGGATAAATTCCAGTTTAATAACTGCTAAATTTAAACATGAAGCAATGATCTCAAGTTGCAGTGCGGGAGATCTAGGTTGGATATTAGGAAAAACTATTTCACCAGGAGGATGGCGCAGCAGTGGAATGGGTTACCTAGGGAGGTAGTGGAATCTCCATCTTTAAAGGTTTTTAAGGCCCGGCTTGACAAAGCCCTGGCTGGGATGCTTTAGATGGGGATTGATCCTGCTTTGAGCAGGGGGTTGGATTAGATGATCTCCTGAAGTCCCTTCCAACCCTAATCTTCTATGATCCCAGGTCCATAACTGAAGATGCTTGAGTGTTCATAACAAAAATCTCAGTCCTCAGCATGTCTGCTTATATTTGTGCCATACACTTTGTCATTTAGTTCCATAGCCATAGAAACTCTTACTTGTACAATGCAATGGAGGCTGAATTTGCCGAATACACCAAGTGCTTTGATATAATGTTTCTTTGGGCTCTCCAGTGTCAAGTTTAAATGTAACAGTAAAGGATCAGCAAATGCTTGCCCCATGCATGACTGATCTATTTCTCAAACATTAATGCTGACTGTATCAATACAAAAGTGTTGTGTTCCTCAACTTTGTCCTTTATCATGTATTGGTCAAAAATATATGTGGCTTGGTTTGAGTCATATCTACATGCCTCTCCCAAGTTTTTCAATTTATTAAGTTTAGTACAGTGTCCACCATTTTCTGGGTATATTATTTCATTGGTGGGGCTTTAACTACAACATTACTATACCTTATGGATATACAAAGGGCAGATTTTCTGCAAGTGTTTGAGCTGTCTTTCTCTAGTCCCCGCTTTTTCTTTTCATTGCTGACTGCACATGCATTTTATCGCCATGCATTTCCCAGTTATGATTGAGATACTTCCTGGGACGCATCTATATCAATTGATTTTCACTTCGGAAGAGCTTTACTCCTTGATCAAGAAGATATTCCTTAGGAGAGAATTTGCATTGAATACTTTACCAGCTCTAACCATTTCATCACTGTCTGCATAGTATTAGCCACCATGTTTGACTTAAGAATTCTAAATCACTGGTAAAATGTCTCTTTGCATTATTCCCCATAGAATATTTGTCAAAAAAAATCTGGATTTGCTCCAGACATAAGATATCTTTCATATTTACCCGAATAAGATTTTAAATCTTAGCATCCTCTGCACAGATGCTCTGTGAGTTATGACCCAGTCTTTCACCATAGCAATATAATAAATTGCTGCTTTCTTCTTTTCTCTGAGATCTGTTTTGAGGTGGTGGTGCTTTGTGACATGCGGTTACTTCATATTTTTTTCCCAGCTGACTGATATACCGCATCCAATTTTAAACTCCTAAAAAAAGTTCATCCTAGCACCAGGAAGTCTGCTTTGAACTGTGAAAGTTGGTATGGTCAGGCTGCCATTTCCAAGAGCCCTGATATTTCTCTCTGACTCTGTCATTGAGAAGAGAGCTAGTTTCAATGGCAACTTAATGTTGAAATAGAGGGGGATATACCGGTCATGCTGCCTGGTATGGGACACCGCTGAGAATGCCACATTCAGGGCAGACACCCCAAAACTGGTGGTTATTCCAACATTAGAGTTCACCGAGCCGGTAGAAAAAATTAAACTCTTGTATCACCACACTGGTTAACAAGAAGCTAAAAACACAGTCCCCTTAGGCATCCTAGTCCCCAGCTTACCACCTGAATGAGTGGACTTCTGCAATTATTAAAACCAGAAATCACATATAAAGTTCTTCCAATCCCAAAGGATCAGACACCACTCCAGGTCAAAACATGCTTCAGATCTTACCCAAATGTCACACAGAGACAATCCTTTAAGAACTAAAAACTAAAGGTTTAATAATGTAAAAGAAAAGGAAAGATAGTTGTTAAGAGGGTAGATGAATCATGTACATTATAGTTGATTTCAGAGTTTGTAGATCAGGATAATGCCAGTGATGTTAAATCTGGTAGTTTGCAAATAAATTTCTTTAGCTCATCCAAAAAATTAGAGTCCAAATGACATTTTAGCTGTATTCTGTTAGAGTCCTTGCATGAATTATCCAGGGCAATCCAAGAAGTTACCTGGACATCTCTGTCCAATGGCTTAAACCTTCCCCATTTAAAGTTCAACAGACTAGAGGAGGCAGTATCTTGCCCAAGGTCCAGTATTTATAGCTCTCCAGCAGGCTGACAAGCAGGCTGACAGAAATTGTCACAGCAAGTTGGATCTTCATTGTTAAACTAGGATCCTTCTTTGAAGTTAACCTTATGCTTCCCATGCATAAACAAACAAACCAGATCCTGTACATCGATTAACATAAGGTAATTGCTGGCCATTCATTATAGCAAGGATGGATAATTGACAGCCATCAGTTATTATCATTAGTCTCATGCATTATATACATATTTTTGATTTTAAGGCTGATTGAGTACAGTCACATACATCATCTAAAGAGACATGAAAAGGATTTAGCATCTAAAAGCTGATTTGGTGACACTGGTAAACTTGTAACAGGATATAGGTAAACATAGACAAATACATTTAGTATTTACTCTTGATTCTTATCACTGCACATGAACAGTTAGTGATTGCTAGTCTAATTAACATTTCTTTGATACTCTCACACAAGTGAATTGTCCTGATTACAACGCCAATAAGGGTCATACACAGGTTAGCTGGTTTGTCAGTGTCACAATAACCATTCAGAAAAAGGCATGGCTTCCATACACCAGCAATCAGAGAGAGGCAATTTGGGCTGCCCGTGGTTTGTTTTTTGGTAATTATATTTGATGGCACACTGTGTGTTGTCAGCTAGTGTCAGAGCCAAAACTATTCAGTTACCCATCATCAAGAACTTTGAAAAGGTCAAAAGGTGGGGGGAAACAATTTTAAAATATTTTGTTAAGTAATGGGAAACCATTTTTATGGGAACTCATCGTATATATGGAAGATGTGAGCGTTCCCTAAAGAATAATACTAGTTTAAAGAAACAATTTTGGATAGAGAAATCCCAGTTTTGGCTTAATAATGGTTTTTTTTAAAAAAAAAAAAAAAAAACAACAAAAACTATTGATCTCATGCTTCACCAAATCCTGATTTTTTTAGGTAAAATTCTATGGGGGAAAATACAGGGGAAATAGAGACATTTGACCTCTGATTTATTTATGTTTTGTTTTGTGTGTTTCTTGTTTAGTTTTGGAGTAGAAAAATAAAATTAATTCCAACTTTCGTTTTCAGTAGAGAGACCATCTCTGTGCATTTCTTTCTAAAGAAAACTGTGATAATTTTCACAGTCTGTTGAAACTAACCAATATGTGTACGTATTGAAAAATGTTTCCTGTCTTCTGATTCACAGTTAGAAATCAGTAACGAACACTAAATTTTAGTAGTTAACAAAAGCAATAACGTTTGGCCATAAAATTGCAACTGAGTACATTCTCCCTAATTGGACTGTTTCCAATGGCACCAATTAGTTTCTAGGATACAATTAAGTGTCTTCTCTTAGGATTAAATATGATCCAACACATACCCTGCATGAAAGAAAAGTTTTTAAATGAGAAAGTTATTCATTTCACTGATCCTTCTTTGTCACCTCCCCAAACTATCATAGCCATACCCCCTGGGGCTGCCTTGCTGGTAGTGGATCTTCTAAGCCAGTGGCTTTCAAATATTTTTCATTTACAGACCCCTAAAATTTTTTGAATGGAGATGTGGACCCCTTTGGAAATCTTAGACATAATCTGAGGACCCCCAGGGATCCATGGATACCACAGGTTGAAAACCACTGTTCTTTTGTAACAAACACCTTTCATGAACCCTCAGACATAATCTGCATCCCTCCAGGGGTCTGTGGACCACACCGGTTGAAAATCACTATTCTAAAATAAGCCTGGTCAATAGTTGTATAGAAGTGAAAAACGTGTTTTTGATGTTCAGTAGGAGTCATTTTGCAAGAGCAGTATTTCAATTTCAAACAGAAACCAGTGTGTTGCCTAACTGCATTTTCCCCAGAGTTTTAATTGGGGTAAATTATTCTTTACTTCTTGTCCTAAGTACAGTAGGTTGAGCAGTCTCATTGTAGACCTTTGGGGTCATCATTGTGAGACAAGTCTTTTCCACTCCAAATCATATATGTAGGGTCAAATATTCAGAAATCATCTTCAGAAATCAAAATTTGGAGGGTATGCATTTTATGCATGCAAAACTTGCATTTAATAATACTTGGAACTTAGACATCTTTCACCTGGGGATCTAAAAAAGTACTTTGGAAACATTGACTGTGGTTCAGAGAACACCCTTGGAGGTCAAATAAATTACAATTTTTCAGTATCTCCATTTTTCAGATGAGTAAATTAAAGCACAGATATTGCAAATAGTCCAAGGTCACTCAGCAGAGCCAGGATAGAACCCAGGATCCATGCTATCACCTTTGAACCATATTCCCTTCCCACCTCAAATTTTGCAGATACTGTTAAGGAGGACTGCTGAAAATATGACCCACGGACTATAAAATGTGTGCGTGCCATGGAATGTGTGATTTTTACCATACTCATAGTTCTTGTTAGAATGTCTTTTGCTTTTGGTTTTCTTAATGCCAACATGACAAGCAGTACAGCCATGGACCATTAGCACTGTGCTGTAGTAGAGAAAGGTCAGTAACTTTCCATAATATTGGATAAAGATTATAGCAAGCATAATGGCTTACTGAATATTGCCCTCTTTTAGGGCCCCATCCAGCTACCACCAAGTTTTTCCATTGACTTCAGTTGGAGCTGCTTCAGTCCCATAATTGGTTAACTGTATGTTGTTATAAAACTGCATTCCTTTAATTTATGATCATTGCTGGATAGAATGTGCTTTGAGAAAAAATGCTTGCTTGTTGCCTTTTTTACATTTTAAGTTCAACTCCGATACCTAAAGGATTTTAAAAGTGAACAGAACACATTCAGGCAGCTGATTTAAAGTGTAAAGGATAATACTTTTCACTTAGGAAAGACTGCTCAGATGAAATAGATTACTTTTTTTTTTCTTGTAAACACTTACTGATCATAACAAATAAAACTTGTAAACATAATATGACTATTTAGCCTCATTAAACTTGTAGCAGACGCTTAATTTTTTTCAGGCAATTCAAATGGTCTTCTGTAGTACTGATTCAGTTTAATTGAACATATTACCACGAGCAGATAAAAAGAAATATATTGAAGATATCCATCTGGCTTACACTGAAAACATTGTGCATTTAATTCTCCATGGCTGTCACAGGCCTTACTAATTGCTTCATTTTGGCTGTTTTACAATCAGTATGATTTAGCCATTAATGTGATAAAAGTCTTACTGGAGAAAAGCTAGATATTAAAAAGCATAGATCTCTGACCTACCTCACTTCCAGTTTTGGACTTATCTCTAGGATTATTAAAGTTATATTTTTAAAAGCAGAAATAAAAATATATTGACTCCTGAGCTTCTTTTTTCAGTTCAGTTTCTTATTTTGCCTATCCAACTCTTTAGAGAAAGCTGGATGCTGTGAAGTCTGTGTTCTATTAAATGTTAAATTCAGAAGAATTTTCCTCCCCCATTTATTTTTTTAGTCAATTAGTGATTTAAAGCGAGATCATTGCACAGATAAATAAGCATGTCAAGACTGGAGCAAGTGTCTTGTGTTTCTGAATACTTCTGTTTCAGTATGTAAATCTTGTGGGGAAATGACTTTTTAAGAGGTCAGCCGTATGTCTATGTTCCCTGTAGAAAAGGAAAGGTTTTTCTATTTGTCACCCACAAGGCATAGCTAACAAATTTGCACAAGCTCGCATGTTAAGACTAAGAATTATTACAACCTCTCCTATCATAAAAAAAAATCTTAGAATAATTCATGAAAAGGTTCATGCCTCCCATTTTAGGAATTTACTTACCCTCACAGAGAGAGGAAAAGGTTCAAGAGTTCTCACTTAATTTCACTGTCAATAGATGATTCAGTCAATTTGCCTGTCGTTGAAGATCAAATCCATACAGCAGTTCAAAAGGGAGATGAACTGTAGGTTAAACACAAACACTCAATGAAATGAAAGCAGGTTAATTAACACTTTTTCATCAACTTGTTCCAATTTAGTTTAACATGATCCATTTCAGAAAGGTTACCATATTTTGCAGTTTTCTATATACAAATGAAAGTTCAATGTCGTTAAAATGAAAGCATTTTCAAAGCACACACAGTGCTTTCCTGATATATATCTGATGCCTACTTATGTCTGCATCTGAGCGTGCTTGTGTATGAGCGCAAAACATCAAGAATAAATTACTTTGCACATGGCCAGATGGAAGCTGTTTTAATTTCATAGCTAGGGAAGACATGAAAAGAGCAGCAAGGGCCGGTTAATTGAAGATTATCAACATGGTGAGTGTGTTTACAGTAAAGTGGATACATTTGCTTTATCATCCTACCCAGTTTCCTAAGCTATCAGTAATAGAAAGTAGCTCAACTTTTGCTGGACTCTGACTTAGGGAAATGAGAATGTTTGTAACTTGTACCATATGAGAGAATCTTCAAATCTAGTAAGTCAAGCAGCAACATTGTGAGAAGAAGGCCACAGATGTGTTTGACAGATTAAGTCAGTTGGAGGTAGCTGCAAGGTTAGAACAGGAGTGATGCGCTAACTAACCTTTCCTACATCACTAAGATCTGACAATTAAAGATTTGTACTGCTAACGCCAATGTCTGCAACATAAGAATAAAAAGAAGAGTCCATTTCTAAATGGATACAGTAGGCCAGATTCTTAAGGATACATCTAAACTACCCGCTGGATCGGCGAGTAGTGTTTGATGTATCGGGGATCGATTTATCGTGTCTCATTTAGATGCGATGAATCGATCCCGGAATCGACACCTGTACTCCACCTCAGCAGGAGGAGTAAGCGGAGTTGACAGGGGAGCCGTGAATAGCATAGCTGAAGTTGAGTATCTTAGTTCAAACTCCCCCTCCCCACAGTGTAGCCCAGGCCTTAGTAGTATAAATTTGAGTAGTTAATGGACTTAGTGGAGCTATATCAATTTACTGCTGAAGATCTGGCTCAATGAGTTTATACGTTTGTTTGTTCCTTTGTCTGTTTTGATTCTTATATAGTTAAATACAATAGCTGTGCTGCCATGGCTTAAAATTCCAACAGTCTCAGAACAACCCAGTGCAGGAAAAACCCTCATCATAGGGATTAGTCAAACTGTGTGAGTTTCAGCTCTTCGTATGTCTTCCTACTCATCCACTCTGAGGGGTGAAGTTTGTCTCTTTCCAGAGCAGGCAGGGATTGGACTCCAAACACATCACCTCTACAGGAATCCCACCAATCTGGAGGTAGAGAGAAAGGGCAGGGACTCTGTGGTATTGCCTTGTATCTCCTTTGCCATAGCAGCATGACTTCTGCAGACAGGGTCACCATTATCTTATGCTGCTATTTCCCTGATATTCTAATGGGAAAGGACACCACAGAGAACAGCACAACCCCTCCCTGAATATGCAGCCCTGTCTCAGGGGAAAGAGGAAGCTAGTCATTGAGTCAATGGCTGTCAAAGTGTGGGGAGCAATCTGAATCCCGTCTCTTCATGTTATTGAAGGAGAATGGAGACCTAAACCTAGCTATTACACACATTGAAAATGTGACTGAATGTGTCAGTGCTTGGTGATAAGCCAAAGGGAGCAGTAGGTGAGGGAGGTATGGAATGGACAGTAGTGGCAAGACTTTTTCAGTGCTGAAAATTGTACACCATGAAATTTGAAAACAGTGACTGAAATCAGAGTAGCAGGAAGTCACTTTCTAACATCTATGTTCCTGATCTAATGAAAAGCATTATGTAAGAGCTGGGTATTATTATTATTGTATTTACTAGTAAAAAATAGAGAGAGAGAGATGTGGTATAGTGATTCACTCGCATCTCAGCACTGGAGGCCTGAATTAATGTCCTGGCTTAGGTTACAGTAGAAAGTGATCTTAATGATTTAAGGCTAGACATAAGTTGTCCAGATAACCAAACCGTCTGATACATTTCAAGATGATTGATCTTCTCTGCTCAAGAGAACCATAATGAGAATGGTAAGGAGTTGTGTTGCAGATAATGTTTAAAAGATGTCAGCAGAAATAGGTAGGATAGCTACTATGGTAGCTATCAGCACTGGGCCAAACTCATCCATGGTTTAACTGCATTGAAGTCGGGATGAATGCCCCAGTATTTTTTGGAGCAGGTACCATCATTTCTTTATATATGTATACAGTGTCAAGAACAGCTGAGCTCAGATCCCTTATTATTTATACCCAATGCAAATAGTAAGTAGTTTCAGCCAAAACTGGTGCTTTTAGTTTCTCATTTTTATTAACACTAAACCCACTCTTAAATTTAATCATTTAAAAAAATCTTGAAAATAAAGTTTGAAATATGAAAATTATTATACATGTTGTTATACTATATATTTGTGTCTCTTTGTAGATCTTTATAAGTTGGCTCTTGAGTCACATTAGGAAGTGATCTACATAAGGAAACCTGTGATTGATTTGGAGTAAAAATCTGTGAAAGAGGAGCTACATTAGGGATGCTTTCTAATAATGCTTCATATAGTACTATTAGTCGGGTGGGAACTGGAGATTTTCAGCAACCTCTGAAGAAGGGATGATGTTGAGAGTTTTTTATTCTACACATGATTCTTCATTGATCTTTCCACTTTTCTCTCACATCAATGTCAGGAGGTTATCAGCAACAGAAGAAAAGTTCAGCTGTCAAAGTAAAAGTTTCCTGTCTCAAGATCTGTCCAATGGGACAAGGAAACATTAATCAGTACCTTGCAGATTCCCAGGTAAATTGAAAAGAGGTTATCATCTTCACCAGGAAAAAAAAAAGTTTCTTCTGAGCATGGAATTTTTTTTTAAAGAGGTTTGTTTTGGAGGGTTTTGTTTGGTTGGGCTTCTTTCAGTTCTTGGCATTTGGTCCTTTTAGAAAGATGGGTTTTGTCTTTTGTGTTGGGTGTAGTAATAGGGCAAAGTATCAACAGGAAATAGGCTAAAGATGTATTTTAAAATAAGAATTATCTACACTTACGTGATGGTATTTCCCTCTGTTATGCAGTCATGTCTCAGGGCCTGCTTGCCGTTCCCTGCTTGGTCCATATACAGGCAGAATTGAACTTTACGTGGGAGGCGTGGTCCCACACGCCTCATCTTCTTGTGCAAGTTCAAAATGCTTTGGCTTAGAACCATACAAAGTGAGCTGTAGCAGCCACAGGTTGTGTTATGGCCTACACTTCTGAATATATAACAGTAAGTTAATATATCCTGAAGTCTAGTTTGTTTCTTTACTGTACTGCAAAAGCACAGCTTAGCTGATTTCTCTTTTCAGTGTGGTTTCTAAAAAGCTGAAGGGTCTTAGACATGACCTTTGTGTTGAAGAATCATTTCTCTCAGTGAGCTATTTGCTAACACTTCTACTAATGTTCTTCTAATTATAAAATAGTGGCAGCAGATGCTGTTTGGAGGAATACTTTGGTTGAAGTCATCCAGGAGATTGACTCAACAACCCACCCTGCAGAGAAGCCCTCGCAATAACAACAGACTGTTGCCACTCATTGCTGAAAACTGAGGTGGTCATTTTTCTGGAGAAATAATTGTAGGTCCCAGTGTGAAACTCTTTGCTTTGTTCTCTGTCTTTTGTGTTCACTCTGTCCTTTGTGTTCCTTCACAGATTCCAATATCCAATAATAGAGAGAATCTGGTTTCCAGTAAAGTCAGTAAGCTCTGATGGTCCCCTTCCTGTCCAAAAGCATTTTAAGGTGGGAGCAGGGTTTTCATAAACAAAAATGGGGGTGGGGGTAAGGGGATGGAAATAATGCATCAGCACAGAGAGAAAAGGCTTGATTCTCAGCTAGAGCGAAGCAGTATAGCTCTGTTGAAGTCAAAGAAGCTAAGTTAATTTACACTGGCCAAAAATCTGCCCATCTGTGTTTTTAGTTTCAGTGTAGGGCTGTGAGTTTTGTTCAGCTTGCTAAATGGAATAAATTAAAACTGGGAGTCCACCCCGGTGATAGTTCTGATTAAAAAAATTGATGCTTTGTGGCATTTAGTTCTCTGCATTACTGACAGAGTCACAGATAGAGAAAATAAGTGAAAATTGGTTAACTTACTTACTGTTCTTTATTTTTGGAAAGTTTTTCTTTGTCTCCTGGTGTTTCAGGTTGCTGAAATGAGGGTCGCATTTGCTAATTTTACCCTCAGACATTTACAACACTGAATTTCTGCTGGACATTTTCAGCCTATTCCTTTGATGTATGTACTATAGCCAAGACTTTCAAAAATGTCTGGTGATATTGGGTGCGTAGCTTGTGACACTGCCTAAGGGTCTGGATTTTAGAAAGGGCTGATAAGGCAAGTACCTCATTGGTACTTCCAGTGGGGCACCCAAAAAAGTGAGTCATTAAGAATTACTAATCACCCCGGTAAATGAAAGACAATATATAGCTGTAGTTAGATACGTTATGTCAGCTGGCACTGTTACATAGTCCTGGATGTTCTGTTTCTTAGTGTGCAAGGACTGTTCAGTCTTCGGAAAAATGATTGTATTATTGTTAGTTTTGTTATGTAGTTCCTTCTTGTGGGACCTATGGCAAGCAATAAGCTGGAGCTACTCTCTGCCTTAATCTCGCTAGTTAGAGTCAATTCTTGTGACAGAGTTGCCCCTGGGGAACCAGGCACTGGTGTTCAAAGTGAGATGTCTGAAAGTGGATTGCTTGTTTGCAGTTTGTGACTATGACTGTTCAAGGACTGATGTATCTAGAGTACAATAAGAAGGTTGCACTAAGACTATACCTAGACTCCACCAGGAAACCAAACTGCAAGTCCCTGATAATCTGCTTCTGCTCAGCTGAGGATGATAGGTGGAATTTTGTCTTTCACACCTTGAAGAAGTTTGTTAAACCTGCAACAAATTGGCATGAAATCAGAAATGTTTTATTTTTTTTAATGTGTAAGAGCTGTCCTTCAGTAACCCCCATAGTTCAAATGAAATGTTATGGCCAGTAACTGTGTTATTCTGGGGCAAAACGTGAACCTTTGTGAAATAAACATTAGAACTTGACTCTTAGCCAAATGGAAGGAAAAGGAGACGTTTTCCTGTGGCTTTATTTGCAACATGAATTGAGATCTAAAAGGCAGCTCTGTGGCCTTTATATTTTTTACTATAACATATGAGAGACAAAATGCTTATCCCTGAAAGACATGTACAGTCAAAATAATGGTACCAGGATTTGAGCAACTATATACTGGGATAATGCTCCCCACTCACTCCCAAACATACGCGTGTACAAGTGCATGTGTCTATATCAGGGGTCTCAAACACGCATGCCGCATGTGGCGCGCCAAGCCTTCCCTGCGGCCTGCGATACTCTCCCCGCCAAGCTCCCCGAGGCCCCCCCGCCAAGTTCCCCGGGCCTCCTCCCTGCCTACCTCCAAGCTTAGCACTTTCCAGGAGGGAGGGGGGAGCGGGGAGCTGCATGCTCAGGGGAGGAGGCGGGGCAGGGGTCATGGAAGGAGTGGGGGCGGGGCCAGGGCCAGGGGCAGGGATGGGGGCATGTCAGTGATACGGCCCTCGGGCCAATGAAGTAGTCGTCATGCGGCCCTCGTGGTCATTTGAGTTTGAGACCCCTGGTCTAAATACTGGTGTACAGCTTCCCCATCTACTAAAAATTATACTAATAATTATACTCATGTCCTATAAAATAAGAGAGTACAGATTTATAAAGAAACTTTATTACAAAATATAATACTAAGAGTTTTGTCTTAATGAATAATAATGACACAAAGTACAGCTTGTGGTTTTTATTCGTTTCAAGCAGCCATATACAACAGTCAGTATTTTACATCTGATTAACACAGCACAACATCTGAGCAGGTAGAGAAGGGAATGAGTGATAGAAGATGGGAAGAGGGGGATATAAAAGAACTGAACAGGGAAAAAGCAGAAGAGAGGGGTATCCAGTTTTGTCTCATTGTTACCTTGTGCCCTCTCTCCCTCCCCAGTCATATCTATGCCTTGTCTAAAACCAGGTTAACACTAGGATTAGGTTGGTATAACTGCGTTGCTCGGGGTTTTGAAAAATATACACACACCCCACCCCCAAGTGACACAGTTAAACTGACCTAATAATCCCTGATGTAAACTGTGCTAAGGTGACAGGAGAAGTCTCCATCCACATAGCTATCACCTCTCCGGGAAGTGGAGTGCCTATACCAACAGGAGAAGCCTTCCTGTCGGCATAAGTAGTATCTTCACTGAAGCACTACAGGGGCAGAGCTGCAGCATTTTAAGTATCGAGCTGCCCTAATACTTACTCTAAGCTCCATGAGGCCATGGATGTCTGTTCTGTTTTTACAGTGCCAAGCACAGTGGAGCTCCAGTCTATGATTGGGGCCTTCTGTGGCTACCACAATATAAATAATAAGTAATAATGAATTCACCAACTTCTGATGAGATTATTGGTATAGCAATATATATAGTGATTGATTTCAGCAGCTTCAGCTTTCTGGGGAGTGGTCATCAGACAAAGGGACAGTGGCTATAAGTGGCTGAGAGTACCATAGTCTGTGTAGTAAATGTCCTGGAAGGCCTAGATTTTGCCCAACCCTTGAAACGAATGATTGATTCATGGTATGACAGGCTTTTGGGGATTTAGAAACTAATGCTAGACCATGTTCATTGGAAATCCTGGTTTTCCATTGATGTCTAAAGGTATTCTCTAGCTTTGACCCCAGAGATATTAGACTTTAAAAATGGTTTATTTTGATCTTACTGTTGCATGTTCACTAAATCCTGAGCTTTAGAATTACTTCTTGGCCTGTATCCTGGGCATGGAGGTAGCAGAGTAGAGATAAATATGGTGGTGTGGTGGGCATGCAGAGAAATGTAAGAATACATACAGCTCCATACAAATGCACAAACTGTATCAGTCCCCTTATAGCTGATGTGATTGAGTGCATGCATATTAGTTATTTGTTATTGCTCACTTGTAGCCTCTTGAAAATTTAAGCCAGCACTTCTCTGTATTTATGATCATTATCATTCTAAACATATTTTAAAACACCACAAGTCAACAATCTCAGCAGGCTATATTGTTCAAAGTGGCAAAATTATTTTGGATGCTGTGCATGTGACAGTCTAACACACCGCATGTCTTCACATTTGTTGATTTGTGGCTTGTTGCAAGAGGGACTGATGATTGATCCTTAAGTGACTTGTAATTTATCAAAGACCAGATATGATTGCCCCTGTATCTGATTAACCTTCCTTGTAAGATGGCCATCATTTTTGTAATGACAGTAGATTATTCCATACTTGCAAAGATGGATATCAGATAGTATTAATCAATAGCCTACAAAAGATAATACCTTGAATTCACTGGATTATCTATAAAGTCTGTCACAAATGATACAATCGTTTGTCAAATATACCGATTTCATATAAGGTACTTCTGAAGTGAAGTGCTTTTTATTTTAGTGCAAAATACAAAGTGATACAAGTATAGCAAAATGTATGCTTTGTTTTCATAGTATAATCAGGTTTAAGATTAGCAGCCGTGTTAATCTGTATCCGTAAATAAAACGGTGGAGACTTGTGGCACCTTAAAGATTAACCAGTTTACTTCAGTATAAGCTATCATGGGCTACGATGAAGTGGGCTATAGCTCACGAAAGCTTATGCTGAAATAAACTGGTTAGTCTCTAAGGTGCCACAAGTCTCCATCATCTTATTTATAGTATAATCAGGCACCAATGCTGACTGTTATAAAAGAGCAAGTAAAAATTTCTCTGAGTGACAGATTTGATTGTCATTTCCAGACCACATTACATAGGCTTTTCTTTGTCACATTTGTATAGAGAGAGCTTGATTTAATAAGATAACATTGCACAGGATAAAATGGAGGTTAAAATGAAGTATTGCTCCCTGTTCTTACTTAAGAAACACCCTTTGTGCTCTCGCTCTCGCTCTCTCTGGACCAGATCTATTTTCATTTGTTTTGTCCTCATAATGCTATAATGGTGCATCCCTCCCCGGTATTCTTTGATGCAATTCCATTTTTAATGTGTTTTCAGATTTAAATTAACCTTCATTTACTATTCAACCACACAAAGAGTGTATATTTCAGTATGCAGAAATGCTTGTCTGCTGATTAACTTCCTTGTCCCTTTCTGGGAGGTGGGAGGCATTAATTCCTGGGAGGGTGACTCTTACATCATGTTTAGACAGTTTTCAAGCTACGGGGAAGCTTTTTTTTTCAGTGTCATTTTATGAAACGCGTTAATACATTGTACCAAAACTGCCGTTCAGGTCTGAATGGAGCTCAGACGCAAACTGCCACTCTTAAAAGTGAACAGATGGACAGCTTAGTCGGAAAAGCAATGGAACAGTATCTTGCTCACATTTTACTTAAAAAGAAAAATTGCCCATGTTAGAACGAAATGGATGCTTCTGAACAGAAAATGGCTCAGGAGACACTGTAACATGTATCTAAAAAGTATATATGCTCTTCCTGTATAAAATGTGCTTCTAATGTAGCAAAGACTAAACATGTTCAGTTGCCAGGGTTGGAATCATGCACACCCCCGCTCAGGAAAGCATTTAAGCATGATTAAGCTTAATTGCTGAATTGGGGATGAATTGCTGAATCAGGACCTTTACTCCTTCAAGAAAGACCACTTTTCTCCCCCTCCAAGCCTCACTCCCAATTATATACATAGCTATACTCATTAACATCCCTTATTGCAGAAAAGTATGGCAGGAGTATCTAGTAACATTATGAGTTAATTTTTTTTAGAAAAGCACCTATGTCCTATTTTCAAAAGTGATGCAGGCACTTAGGAGGTTAAGTTACATTGACTTGTCATGAGAAATTTTACTCTATATCTAGCAATATCATACAACTGTAGAAAATAATAACATGCATAAATGCTATACATTTTCTTATAGGGGACATGCCCTACAAATCTGTTCCTTTGCTTGTGAACACACACATACAATGGTTCATTGTACAGAACACATGGAAACATATACTGGTATATGAAAAGAGCTGTCCTGAATCCTAGGGTATGTCTTCACTGCCCGCCGGGTTGGGGGACAGTGATGGATCTATCAGGGGTCAATTTATCGTGTCTACTGTAGATGCGATAAATTGATCCCAGAGCACACTCCCCATCGACTCTGGAACTCCACCTCTGCAATAGGTGGAAGCGGAGTCGATGCGGGAGTGGCAGCGGTCAACTCGCCGCCTTGTGGACGGCCAGGTAAGTCGACCTAAGATACACCGTCTTCAGCTACACTATTCACCCAGGCCTTACTTACTATATGTGAACCATTATTTGCTGTTGCCGTCCTGTAAGATTGACAGCATATAAGTGAAAGCAATGCAGGTGGATGCTGTGATGTTGTAAAGCAGAAGATTTTGTTTAACCACTCACCTTTGCTCTGACTTTTCTCTGTTCCTTACTAAAAATGAATGGTGGCCATGCCCCATAAACTACTCAAACAATCCATTAGGATAGCTGTAGAAATTCGCAAACTATCACATGTTAGTTTAGCTATTCACCGGTTATTAATCTTCTCAGTTCAGGGTCACGTTATTTTGTCTTCAGCATTTTTCACCATGTCTGATGATGTCTAGAGTGTTGAGGTCCCAGAAGTTTGATTGTCACCAAGCTTCAGATGTTTTTGACTTTAAGTCAATTTGCAGTTCTTGTATAAATGTTGCATTAGCAAATAAAAAAACAGGGGGGAAATGTTGCAGCTTGTCTGAATATTTAGTGTATTCCTGTGGGTGATTTCCAGTCTTTGATCACATATCAAAAGCAGAATGATTTAAATGCTACTGTTGATTTATATGATCTCTAGTCAGTGTCTTGTCCTGCACAGGCTTTCATAGATTGTAGCGCTAGAAGAGACCATTATGACCATCTAGTCTGACTTCATACATAACACTGGCTATAAAATGTCACCCATTAACAGACTTACATTATGTCCAATAGTTCTTGGTTGAGCTAGAACATTCTATTGGAGAAAGTCATCCAGTCTTGATTTAAAGACACCAAATAATGGAGCTCATACCACATCCCTTGCTAAGCTGTTTCCAATTATCCTTGCTGTTGAGAATTTGCATTTTGTTATGTCTTTGTGGGATGCGGGCATATGCTAGGGGACTGGATGATGATTATAGATTTTTAGGGGCAAATTCAGAGAGAACATTAATGGCAGCATAAGTTTACATGTCACCTCATCATTTGAAATGGGTGAATTTGGTTCAGTCATTGGAATTTACACTTTCGTTTTGTTTTCATTGTGTAATTTACCTGAATAGATAGCTATTCTGCCTGCTTTACATGGATGCCTTAGGCTTCTAACACTTCAGTTTAATCTGTGTCTGCTGTCTCAAATTTTGCCACTCTTAAGGTGGTCATTATTTTCTTTAAAAGTTTGACAGATTTTATGACGACACCAAGATTGTTGTTGAGCGTATTTACAGGATAACCCAAGCTTTGTTTCTGCCTTCTCAAAAACAACAGTGTGGCATTCAATCTTCACTGTCTGCACAGGCAAAAATAGGGTGACCAGACAGCAAATGTGAAAAATTGGGAGAGGGGGTGGGGAGTAATAGGACTCATATAAGAAAAAGAACCAAAAATTGGGACTGTCCCTATAAAATTGGGACATCTGGTCACCCTAAGCAAAAATGTCACCTACCTAAAAAAAACAAATCAGTGTATCTTTTTACTCTCTTTTTGCTGTCACGGCGCTGACAGTTATCGGTCTGCTTCTGGGGGGTTTTGCAACCACATCATGTGGTCCCATCTGCTTAATCTCTCTCCTTGTTTGTCAATATGCCCTTTTGTCACCAGCATCCTGCTTCTTGACCAAACTGCAACTGCAAGTACTTCTGGTTCCATGACATTATCATCTCTAGAAAAAGAAGAAGAGGTTATTTAATTTATATCCTAGCTAATTCATATCTAAACACTGGCAGACACCCAAATAACCCTTTCTCAGAGGATTAAAATCAGCCCTAACATGGCAAGGGAAAAGGCGACTGAATTATTTACATAATGCAATAATTTAGTCACAGACCCAGAATGACCATAATAAACAGCACTCATAAAATAGATCACCATTGACTCCGAATATTTTCATTTTCTCTCTTTTTCTGCTTTATTCTACAGTCCAGAGTGAAGGTGTACCCAAACTGTTACAGCTTTGTAATCCTCTTGTCCTTTTTTGAAAAAGTCGGACTTCCTTTTTGCCTAGAACAAACCTAGAAAATATGTTTTTAAATCACCCCAATGTTAGGTTTCATGTTAAACTTATATTCAGCCACCAAGTATGGTTTAGTACCAATATTATGCTGTTTAAATATTCCTGGAAAATGGTGAGATCATCTCTTCTCTTACTGGTATTTTGTTACCCTTACAAGACAAATTAGTTTCTTAACTCCTCATGTCGAAGCCAAAGTCAGCAAACAAAATTTCAACAACAATACCAGAGTGACCTAAATTTGAAGGTGAGAACACCTGCTCACTCAAGTGAGATACATGTGCTTGGAACACTTTAAAATTCTGCAGCTTAAACAAAGGAAGGTAAGACTCGGTCTTACTTGAAACCAACATAATACTATACAATGCAGGGCAAAATCTACGGCCTACTGCTTTGGTATGCTGTCCATTATCTCCTTTCATAATGGATTTTCAAAATCAGACACATCCAAGTCCAAAATAAAATGCCTGGGAGCAGCTATATGGTCTAATCACTGGTCCTTGCCAATTGAAACTAAGTAATGGAGATCTTTGAACAGCTATTTACTGCAAAGATAATTAAATCAAACAAGAATATTTCAAAAAGCATCCCCAAAATTCTGGGGTTATAAATGATCATTAAAAAATTACAACGATTTAGATTTTAAATCAAAGTTGTATGAGTGCCTAAACAAAAAATGAAAGATATATGGCCCAGAACTTTGAAACGTTAACTCTGATGGGTTTTTTGCATCAGAAAATCAGGTAGTTAAATGGGTGGGGCTTATTTTTGCACTTGAAAATCATTCCACAGGCAGGCACAATTGTTTGTAATTACAAAAATGGATGCGGAATGGAGGTCTGTGACAGGGTGCTAAGCAGAAAAGTGCTTAGCCAACCCTCCGTCACTCCAGCTTCAATTAAGGGAGGTGAATTGGAGTTGGGTAGATCACCTGGTCCTGACTGGGGAAACTGGAACAGCTGTTGCCTCTTCAGGCTGGTGCTGGGTAATAGGCCCAGGAGAAGGAAGCCAGAGGGGTGGAGCTGGAAAGAGGGAAGCTGTACCAGAGGAAAGGCAGTGAGGGGAAGCGGGGAGAAATAGCTTACACCCCCACCCCCTCTGGCTGGTAGACTGTAAGAAGGGGAGTATGTGTATACTGGAAAGGCGGTGGTAACCCAGCTTGTAAATAAAAGCACCAGGTGAGCACTGCACTACAGTCTCTGTGTGACTTTTTCAGCCCAGCAGGGGGCAGGAGCTAGGAGGACCCTGCAAAGATCCCATTACATGGCCACAAAAAAAAATATATATATATAGCCCTATATCTGCTTTTGCTATGAGGGCATCTGTATGCACATCAGGGCCAACTGAGGCCTATGAAATCAGACACAAAAAAGACTCAATATAATTTATTGAACTCGCCTTTCAGTATTGTTAATCAAAGTCAGTTTCTCCAGAATCACCCATGAATGCACAATCAACAGTGATAACTTTATGCATTTGAATGGAGTTTAGTAAATACTGTGGTCTGTTATTTTTCCTGTTTGCACAGGGGGACGGGAGGTACAAGAGGTGCTCCGAACATTAAGTACCTGAGGCCATAGAATGGCTGGCCTCAAATTTATAGCTCCTGCATAAATCCCCAGACCCACACAAAGGATGCTAAAACTTCAGTGAACCTTTTCCCTAACCCTGTTGTGTGTTATCTGCTTACTGTACATCAACAGCAAAGGCAACATTCTGTTCATTTTCAATAGTGTTGGACTTGACCCTTTGTGCTTGGCATTGCTTTCCTGTGTCTTAGCTCCTTATTTGAAGCATCTGGTAATTGAACATAAACCCCTGCACTTGAGCATTCATGCTTGAACCTGTAATTACTTTGTCATCCACATTGGATTTCATTAAACTTCTAACAGATTCCCTGGCATGCTCCAATGACAGTACATGGTACAGGAAGTAAGCACCTTGTGTGCTGAAATGGCTTTGGTCTATACGGCACCCTCTTTTCCAACTCGGAATAAAATCCTCTTCATTGCATTCTCCAGCAGCCACTTCGGCCTGAGAGCTGCTCAGGCTCTCTAACTCCGGCATTGCCTCCAAGTCTATTGTTAATATGTGGGTACCAAATAGTACCCAGGAGCTTGAAGAAAACTTACACGAGTTACCTGAGCAAAGACTCACTTTCTTCCAGGTAAAGAGCCAGACCAGGTTTGTTCTCCCTCCATGAGTTAGCTTCAGTTCTTATGTATGTAAAACATGCCCACGCTGTTCAGCACTGGTGAGGTCTCAGCTGGAGTACTGTGTCCAGTCCACTGTAAGAAACGTGTATAAACTGGAGAGTGTTCAGAGGCAAAATACAAGCTGTTGAACTATCAGGGTAATTAAGCACAGCAATAGGCTTCTAGCTGTGGAATCCCCGACACTGCAGGTTTTAAAGAACAGCTTAGGCAAACACCTGTCAGGGATGGTCTAGGTATACTTGGTTCTGCCTCTGTGCAGGAGGCTGGACTTAATGACCTCTCAAGGTCCTTTCTGGCCCAACATTCTGTGATAATAGTCTAGTCTCCTGAAGGCTATAGCACTTCGATTGAAGCTTGAGTGTTGGGTTTAGTGTGTGGATGCCGGATGGTAGTGATGGCGTGTAGTACGCAGAAAAGTCAGACTAGATGATCTGGTGGTCCTTTCTGGTCTTAAACTCTGACTCTGTGAAGCTTTTTGGGGGTCTGGGTCTTCAAATATGCTTATGCAGTGCTCAGCGTAATGCTATTCTTCTGGAGATGTTTAATAATAGTGGAGAGCAGAGAGAGACCAGGCTCCTTATGAACCCTGTCTATGCCATTCTTTACATTAGTCCAATGGGGCTCTATGATGAGTGCAGCCGTTCTCAGACTGTGGGTCGGGACCCCAAAGCAGGTCATGATCCTGTTTTAATGGGTTATCAGGGCTGGCTTACACTTGCTGTGGCCTGGGGCTGAAGCCAAAGCCCGAGCTCCACCATCTAGGGCTGAAGCCCAAACTCCATTTCCAAGGGCCAAAGCCTGAGGGCTTCAGCCCTGCATTGCAGGGCTCAGATTATAGGCTCCCTTCCTGGAGCTTGAAGCTGTTGGGCTTTGGCTTTGCTGTCCCCCAGGCCCGGGACAGTGGGGCTTGGGCTTTGCTTTTGCCACTCACCCACCCAACCAGTGCAATGGGGCTCGGGTGGGCTCAGGCTTTGGCCCCCTTCCTGGGGCCATGTAGTAATTTTTGTTATCCAAAGGGGGTCACAGTACAATGAAGTTTGAGAACCCCTGCTCTAGTGATTACAATATAGGAAGCCAGGCCAGGGCTTCTGGTTTATTTTTCTGTTAAGCATGTGCAGTGGACTTGTGTACCCTGGAGAGAGTCATTCTGGCAAAAAATGTAAATGTAGGGACTTGAAGCTAAGCACTTACGTCCGTTTTTAGGCACCTAGATAAGCTGTCTGATGCTCAGAGGTACGAAATCAATGGAAATGGTAGGTGCCCATTGTTATGATGGGGGACGTTTGTACAGTGCAACCCACATACAGAGGAGAGAGACAGAGAGAGAGTCCCCGCTCTGAAGAGTTTATAATCTAAATAGACAAGATTGGGGAAATGGTAGTGCTATTATCCCCATTTTACAGATGTGGAACTGAGGCACAGAGACACTGATTTGTCCAAGGTGTTGCAGGGAGTTTGTAACAAAGCCAGGAACCGAACCCCCATCTCACAGGTCCCAGTCCAGTGTCTGTATCGCAAGACTTGCCTTTTTCAGCCCAGTACCTCTGAAAATCAGGTCACATGGTTAGGTGACTAAATACATATTTCGGTCCCTAACTTTAGAGACCTACCTATGAAAACATTGGCCGTACGTCCCTTTGGGACCAATCATTTGAGATGCTCAACTCCCACTGAATCACAGGCTCCTTTTGTTTGTCTCAGTCCTGAGCATGTTGCAAACAGTCAGCCTTTTGGGGTTTAAAATACTCTATCCTCCCACCTCATTCGGGACTTAGCAGGCTTCATCCTTTGTTTGCTAAGCACTTTGACGTCCTTGAATGAAAGGCATTGCAGTTATTAACATTATAGCATTCCTATCCCTTCACAGTCTGAGCACACAATATTGCCAGGTTGGAAATGTACACGCTTGAAATGGGACCCTGTGTGGCGCCGCGATGCAGTGGACCCACAAACCAGCCTAGCTCTAGTTAGAAATCCCCAATTCATTTGAAGTCTTTTTGGTCACTGAGGATAAACTGTTCTCCAGCGTGGAGTCGTTCATTACTCTGCTGTTGCTCACTCGTTTCATTCAGAAGCTGACATTCACACTGACTTTAAAAACATGCATCTGTCTCTGACTGTCTGCCTCTGATTTATTGATGTTGCTTATTTTGTGCCACAGCAGATTGTGTCCCACTATGTCATATACGCTAGAGCAACATGACACAACACAGCCTGGCATGATCTACCACAAGCAAATATGGCAGTGCGGAGCTGTTTATTCTAAACAAACAATCCCTCCTAATGGACACAGAATCAATAAAAAAAAAAAATCAGGGCAGGCTGGTTTCTTTTCAAATTGGATAATTTGTTCTCCTCAGACAGTATCGGTGATACATACAGCTAGGTGGTTTGTAGCTATAAAATGTGTTGCAACTTCCCAAAATGAGACATGAAAACCAGATAGTGCAAACGGGCAGGGAAGATTTTCTTCTGGTAGAATACAAGTGACAAAAGCAACAGTTACAGCAGGCACATTGATGACAAATGCTACCCACATCTTCTCACTTTGAAGGTTAATAGGAAAACTCTTGCTAAAAATATAGTGCGACATAAGCAAACTGAACTAAACTAATCAGAAATACAGCAGATTCTGGTAGCCTGCAATCAGCAGTAAAACAAAGAGAAACAATGCAGATCAAAAGATAGGTCAGAAAAGCTTGAATGCTCTCTGGGCATTCTTTTGTATGTATTATGGGCCAGATCCTTAGCTGGTGTCAATTGGCATAGCTGCACTGAAATGAATGGAATAATGCTGATTTACACTAGCTGAGGATCTGGCCCTGGAAGCATGTTCTCTTCTCAAATGACCTAAGCTTTCAAAACACACTGGAAACTCAGCCAGTACGTGATCTGTCAGATATTTTTGGCATGCAAAGAAAAACTGTATGTAAAATAAGAAAATGAAGTTTCCTTTACGTGATAAGCACTAAAACTGTAGTCCTCAAAAATTGCTGACTGGAGGGGAAGAAAAAAAGAAAGCAGCTTTCCTATTCTATTGAGCTTTCAGTGACACCTACAGGCAAGCGTGTTAACTACTCATCGGCAGTGTTTGTAGCAGTGGGTCAGATCAAACTGTAAATCTCATTTACTCCCTGTCCTCTCAATACTTATCTAGGAAAGCCTTTCTATTAATTATGGTTGAAATTCATCCATCGGCCATGGGAACTGAACTCTTTCATTGTATGGCAGGGCTGTATTTGGCCCTAGGTATATTAATCTACAACATATACTTACATATGTATGCTTGCAAAACATGCTATTTCACTCAATTGCTCTTATTTTCTTAATCTGTCATTAGTTCCTTTTCAAAACTGGAAAATTGATTTTTTTTTACCCATTTGGTGTTTGAAGAAAATAAAAACCCTTAGAGAAACTTAACATTACCTTTTACAATTTATTATTTGGCTGTATTTCCAATAGCGTCCATGCAGTAAACTGAATTTTCTCAGAACTCCCATTCAACAATTTTGATTGCTTTTATTTTTAACTAGCTGAACTTTCTGAACTTTCAGAACTAGCTGAACTTTTCTGAACTAGTTTCAGAACTAGCTGAACTTTCTCAGAACTCCCATTTTCAACAATTTTGATTGCTTTTATTTTTAAAGCCATATCAAAGTGCACAAAAGAGTTTCCAAAAGCAAATGTTCACTTGAATTTCAAATAAAAAAACCTTTCAGTTTGACCTCTTTTTCAAAACAATTAGCTGCCCTTCTTCTCTGTAAAGGTTATTTAGCAAAGATAGCTGAAGAAAATGATCTGTATTTAGGAGAACATCATAGTGGAAGAACAAAAAAACCCATCTCTGCTGTAGCATATAGGTAAATGGTTCATTTGTCTTTCTTGTATAGTAACTAAGAGCAATAGAGAATGAATAAATAAATAGCTATTTCATAGAAAATTTTGACTAGCTCATTAAAAAATTCTTCTTGTAGCTGATTTTGAAACATGGAGACTACCCAGAACAATTTTGGTGTCACTGAAGCACTCTCTTTGATTAAATAGGTGCGTCAGACTATGAATTTAACAATGCAAATCAAATAACTTTGATTACCATTTGGCCTCATTTTGCCAAGGTCTGTCCACTTGACTGTCCTCAACTGGCTTGTGCATAGCACTTTCCATTTGCTGCTGCAACTAGCACTATTAAAGAGAACTTTTTTTTTTTTTTTTTTTTTTACTTTCCCAGTCCTTGAAAACAGATTGGTAAGCATTCTCCCCAGAGTGATTTGTAAATTGCATCTCAGGGGGCTCACATTCATGCTAAATATGACTAGGGTCAAAGTCTTGCCTGTATTCCACTCAGGTGTCATTTGTCATCAGGCTGTATCAGCCATTCAGTGAAAAACAGTATGTTAAAATATAACATCACTGTGCTTCTCGACACTAAAAGATTAGGAACCTGAGGCAAGGGCACCTGTAGCTCCTATCTATTTCCACTGGGATTATGTTTAGCATCTCTGAAAGCGTGTGTGTATGTGTGTGTTTCAGCAACCAGTCCGTGCCCTTCCCTTCCCTTCCCTTCCCTTTGGTATGGATGACCTCTTACATTTTTGCAGGATGTCACAGGGAAGTACAAACTAGACTCAGCAAAAACTAGCCGCTAATATTTGTTTAGGGCCCAATCCTGCAAGGTAAATTATAGGACTCTAGTAGCAGCTGAAGGTGATCAGGACAAAAGGGGGGAGGGGTCAATTTTTTAGCAATTCCAAAAACTAAAAAAATAAAATTTAAAAAATAAATCATTTCAGGTCCACTGAAATATTTTGTTTTGACAAAACAAATATTTCATTTTGATTTTGAGCATTTTAAACCTTTTTGATTTTTTTAAAATAGAATTACTAGAATTTTTTTAATGAAAAGATGTTTCTAGCTGAAAAATCTAATTGTTTATCTTGAAAATGTGGAAACTGGCCATTTCAACATTTTTGGAAAATTGTATTGACTTTTTTCCAAAATAAAAAAATTCAGCAAAATTAACATGAATTCAATAAATATTTCAGTGTCATCAAATCTGCATTTTTTAAGCTAAGTAAAAAGGTTAGTGAAAAAAAATTTGCTCAATTCTATTTATAAATTTGTAGGAGACACTCATGTTTCTCAGCATCACATCCTTAAACATTTTATAGGGTTTTTGGAGAGGGCTGAGGGAGTTCCTGTCTAAATGTTTATTGTAATCCTGATAGGATTTTATTGTATCATTAATGATGTATTAGGACATGTAGAGCCCTTAAAAGGTGGGTGTTTTATTATTATTATTTGAAATTGTTTGGGAGATGGGTGTACAGAAATAGTAAATTAAGATTTCCTTTGAAATGTCCTCAAATTTCCATAAACTTTACTTCACAGTATCAGGCCCATGGGGAATTTTGCATGAGCGTAGCAAGACCAGTGTAGCCCTCACTGGTACAAAACCCTAGAGTAACATGCTGGGCTGCTGTAAAGTGTAGCTTGAATCAAGTGTGTCTTAATCCGTTCAGGGGATGGGGGGAGAAACTAATGTACTCAATCTTTTAGACTCTGAACCTCTAGCTAACATATAACATTTATAATGAAACACAATAGTCAGTACAGACGTTGTAGGCCTACTTATGGTAATACTATGCCTGAGTTGGGAGGTACCATACTGTATTTCTTTACCTGTTCTGCTAATTTTCCTGCTGCACATTGTGGAAATCCATATTACCCAAGTCTTCTATTCCTTGTATTTATGTAATTAGTGAATCAAAAACAGTCCAACTTCATTCTCAAGTCCATATGGTTTGAAAGCATGACCCACACCCTAACAAAGTCAGTGGAACTCTTTCTCTTGACTTCAGTGGGGTTTGAATCAAGCCCTAAATGCCCATATTTTTAACATTTATCTTTGGATTAGATACATCATCTTGGAGATGCCTAAACAATAATTTTATCATTCTACTTTGGGAGGCCAACCCAGTTATCTCAGCAATCTGCCAAGCTACAGCACTCTCAAACCCTACCAGATTGGGTTCCTTGGGTGAGTTAGGTGGCCAGGTGCCTATCTTCCCTGGCTTGTGAATCACTTTGGGGCCAGGTCAGGAGATGAGCACCAGATGCCCACAGTAAGGGAGCAGTGTGCATGCTTAGACAGAAGCAAAAACAGCTTGGGAATGTTTATTGCAAAAAATTAGGTGCCAAGTGAGTTTAGGTGCCTACAGGATTTCAGTGAAAGTTTTGTGCATCCCAGTGGTCCTGGAAACTGGGACACAAATGCCTAAAACAGACAGGTGCATAACTCCTTTTGTACATTCAGGCCCTTGTCCCCTGGCCTTGTCTTTTAACAAACTGTAAAATGTTCAGCAGTGTTTATGCATAACATTTGTGTCACTGCCTCACGAGCAATACTTCTTAATATCATTACGTTAGTGAACTTCGTCTGCATCAGTCGGGTATATGGGAACTATTTGCTTTGCTGTATCTCTGGAAATCTCACTTGGATCCTGCTAAAGTATTGAAACATCTGATATCTCAAGACAGAATGAGAAATCCTTCATAAAGAGCTGTTTGGGAGCAAGGGTCACAGCTATTTTAAAAACAAAATAATTCTTTTGGCTTCAAAGGCATGTAAATCAAGGGCAGGTGGGGGAGGAAAGAGGATGCGGTTGAGAGAAAGTATCTGTTGAGAGCTACAGTATAAGCTTTGAAATGTTAATAATAGTAAAATTCATCCTTGTGCAGGCAGCCAACATAAGGCTTATGCATCATTTAAAATCTCCCATTTAAGAGGAATGTGGTGAGTGGCCTCATGTGGGCCCACTTCAAAACAGAGAATTTCACCCAAAATGAATGGACTTAAGAGCATCAGGATTTGGAAGATGGTAAACAGGTGTACCAAACAAATACACAGTTTGCAATAAAAGCCACGAATAAGGGAGGTTCTGAATGTCTTCAGTTTAATTTTAATATGTTCTTGCTTCACTTTCATTGCTGCTGCTTTAGCACTCTGTATGATTCAGAGAAGAAGTGCATGTTAGTCCATGAAAGAATGGTATCAAGGTACTGCTCAGTTTGGGGAATACACACAAAGAAGTTTTTGATAACACTAGTGAACCAATACACTGGTTGATAAACCTTGCAGCATGTATTCTCAGATAAAATGAAGGTGATAAACTGACAACATTTGTAATAAAGGGAGGATGAACAGGTTCTGATGAAATATTCTGTGCTCTTTGGCTCCTTCCCTAAATTTGAACCAAACCTTTCAAATTTGATTCCCCTTCCCCCCGCCCCCTCTCCACATGTGGCCATTATTTATTTTATTTCCATACACCTCTCCTACTCTTCCAGGCTGCGACTGGAAGCAGACATCCTGAAAGATTTGCAGGTGGTATTTTCAAGTCAGCTGAAAACAGAGGACTCAAGGGCCTTTTCTTACAAAATTCCCAGCCCAGTTTTACAAACTTAATAGTTGAATTTAGGGTGACCAGATGTCCCGATTCTACAGGGACAGTCCTGATTGGGCGGGGGGGGACTTTGTCTTATATAGGTGCCTATTACTCCCCACCCCCGGCCCGATTTTTCACACTAGCTGCCTGGTCACCCTAGTTCAGTTGCTCCTTTAAGCATCCTCCTAACTCTTCAGTTCTTGTCCTAATTAACCTCTTAACTTTTTAAAAGTTCACCCATCAGTTAAGAGGTTGCAACAAGCTGCCTAGTGTTGTAATCAGCTCTTGAAATCGGTGTATTTCTAAAGGAAAAGGGAATCATTCTTCTCTTGTGTGTTCTCTGTTTGTTATTTACAGATCCAACACGTGTTGTGGTGCCACCTTCCAGCACGGATGTCACTGTTGGAGAAAGTATTGTCCTGCCTTGCCAGGTATCTCATGATCACTCGCTAGATATTAGGTTTACTTGGTCATTTAATGGACACCTGATAGACTTTGAGAAAGACGGGGATCACTTTGAAAGAGTTGGAGGGGTAAGTATTAATCACCCCCAAAAGCCATTCACGTTATACTGAGACACAGCAATGACCATAGATAACTGAGAAAAGGACTGTCTACCCAGAACCAAACTTAAAGGGGAATATAAAGTAGTGATATAGCCTTGCTAATAGTGAGAATTTTATCTTATGTTTTACTGACTACTAAGCAAAGCATTAAATAGGTACTATATCCTATATGTAGTCATTCATATAGCCCAATATGACTGAGATTTCTCGGGGTCTATTTTTCTGTATTTCTTGGGGGACATATTTCATGCAAAGAAATGCCGCTAATGCTAAAGAGACCTACAATACATTGGCAGTGCCCTTTGTGTAGAATAGATTTCTTAATCTGCCCCAAGGGGAATAAATTCCTTAATGTTCTCCTCCCTCCTGAAGCAGCAAAGTATAAATTGAATGTAATTGTAAAACTCTGTATTCACATAAAAAGTAGGAGGGATTTGGGGAGCCTGCTTTTCTGGAGCTCTGTAACCTGTTTGATGAGTCTTTGTCATTGTCAGATGTTTCTATACCCTCATAAATCAATGTGTACTCCTTCTTGTGCAAGTTTACATCTTCAAAATAAGTATCCCCTCCCCCCCCACAAACTACATAATGTGCATAATATTATGAACAGTCTTGCCTCTGGATCAGGTTTTCTTTCAGTGTTTTACCATCTGATTTTTCTGTCTGTGTGATATGGCTGGCTGGTATTAATACCACTTTTTTGTTTATCTGAAATCTAAACTGTGACACCAGATGATGCAAATATTTTCAATGATCAAAGACTATCCTACTCATAGGTTAGAAAGATTATGTCCATGAAAATATGGTATTGAGTAAAAGAGCAGGTCTGACAAGAGTTTTCACCATTGTGATCACATTCAAAATATAAAGTAGCTCCTTCCAGAATAGACTATGGGATTAGGAATGCACCCATAAAAATTCTCTCTGCTGTGTGAGTTACATTCTTTCATTTCAAATTCATTCAACTAGGAATCCCACACCTTTCACCTCTCGGTCATTAATTCACACACAGCTCCCCAAGTTGTTACTGTCTGATCGCTGCCTAGCAGCCTGTGTGAAATGTGTTCACTTTCTTCTAGCACATCCGAAAACAACTGCCGAAATCAGCACTAATTAACACTTTTGTTAGCAGCCTCCATGGAGAATCTCCAAACTAAATGGGCACAGGGCATGAACTGTCTTCTTCTATCTGCTGAATGAGGCATGGTAAATTGGTGTGACAGTGTGGGGAAGTTTGCCCGACTGCTATCTGGGCCAAACCTCTTCTTTCTGTCTGTTGAAGGCCTCTGTCTCCATGGCTGTGAATCTAGTACCCTTGTGGCCATTAAACTCACTGAACTCCATGCCTTAATTATATCATTTTCTTTTTTTTTAGATCATCAGAACATTGGGCCCAATCCTGCTCCCATTGAAATCAATGGGAATTTTCGGTTTTAGTTGAATGGGATCAACATTTGGCCATTTTTATAGTCTTAGTGGGTCATATTGTCTTTTCTCTGCAGGGATCCCCTGCACGGCAAACAGAGCAGCAGGAAGAGCACCATGAGGCAGCCAATCTTTCTACATGGTACCTTGTCTGTGACAGTGTCTTTGAGATTTGACTTAATAGATGTAGGTTGGTATTTTCAAAGGAACCTAAAGGAGTTACTGCATCCAAATCTCACTGAAAGTCAATGGGAGTTGGGTGCTATTTAGGGATGGGCCCTTTTGAAGATCCCAGCTGCAGTGAATATTACTAATTATCAAAGCCACTAAGTTGAAGTTATTTCTCAAAGCCTAAAGCCTTAAATATACCTTTGCAGTCAGGGTCCTCTGTATGAAGGTGACAGTCTCATGGTGCTTTTGTATGAAGGTGACAGTCTCATGATGCTTTTGGTGTTCCTGCAGTGTTCATGAGCAGGTTTCCTCATGGGGCCTGTAGGAAAGAAAAATGCCATACTACTTCAGTACGAAGTCCTAGACATGCCTTTGAAAAGAGAACAAGGGAGCAAGGCAGAAATAGAGTCCTTTTCATTAATCACATCAGTACTTGGTCTCTCTACTGAGATTATTGACATAGGTATCTCATTTGAAAGGGGATTTAGTTATGCAAAACCACACCCAATAAACATGAGATCTCATTACACAAGGACTCATCATGAACAGCCATCCTGAAGTAATAACTACAAGCAGTAGTGGGGATCGAACTGTTGAGCTAGAGGTGAAAAGAGCCCCTGAGTCATCCAGTGCACCTTAACATCTAAGTTCTTAATAATAATGTGAGGCAATCTAAGGCGCTATTGTCAGTAGTTTGAAATATGAATAATACACTTGCTGGTTTAATGTGTTTTCACTTGTAATTGTTTTTAATTTTCACACTTTTATGTAATACCATCTCTGGGAGTCTTACACACTGGGTACTGTAAAATGTATATATTTAAGCCAGGACCATCCCTGTGGTAGGTGCGGGGCCAGAGCAGAAGTGACGAATCCGTCACTTCTGGGACTGACTGCACTGGCCAATCACCACCAGCCCGTGGGGGCCCCCAAGTGTGGGGCCCAGAGCAGTTGCCCCGATTTGCCATACCCAAGGGACGGTCCTGCATTTAGTCATTATAAAGGAGGTTTAAACTAGGAATAACAGATCCACGGGTCTCTCCCCACAACCAACCAAACTTTGGATGTTATTCTTCTGATTGAAAAGAATTGATAACACAGATGAAAAGTTTTCACCCCTTGAATTTTCAAAGGGGTAGAGCACAGATTGAGGAGTTGTGTATGACTTCTTTTGAGGTCATCTGGGCCCACAGGACCAAAATCCCTTGCAGTTCACTGAAAATGTAATGTTTAGGTTCATTTGAATACAAAATTTGAAAACTGGGTTGTGTGAAGGTAAGTGCAGTATTTCATACAGAGTATGAAATGTATCTTATCATATTGCATGCCAATATACCCAACTGTGGTAGAAAATATGAAATATGATGTATGATTAATAAAAATGTTTCTAAAAAAAGCCTTAGCTCTTGCATAGGTTATGCTCATAGCATGGATGGAAAGTTTGCTTTTGTTTAGAAATTCAATGCTATTTTTCACATTTCCAATTTTGTCTAGTTGTACCCACTCTATTTTGTGCTGGTCTGGTGAAGATTTAATCTCTAACCTGGTTGCAACAGAAAAAAATATTTAATTTTATTTTTCCCTTTGTCTGCTTGAATTCAGTGTAGCTAGCAGAAAAGATGGAAGAAGCCAAATATGTAGTCACTAGAAGTAGTTCAGGGAAACAAATAGATTTTCACATCTGGCCTTCATGGACATTTCACAAAGTTAGAGCCTCTTCTACACTTTAAACAGAGTGATGGTCTCCATTTACATTTGTCAGGTGTGAAAATTAGTGCTGCGGGGAAAAGCAAATGCAATTTATGAGCCTTGTTATCATTTTGAGAGGGGGATGAACAAAATTAATTTGAAGATGCAACATATCACTCAGAAATCTGCACTCTAGGGTACACAGCAACAGAGACAGCTGTGTCTAGTGATTCTACTTGATAGGGCTCCAAAACTAAAATTGCAAACTTTATTAATATTCTTCACTGAAGATGCCATAATCACAATCTTACATTGAGATTTCTAATGTACTAAAAGCATTGTGTCTGAAGAGTATACAAATATTGAGATACATTTACATACATAAACATAATTAGTTCTATTCAACTGTTAATCAGACTGTGCATTAGTGTTGTTCTTCGCTAGGTGAAGCAAGATTTCCTCAGAGAGTGCTGTTCTCATGATCTTTAATATATAAGTGGTGGGCAATCAAAATGCTGGCTGTAAGACAAGGCTGTCAAACTATTGCAGATGCCTCATAATTTAGGCTGGTTTTCACCTGTGAAATGGCTGTAAGCAGAACATAGATATCTGAATACCAATTAAGTCTATAAATTGGATGGCAGGAGAGAGAAATAAGAAATCATAGAGAATCTGCCTCACATAAGTTTTGTCACATCATTTCAATGGTAAACTGTCTGTCTGACCCAAACCAGACTCCACCGTCCCTTGTAGAAACTATAATTTTAGAAATGCTACTGCTTTTATCTTCAAGGCAGGTTCACGTATTTGTAGTAGGCCACACAGCTTCCATTACTAATGTTTTCATCAGCTGGTGTAAAATAAATCCATTAGTCACAGTGTCCTTCATGTGGTAATGATGTTTAGAGCTCATTAAAAAGTAATTGTAACCACTTTTCCCTACTTTATCAGCAGGATTCAGCTGGTGATTTGATGATCAGAAGCATCCAGCTGAAGCATGCTGGGAAATACATCTGCACGGTGCAAACAACTGTGGACAAGCTATCAGCTACTGCAGACCTGATTGTAAGAGGTATTTGAATTTTGTTGTTGTTGTAAAACTACTTTTTGCACTATCTGCTGCTCTTGGTAATACAATGCATGGTCTCAGAGAAATTCATTAAAATCCCAACACCTTATCATTATTGTAAGAAATAAGCTCTGATGTACCACACAGTACATTTTCCAAACATTGCACACAAAAATCCTTGTATATGTGTTTATATATCCATCACAAAACGTTCATAACTTGCAGAAATAAGATTTTGTTTTGTTACTTTTGCAGCTGAAATACTGTAATGTTGTCACTAAATTTGTTGCTGCCAATACTGCATTGCTTCTCCAGATTAATCATGATCTAGTAAAACCACCATCATGGTTAACTTTGAGATCAAATTCTTTGTATGCTTAAATGATCTGTGAATGTGGCCTTTAATTTGAATGTATTCAATCTCCATTCTGGGTCACTGGCATGAATATAGCCTGAAATCAGTGTACAGTTGCTGGATGGGAAAAAAATAATTGTTAGTTTAAACCAAACCAGTCCCTAAACGTATCCATTCTGCTCACGCGAGGTCCTGAGCAATGTCAGTTCCTACCAATTTCAGCAGAAGTTGAGGATGCTCAGTACCTAGGAATGGACACTGTCCCAAAACCCAGACCTGCAGCTTGCTCCAGGTGTCTCTTTAGGTTGTCTTATCAAAGCAGTTATGAATGGAATGGGAATTGAGATCCAATTGGACTCTCACCCTTCTGAAAATGTCCCTCTGGATCAAGATAAAGGGACATACATTTTGGGCAGTGTGAGGAGAAGCTTGCATTCTTATCTGCCAATGAAAGACCAGTTTTTATTGTTGTCTACCCAATGTGTTCTACAAACTTTCATTTCCCTCCAAAAGGAAAAAGAGAAAACTATGTAGCAAGGACTAACTCCTGCACCCCTCACCTATTAGCAGTGACAGGTTTGTCAGAGTAAAACATACAAGATTAGGCCATAAACCTACCATCACAAATGCACCCCTGTATATAAATGGGAATTTCTGAAATCAACATCCTATTTTGTGAGTTTAAATATGTTTACTACTTTAGGGGGTGAATTCTGCAGTTCTTAATCACAGGCAAGCTGTCAGAGTCTAGCAGAGGAGAAATTATTGCTGTCCATTTAAGCAAACAACCATAATTTGTTAGTCCTTCCCTTGTAAGATAAAAGACATTGTTGCTGTTCTGAATGTATACTCCATTTAATGAGAACGATGCTCAGATTGGCACTTAAATGCCAATAAGTTAAACTATTAAGTATTTAAATTAGTAGTATGTGAAGTTCTTAAGTGATATTTCATACATAATTTTACAGGAAATAACATTAAATTCTGCTAGGAACTCATCAACACCATTCTCAGAAGAAAACATTCTAAAAAGCACAGTGAACACAATTAATGATTTAGGTCTTTTGTTCCTAAACTCTGATTTTTTCTTTATTCAATTAATAAAATAGTGGAGAAAAGCTACACCTATGGGAGGAATGATTGTAACATTCATGTTTTCTCCTCATGAATCTGTCAGCACAGCTGATGACAGCTGTTAATTAAATGGCATGTGCCCAATCATCAAATCATTGTTTGTGAGGGCATATGTGAAGTAAAAACTCATCAATTGCTATACTCTACATCCCCTGTCCAATTAGGAAAGCTGCTGTCCCATATCTCTAGAGAGCTCAGTTACTACAGTTACATTGCTACTTCATATTTTTTGTCCTTATTGTTTCCGATAAATATTTTTGCATAAACATTTCCAAACAGTGTGCCGATAAGAACGTGAGTTAGGTAACTTCCTGTAAACCAGCTCTCTAAGCAGTCAGCAAGAACACGATTTTTACAACAAAATGACCACAATGATAGCAGAAATCGTGACCTTGCCACCACAAAAAACGCCAGACTGAACCATTTACAACAAGATTGTTGTCCCATGACAACTACACACACTCTTGTTGATTTACCTTTTCAATTGAAAAGTAGTGCCATTTTTCTTGCTAATCTCACCAAAATAAAGAAATCATTCAAACATAAGTGGAGAGGGGGGAAGGTCCAGAGAAGCTATGGGAACTTTCTGTGTCAGAATGAGTGAGGAAACAGAAAGCAGCTAACTTATTGATAAAGGTTTATGCATGCCATAAAGGCAGATAAATGTATTGACTAAACATTAGGGTGTGTGACTAGGAGCCATAGCTCCCGAGCTTCACTTTTGGTTCTGCCACTGACCCTATGAGTAGTCATTTATGTCCTCAACTTCCATATCCATTATTAGGCTGAAAAATACCTGTTGCACCATTATGAGGCATACTGAGGGCCATACTTACTAGTAAAGCTGGGAAAAGTTTCTCAGACTAATAGTTTATTTGACCAGAAAAAAGCAATTTCAGCTTGACCTGTAACTATTCATAAACTATTGGTATAATTGATATATAAGCTATTCATAAAGCAGACAGGAGGAGGGAGGAGGAGGTGGTCATGCTGTTGTGCACCAGACAACAATTAGCCCAGTGTTTAGGGAGCACACTTGGGATGTGGGTTCAAATCTCTGGTCTGAAACGGACTTTCTTTTTATTCACCAAAATATTTCTGATTCAGTTCAACCCAAATGAAAAATATTTTGGGTTTTTGTTCTTGAACTGCCAGCAAACTGACAAATCAGTTATTTGCCCAGCTCTACTTACTAGAGGGTGATGTGGAGTCACACCACCACAGAGGAAGCTGTTTGTGATGACCGAGGCCCGGGTGGTCAAACCTAGTGGTCAGAGTCAGGAACATGGGGCAGAAGTCAAGCCAAGGGTTGAAGCCAGAATCAGAGTCATAGGTGTTGTCAGATGCCACCAGGGTAGTGCTCTGCTCTGTGCAATGTTGATAACAGTTGGCTGTGTGCGTGTGTTCACTCTGTGTGCTGCCCCAGCTCTGTGCAGATCGCTGACACAGCAGACCCCGAGAAAACCCCCAATGACAACAGACTCTGATAAGGTATGAAGGCACCTGGCCAGGTTTATTGCCAAACAAAACATAGTCTCTAGCTCCCCAGATCAGATGTCTACAGTTCTGCTAGTACATATTTACTCCCTGGCAATCGACCTGCTCAGTCAGTGGCAGAATTTACCACGGCCACCTAGGCCAGACAAAGACATCCACTCAGGGGTGCATTCTTATACACAGGAACAAGCAAGTTACACATCACTCCTGAAGCATCAAGGTACAACCCCTCATTGTGTTGGGGTGCTACCGCTCTCCTGGTACATGTTGGTTCGAACAAACAAGTCTATCCATCATATTATCCTTTTGAGCATGTTTTAGGATGGGTCAGCCTGTCTCTCATTATCTCTTTGGAATGTGTTCATACCAGACTGTTCTAGTATCAGTTTATCCTATTAGTACTTGATACCCTTTAGCTATATGTGTACATCCAATTAGCAGCCTTCTTCTTGCCAATTTCTGTGAGCCGGTCCTGCCTCTGGCTCACAGCTTAATTTTTCTTTATGTTAGCAAAGTCTTGACCATTACTTTAGTTCAGACCTCATACCAGGCCTCTGATACCAAGGGCTTGTGTTTCAGGGCCTCATCTTACTAGAGTAGGTTGAGCAAAAGAGCAGGAAGCTGGAGCGAGGTAGGAAAATAGGAATTGGGAGCAGAGGAAGATCTGGAGTAAGGAGGACAGGAACTAGGCAGGGTCCAAAATGGCAGCCAGTCAGGGATTCACCTAGTTGCTCAGATAACTTCCTGGGCCTCCTGATAGCTTAAATTGTGCATCTGAGCCAATCTGTGGGGCCAGACATCTCCCCCAGTCAGGAGATTTCTGGGCAAATAAACCACCCATCACAGGTTGAGAGTTCCACTCATTCTGAAGCCATGTAATGATGATGTCTCTTGTCTGTGCAAGCCGGCAGCTAAAACAGGCACACATTGCTGAAGTGATTGTGGATCAGTATCTTAATTTCATTTTCTCTTCTCTCCCTTTTCCAGTTGTGTCTCTAGTTTTCAGTAGATTTAATTAGTATAACATTGAAGAACTTCAAAGACGTTATCAAACTCTCTTGTCTAAGGAGAATTGTTTTCTCTGAGATCTTGGAAGTAAAAAGTATTACAGCAGTTGCTTCAAAGTTTGTGTTATTGGGGAGAGTTTATTGTCTAACAGGGACTGTCCCGTAAGACACTTGACCAGACTGGTTGCAAAAGAAGCAAGTCTTACAGCAAGTAATCTAAAGTGATATTATATTGAGTATTTGAATAAGGTACTAGGTGAGGGGGCTGAGTCAGTGCAATGTTGGTCTAAACAGTCTAGATTTAAAAGCTGGAAAATCTTGTACATCAATTTCTGCTGAATTTTCCAAAAATAAATACTTTTGAATTTTCTTTCCTTTGGAATTTTGAAATTTGAAACACATCCACCAATCTTATAGTTGGCAAAAATGAGCGGGGAGAGAGGGAAGAGGATTGTGAAAATGTAGATTTTTTTAATTTTATTTTAGAATTTTGAAATGTCGTCATTGAATTTTTAAAAATTTCAACCAGCCATTGTAAAAGCCTTCTCTTAACCAGGTTTTAAGAAGGTCTTTATCTGTATCATACTCATGGACTCATTGACTTTAAGGTCAGAAGGGGCCATTATGATCGTCTAGCCTGACCTCCTGCATAGGGCAGGCCACAGAATCTGTAATAAACCCCTTCCTACATCTGAACTATTGAAGTCCTCAAACCATTGTTTAAAGACTTCATAGAAGGAAATCCGAAGTTTGGGATCTTTGTCCTTTCCTCTGCTTTAAAGTCTACCTCAACTGTAGCAGTTCTCTTCTAGATGGGCTGCACTGCTGGTCTGCCAATCAGGTCATTGATAGGTCTGGGTGGGGCTGGTTCTAGGGCTGGGTGAACTGAGCAGTAGCCCTGGGCACCAACTTCCTTGGGGCTCCACCACGCTGCTGGGTGCTTCTTTTCCCCTCTGCTCTGACAGGTTGTTTTTGTTCCACTCTGATTAGCCAGCTGGTTTTGCTCTGCTCTAGTTGGCCAGCCTTCATTTTTCTCTGCTGATTGGACAGTTGTTTGGCTGTTGTGGTTTTTTTGTTAGTTTGAGGGGAGGGTTTTTTGCTATACCACTGTGAGGGGGTATATGCCAGACACATTTTTTACCCTGGATGGCAAGACATCTAGGGCTGCTCCTAGATCTAAGTGCTAGAGGCAAAAACCACAGAGTCATACCATTCTAAGGCTTAGCTTTCTGTTACTGACTCTTAAAGACTTGAAAACTAGAACATTCCTTCCTTCACATACTATATTATGTCATCTCAATGATTTGAGCTGAACTGTTTTATACGTATTTTATAACAGGTCCACCAGGCCCACCTGAAGCTGTGACAATAGATGAAATCACTGACACTACAGCTCAATTATCCTGGAGGCCAGGAGCAGATAATCACAGCCCCATTACTATGTATGTCATTCAAGCAAGGACCCCATTTTCTGTGGGATGGCAAGCAGTGAACACAGGTAAATGCAGCACTCAGTAGTAACTAAAGCTGGCCACGAAAGAATTCTGTACCTGTAAAAACTGATCTATCAGTACACACACATACAGGATGAGTAAAATTAGCTGTGCAGCCAGAATAACTCATGCCTCCAGCACAGTGATTGCAACTGGTTGGGAATTTTTCACCAAAATCCTTTTTGTGTAAAAATGCCAGTTCTGTGAAATTGAAACTTTTTCTAGGAACCTACCCGTTTCAATGAAACTTTTGTCAGGAAGGTTCCGCAGGTCTGGTAGGGAGAGAGAAACAGACAAATACGCACCCACCCACCTGCTCCAGGGTAGCCAATAGTTTGGTGATTAGGGAACTCGCCTGAGATGTAGAAGACACAAGTTCAGGTTCCTGGTCAGAATTAGGTAAGTGCTCTGACCACCTGGCTGTTATGAGGTGGGGTTCTCTCATTTTTGACAGAAAAACTTCAGGAGGTCTCAGGTTTTTCTCAGGGTGGAATGGGAAAAATGGCAGAAATCTCAAAAAGTTTCATGGAATGGGGAAAGCACTTCCTGTCCTGCTCTAACAGCAATACATTTGGTCCTCCTTAATCTTTTTCATGATTGGCCAACCTTGCAGTGGTTTTACTCAACCAGTTTTTCTCATCAGGTTTTATGCATTGTATTTTCGGGAAAAGATTTAATTCAATTCTTTCAAATATTACACACTGCTACACTGGTGATGTACAACCATGACGACAGCAATGGTACTGTAAAGACATCTTGCAGGTGACACACAATGTCATCCAGAGTACCGTCTCTTTTGGTGAAATTACTTTCCCAGTGGAGGAAGAACAAAATTCCACTGTATATTTGCTCATTCTTAAATATGTTCCTTTGATTTATCTAATTGTTGTGAAAGACAGAATTTATAAAATTAGTTTCAACTGCTGTGAGCAAAAAGTTCAGAATGCTACAGGACGTATGAAAAGCCTTCTCCGTACATGAAAGTTATACTGTTTTAACCAAGCCCATATAATTAAAGCTATACAGCTTCCCTACAGTGAACATAGTTACACTGATATAAATACGCTTATACCAGTATACCTATTCCTGTAGTGGAAGGGAAATAAGCTATAATGCTATAAGGCACCTTCTTACCTGTTTCAGAGTAGTAGCCATGTTAGTCTATATCCGCGAAAAGAACAAGGAGTACTTGTGGCACCTTAGAGACTAACCAATTTATTTGGGCATAAGCTTTCATGGGCCAGAACCCACTTCATCAGATGTATAGAGAGGAACATACAGTAGGAATATACCACTGGGAGTGGCTGGGTCATTTCACAGATTGATTCTATTTCCCCATGTTTGCAATCTATTTCCACATGTTAAATATCCCCCTGCTGTTACTCACACATTCTTGTCAACTGTCTGAAATGGACCATCCTGTCCTGATTATTACTACAAAACTTTTCCTTTTCTCCTGCTCACCTTAGTTGATTAAGGTTAATAGCTCACCTTAGTTGATTAAGCCACTTAAAGTTGGTATGGTAGCCTACACCTTTTCATGTTCTCTCTATATATAGATATATAGATATAGATATATATCTTCCTATTGTATGTTCCACTCTATACATCTGATAAATTGGGCTCTAGCTCATGAAAGCTTAAATTAGTTAGTCTAAGGTGCCACAAGTACTCCCTCTCCTTACCTGTGTACCGCATCCACACTAGGGTTTGTACTAGTATATCTCTATTAGTTAAACCAATAACCACCTAAACAAAAAATCATATGGCACAAAAACTGTGTGTAAATCAGGCCTAAGTTGTGCTACCTTTTAATGAGACTCTATAAGGATACTGTGGCATTTCTGTGAGGATGAAAAGTCAATTTCTAAAGCATAGATTTCCTTAATGCCTGCATATTGTTTGTACACAGCCTACTTTGCTTCCCCATGCTAAGCATTGACAAAAGAGTAAAATGGGAAAACACACTAAGGGCCCAGATTTATAGTCCTTACTTGTTCCACTCTTAAGGTGATCTTCCGTTGTTTAATAGTTTCAAGACTGCACTTATAGATCAAGAGGCTACTGTTATTCACTGACTGAATAAGTGTAATTGCTCTTAATGTCCAACTCTCACTCTTCTAACCTGGGGATATATTTCAGTTCCAGAGATCATTAATGGCAAGACATTCACTGCAACTGTGGTGGGTTTAAACCCGTGGGTTGAGTATGAATTCCGAGCAGTTGCAGCCAACCTCATTGGGATTGGGGAACCAAGCAGACCATCAGAGAAAAGAAGAACTGAAGAAGCTAGTAAGTAGTAGAAAGGAAGCCTAATAAATTATTTTTTTTTAAAAGTACCCTGCCATAAGCAGTAGGTTAACTGGAACAAGGTGAAGAAGTATTTTCTATATGACAGTTATATTATCTAGTTTCTCCTCTGCCTCATGGTACGTGCACAAAGAGTACACGTAGATAGAGTAGAATAGAATTTATAGAAAAAATGGGGCCCAAGATGGGTTTTATTCCATGCTTTCTAGAAGTACGTGCCTGGGAAGACTTCACCCAATTCCCCCCATGTCCCGTATAGCCCATCTGACAAAAGGCATTTGAGGAGGGGTGAATTCAACTTCCTCTGAAGATACAATGGATCACTGATGTGAACCAGTATAGTAATCCCTATGTTGTCCCACATTTGTGCGGAGGAAACACTAGTAGAGTACAGTATGATTACTTTTTTCTACAGATCAGAGGTGGGTTTCTGGTCCACTCCTCTCAGGTGCATCTACACTACCTTACGGCGGAGTGTAGAGTACATACATGTTGTACCCTTCCAGAATGAATATAAATAGCAATATATACTGAGGCACTGCTTAGGCAAGTAAAGACACACCTGACCCCTCAGGTTAGGGTTATGTAATCAATACAGCATTGTACATACCCAAACAGTGCCTCTCCCGGCAGTGTGGTGTCCCACTGCCAGAGTCTTTCCCTGTCACAGGGAAAGGCTCTAGCAACATGGAAGGGCTCTGGTGGGGGTGAGGCAGCCAGGAAAAGCTCTGACAGCTCCCCACTGCTGAAGCCTTTCCCCAGTGCAATGAAAGGCTCCAGCATTGGGGAAAGGCTCCCCCCCACCCCCAGAGCTTTTCACTGTAGCTGTACATAACAGTGTGGAGGCAGCTTGATTTTCACTATGGCGTGCAGTGTAGATGGAGCTTAAGACCCAGCGCACAGAACTTGCAGTGCAGAGACAGAGGAGAGACTAAGATAATTCAAGTCATCCTGAGGCCGCTCCAGGTTCAGACAGCTCTGGGACATCTGTGAGAGTTATGGTGAGGCTGGCCAGAAAACATCAGTTCCGTTTCACAAAAAAAAAGTCAAGGTTTGTTTTCATTTTGATGTGGAACAAAAATAAGACTTTTTGAAATGTTTTTCACAAAAAACACAAGAGACAGAGAGCTGTCCATGCACGTCAGAATAGCCAACGGGCTGGCGTTAGGACGCTCACCTGGGACATGGCAGAACAAAGACTTGAACCTGCATCTCCCACATCCTAGGAGACAACCTTTACACTAGGCTTTGGGCTACTCTGGGGTGGGTCCATCTTGAAATTCTCACTGAAACCGATACGATTCCACGTACTTCTAGAAAGCATGGAATAAAACATTTTGGGTTAGACAATACAGCATTTCCAACAGAAATAATTTTTGTCAAAAAAAATTTCCACCAGCTTTGGTTCCTGCAGCCTCTGTGGATTGTTCTCTGCGCCGCTGCACTGCCCATAATTTCTGCAGCACTATGTGCTATGACCTCGCTCCTGACAAGCCACATTCCCTGACACCTTTTAAACTAGTGCTCATGAGGAGATCCTTAAAAGACAGCCTTACAGTTGTCTTCTGTAGTGTCTGAGCCAAAAGGCTTTCAGAGCTCCTTATGCCACTCTGGCTCTTTGACCTGCCCTAAAGGTCTTGGAGCAGAGCTGGAGATATTACCCCAGGCAATTATCACCAGGACTGTTCATTATGGGTCCAGTGTTGTAGTTCTTGCTCTGTCTTAATGCAGGAAAAATTCCTACTGACTGCAGGGATTCGGCTCTAAATTGAAAAACAGGAATCAATAGTGTGAAAATAAATGGACCTCGTTATATGGAAAATAAATATTTAAAACAAGCAATTAGCAGCTAGATACATGGATAATAGACATGCTCTTTGTCCAGCTCATTTACAAAAAACGAAAAGTATCTGCTCCCTGTGCTCCTGTCGGTAGTCAGGCTCGTGGTCCCAAAAGGGGAAAAGTCACAAGATGCCAGTGCTATGTGTGCTTCTTTCTCTGTTTAAAATTAATCAAACTTCTAGATTCAAAATTAATCGCTTGTGCTTTCCGTGCCACCTACTGTAACATTTCTTTTACACAGTTCCTGAAATCACCCCGGCTAACGTCAGTGGAGGTGGAGGGAGCAAATCGGAGCTGGTCATTACCTGGGAGGTAAATGAAGTATAAACTCATGGGAGAATTAATGCATCTGTTTCATAGTGTGCAGCACATGACTGATGCTGATCTGCTCACACCAATTTTACCCCAGTGTACAGTAGACTCTCAATTATCCAGGATTGGGTTAACCAGAAAGTGGATTAACCAGGATGTCAAAAAAAAAAAAAATGCATAACTCGCAGGGCCGGCGTTGGCTTTGTTGCTATCCTAAGCACACAAAAGAAAACCCCACCAGGGTACAGGGCAGACAGTGAACCAACACCCCTTTCCCCCAGTGCAGGGTGGCTGGTGAACCAACCCCCCTCCCCATATTTCCTATGGATGGTGATTATCCAGGATTTTATTAACCAGGATTAATTTTTTCCCTATCATCCTGGATAATTGAGAGTCTACTGTATTTCCATACTCCATTGGAGTTACTGCTGACACCTGTGCATGTGAGCACAAGACCGCATTTATTGAAAAGGTTCCTGCCTTTGATTCAATTAGACTAAAATCCAACCTGTTCTTCCATGCCCTTGGAGGCTCTCCAAGCAATGGAACTAATGCATATTTGTTGTGCAAGGGGGGTGGAGCTGGCTGTGGGTGGGCGGTGCAGGATCCGTGCACTAGTATGTGGCAGTGAGCTCATTCCCACGATGTTTTTGCACATCAGCCCGCACAATGGCAGAACATGGATGAGCTGGGCTAGCGGGTGGAGAACGAGAGAGGATCCTTTTGTCCTACACCCCCGGAAGCAACTCTGTTGCCTGAGGACAGGGGGCAGGATTCCTCCACTCTTGCTCCTCTGCACACCTACCCATCATCTGATCTGGTTATTCAGGCCAGCCACTGTACAGAGGATTAACCTGGGTGTAGAAAATAAGTTTCAAAAGGCCAAATCCTGAGAGCTGCTGATTTGATTGCTGAGTTGTGGGTGATTAGCACCAGGCTGAAAGTGGCTCTAATAGTGAATATTATAGAACTTGAGTTACCAGCTGATTTCAGTCCATCACAAAGCCTAGAGAAGACAACACAGATAAAAAATTCTTGAAGGCAATTGAGGGTGAAACATGCATTGTTTTGACTGCTCCTATTTTCATATTGTGGTCCGATGGAGTGAGTTGTACTAGCCATTAATATCACTACATTTGATACTTTACACACTCAGCACTTCTTTGGAGCACCCTGGCAGCTGTGAGTCACCAGAGATTATTAAATATCTACAAATGTGTTTTTATCCTCACTACATGGCTCAGTGTGTTGAATCTTATCCTCCCTTGGACTAATTAGTTTAACTGAATCCCTTAAAGACACTCAATATACATTTTTAAAAGTATTAGAGAGATGTCAAAAACATCAGCCATGACTTGGAATCATGCTTTGCAAGTACCTTATATTTAGGCTCTTCTAAAATGATCAATGCACAGTCATTTTCTAAAAAATCCATATAACACTGATTATGGAACACTTAAAGTTACTTTTTTTTTTACTCTGATACTCAGAAAAAGCTCTTAATCACACACTTAAGATCTATTGACTTTAGTGAGACTAAAGCACACAGCTGAGTACTATCCTGTATAGGGATGCATTTATTGTCTTAGGGCTTTTATTGCTTGTGTTCCTTTTCTAAGGTTAAAAATATGAGGCTAGGCAATTGCAGCATGTACAAAAGTGACCTGAAGGGAAAAATCTCTTCTTCTAGATGCAATACATCATTTGCCTGCCATTCTCTATCACTTTTATGACATGTCGCTCAGTGCTATCTTACAGCTATTAGTGTACTCCATGTTATGCTCTTTGCCTGAAAACAAGCTACTTACCATGACCAGGAATTTAGAAACTCGACACAGAGTAGTCAGAGGAGCACACAAGCTAATGCCTGAGTCAGAGATCGGAACAGTAAATGCACATGGTTGATGTCAGTTTATATAAACAATGGAGCCACATGCTAACTTAGATATGCAGAAGAGAAACTCAGTGAAACCAAACGGAGCTGCTCTGCAGATTTAATTTACCTGGGATATGCTACAGAGATAGGTGCTATCACCGCGCTGTAGAGAGCCCTAAGATGGGTAGACAGTTGTGTCTGCAGGTACGATGTGGCTTAGAATGAGGAATTTCTATATGAATTTGAGGAGCTGCCTTGCAGATCTTTGGCAATTAGATGTGCTGGTCTAATTATTAGCAGCTTCTACTGTAGAACTACAGTTGTTTCCTGTTTTGAATGTGTCATTTATGAGGGGGTTTCTTAAAGGGAGCAAACTGAGAATGGAAAGCATGTGAGAAGGAGAAATAAATTCAGGCAATACCTGACACTACTGATTATTCTGTGTATGATCTGCCCTCTTTCTAGACAGTGCCTGAAGAATTACAGAATGGAGGTGGCTTTGGTTACGTGGTGGCATTCCGACCCTTGGGCACAGTAAGCTGGATGCAGACTGTAGTCGCTTCTTCTGATGCCTCCAAATATGTGTTTCGAAATGAGAGCTTGCCTCCATTCACTCCCTATGAAGTTAAAGTGGGAGTATACAACAATAAAGGGGAGGGTTCTTTTAGCCCGGTGACAGTTGTATATTCTGCAGAAGAAGGTACAGTATGCTGCGCACTGCACTTCCTTCCTTTGAATTGTCTTGAAATCCAACGCACGTGGCATGCTGCTAACTGTTTTTGAAAGGGTTTAGTATCCCTCGTGGACACATCTGTTGATATCTAACCCTTGCTCTGATTTATTACAAATGATGAGTCACGACTAATTCTTTTGATAGTCATTAAAATAGCATTAGTCACAGTGACATCTTTTGATATTAATGGGAACGTAATATGTAATCTTGAAAGAATTCAATTGAGATTTAACAGGAATTAATGTTCGCGGGTTAGAAAATATTTCTCTTGTCCTAATACCAACACATTATGTCCTAGTTTAAGTGCCCCAATGACATCTGATTATTTATTACACATTGGATTCCTGCCTAGGCCTGAAGGGTCACCATTTTGAATTTGAAACATTCTTTTTGGCTACCTAACCCCACTCTCTTTTAGTTAGAGGAGTAAACCCTGAAGTTTTTAGCAAAGTTAAGCATGGAACCAACACTGAGACTTTTCCCCCCCACTCCATTTATACATATAGAACCCAGCAGAGCTCCAACCAGCGTCTTTGCCAAAAGCCTTTCCGCGTCAGACATTGAAGTTTATTGGGCCTCTCCGCATGAGAATCAGAGTAAAGGAAGGATACAGGGTTATGAGGTATGAGAATAAAATGTGATATCAGGCTGGAACAGACTTAATAATGTTCAATGAGAACATCGTAGTAATATATAATTGAAACTCATCTAAACACTGCTTCTTACGCATGCATCTGCTGGCTGATAATGACCCAAAGCAGTGCTTGCTCACTGTTTTCCCCTTTCTATCCTGGGGTGTTTCTTTTTTAAGGTACAAAGGAAAATATATATGTAATCCATGGTGAAAATGGGTATCAGTCTGTTAGGGTGCAAGGCATGGGGGAGGTGGAAATCTGCCTTCCCTAGGGACATATGGAGACCACAGTAGCCCGCAATAAGTGCTGTTCAGTGGAAACTCAAGATCTATAAATTGTTTCATTTTTTTCCATCTCAGAGTCCACTGCAGGTCACAAGCACTGACCTCTGGGTTTAGTTCCCAGTTGTGGTCTTCTCCAAAATGGAGAGAATGGCAAGATTTACAGAATGGAGCTGGTACATTGTCTTAATATGATTCTCACTGTCAGGATGGTGAATGGCCCTTTTCCATTTGACAATAGTTAAGGGTATGTTAACCACAGAGATAAATTTTACATTGTTACTCTCGGGATTTCACTTACTGCAGTACCATGGCTATGGAGAATTAAGACATGAATAGGCTCGACTACACTGAGTTAAGTAGGTAAATGTACGTATTCTGTTTTTTCAGGTTAGATGTTGGAGACGTGAAGATAAGGAAGAAAATGCTAGAAAAATCAGGACTCTTGGTAATCGAACATCTACAAAAATCAGTAATTTGAAAGGCAATGCATTATATCACTTAGCCGTCAAAGCATACAACACCGCAGGGACAGGACCCTCCAGTGCTACAGTTAATGTCACTACCAAAATGCCACGTGAGTATTCCTTGTGATAGATCATGGTCTAACACTGGGATTCCAATAAGCACTTTCCTTGTTGACATTTTCCAGGTCTCTGTCTAGTTTGAAGGTGCTGTGAGATTTTTTCTGTAGCTATGTTCTTCCCGCAAAAGCTTTGTGGAGTTGTGGTGGTGGGCTGGGTTTTTTTAAATAGCCCTTCTGAAATCATTGCTGTGCAGGAAAGTTAAACATTCATATCATCATTCAAGTTGGCAGTCTCTTCTGGTCATACTCATGTCAAGTAAGCAACTGAGTCGCTTTTCATTTATACCACTGTGTTGGTGATCTGCTCTGACCTAGAACACGTACTTCGGTGCAATAGCTCCTTAACTTACCAGAGCATTAGGAATCTGTGGATGTTCAGCTATTATGGTGGTGGAAGCCATATAAGTATTTAAATGGATTAAGCCAGAAAACATTGCTATGTAACCATATAATACTTTGTATATTTTAATATAGCACCGAGTCAACCCCCTGGAAACATCATATGGAATTCATCTGACTCCAAGATTATACTGAACTGGGATCAAGTTAAAGCGCTGGACAATGAATCAGAAGTGAAAGGATACAAAGTGGGTAACTTCTTAGCACGGGCACATACGACTGGTTATTTGTCTGTATTCACTGCCTCTTGACAGGAAGCCTGTGATGAACTCATCAGATTCAACTCCCCTAGGATTTTCCCTTTGAGTGTTGGGTTAAAGTGAACCGATCCATGCATCTGGGCCTGAGTTTAGAGTTTGGAGTAAAATCAGAACTCTAGTAGGGTGAACATACGTCCCAGTTTGGCCGGAACGGTCCCTTTTTTAAGCCCTGTCCTGATCATCAGTTGGCAAGAGCAAAGGAGAGAAATACCCAGTTTTGCCCCCCAAAAAAGTGGGGTGCGACTGCTAGTGGGGCAGGAAGGAACATCTGGGGATGATGTCTTGGGCAAGTGGTTCTGGCCATGCCAGCTCCACACAGACAGGGAGGCGGGGAGCGGCTCAGGTGAGCGGCAGGAGCCAACATGGGTGAGCGGTATGGGCTGAGGTGGGTGAGCAGTGCAGGCGGCCTTGACTGGGCAGGCAGCTCATGCTGGCCCTGCGTGAGCCGGAGGAGGGGTTGAGAGGCTCGGCAGGGAAGAGGGGTCAACGGCGCAAACTGAGGGGGTGAGCAGTGCGGGTTGATGGCTCGTGGCCTGGCCCTGTGTGGGGGAGCTTGGGGGTTGGGCCAGCGGCTGATGCCAGCCCCACACGGGGGGGAAGGGACCAGGCCAGCCCCATGGGGAGAGGGCTAGCCCCAGGCAGTGTCCCATTTTCCTTTTTGGGAACTATGGTCACCCAACCCAAGAGACTTTTGTGTTGTTTGCACAGCTATCCTGACCCAAGCAGGAACAACGTTGTACACACTTACATAGCCCATTGTAACTATGTAGGGACATTCAGAAATAGATCCAAAATCAATTTGTTCTGTAATTAGTAACAGGCATTCACCTCCAGAAACTCCTGTCTGTGCCAGGAGGAAAGATTTAAACTCTGGCCAAGGCTCTATGGGAGCCCCTCTGGCAGAACGGGTGAATTTTCTGGGCTGTACTGACCAAAGCCACCACACTCAGCCAATCAGGGGCTGTGGGCAGCTTGCACCACTGTACCTCTGCCCTTGACAGACTTGCTCCCTGCGGCCCACCAGTGGCTGAAATGAGCCCGCTAATTGCAGCAGCAAAGTTAAAATGCTTGCTTGATGGTTCAGCTTTGTTCATAAAGCAGAAGGAAGGAGAGTGTGAAGACCCAGTTAGTATCAAGTTTAGTAGGGTACAAATTATGAGGAGAAAAATCTTGCGTAGAATTCAGTCCTGGAACTGTGCCATGCTTTGACCAGAGGAAAGCAGTGATGGCAATTTTGCCAGCAAGTTGCATTGAGTTTCAAGCTCTACAAACCTTTTGCAATGGAACCTGAAACCACTGAAAATTTTGTGAAGTTTCAGGTTTTGTTAGGAACGTGAAACTCAAGCCAGATTCATTTACCTTCACTAGCCAGGGCCAAGTTTTGTACATGTCTGCACTGCTATTTGACCAAATCTAGACTACATTTTTATATGGGCAAAGCTCATTTCCATCCAAGCTCCAGTCCACGTTTTTGAGTTCAAAATTCAAATCAAAAGTCAACCTGAAATGGTGGAAGGGGGAGGCCCTTGTGGCCTTTCCAAAGCCATCTCATCTAGTAGTGTGTCTTTTTTGTAGCTCCTCTTTTTCTTTTGTGTTACAGTTGCACAGCCCAAAATTGCACTTATATGCAGAGAGCAAAACCACTTATTTTTTTTCTGGTAATATACTATTTTTTGGCATGGTTTATATTCTAAAAAGTTGAATTTCCAGATCTTAGGAAAAGACAGAAGGTAAATCAAAGAAGCAATTTATTCTGTGAAGCTGCTTGTGACACTACATCAAATGCACCAGTCCAGTTTTCTGAAGCACTATAATAAGATGTTATGACATCTCTAAATAAGCCAAAGGATTTATTTTAGTTTGATCCTTCGTATGGACTAAGGTGATACTGAATTTGATGTCTCTCAAGCCCAGAGCTGAGAAAGGAGGTTTAACGATCTTTCAAATCTAAGGAAAATCATATTCAACTCTTTGCATTTAACAAGTGTAAATTAAGGTGTCCTAATGCTGCATTAGAGAAGGGGAAGGGAAGTATTTGAGAGGAACTCAGTGATTCTGAATAAAGCTGAAATGTGCCTGGTTAGCTCTTTGAATGGGAGGGTGATTTCTGCCTGGCTCATCTGATCACAAGCCACAGCAGAATCACTTTTGTTTTTTCTTTTCCAGTAGAAGTGCTCTTCCCTGCTACTCCCAACAACTTAGTGAATAAAGAGCCCAGCAGCAGCACCAGTTCAGAGCTATTTCTGATGGCTGGCCCATAAATTAGATTGCCCTTTTGAAGCACACCCGCCTACCTAACACTTGCTGTGCTGGAGAGCTTCTGAAATTGCTCCAGCTGATGGGAAAATGAAGTTTAATCAGGCTGAGAGGCAGAGGTTCTCTGCCAGTGACAAGGGCCTCTGCTGAGTGTCATGTGGCTTTAGGACAGGACTACACATCAGAATTCCAGCAAGACCCACGTTTTACAAGCTCCTTCCATAGTTAGCCCTCAGTGCCCAATGGCTTCAAATCAGCACCAAGTGAAGTATTCACAAGTGTGGCTTCCTAAAGCACCCATCAGGTTCAGATCAACACCTCTGTGAAATCTGCCATGCCTCTGATGATACTAAAGACAATTCTGTGTTGCTCTAGGAAGGAAAAGATCAATAGTAAATCTTCAGGTTATTATGGAGATGGTCAGTTCAGATATTTCTCTTTTCTCTTTCCTCTCCCCCGCCATTCTCCACTTCAATGTTCTGCAGGTTTTATACAGATGGAACAGACAGAGTAGCACCTCTGTAATCGAAACTAATAAAACATCAGTGGAGCTTTCTTTGCCTTTTGATGAAGATTACATCATAGAAATAAAGCCATTTAGTGATGGAGGTGATGGTAGCAGCAGTGAACAAATCCGAATTCCAAAGATATCAAGTAAGAATGTTGTCATTGTGCTTGTGTTTCCAGACCACGGCACATGGGTTCTTAATGTATCAAAGACCAACATTTTCAGATGGCATCCCATTTTTCACACACTACAATTGAGATGTTGGAGGCACTCTGGCCCACTTTGCATATGTGGAATATCAGCTGCAGCCACAAAGAAAGCTTTTGTGCAAGCAAACAGGAGGTTTCAATCATAATGAAGAATCAGAGGAGTAGCCTTGTTAGTCTGGAATTGCAGAAGTGCCAAAGAGTCCTGTGGCACCTTAAAGACTAACTAAAGTATTGAAGTATTGCATGCATCCAGCGAAGTGGGTACTAGCCCACAAAAGCTTATGCTTCAATACTTTAGTTAGTCTTTAGGGTGCCACAGAACTCTTTGTCACAATCATAATGAAGGCAGGCCTCCAATTTGCCCAATTCCACATGTACGCAGCTAGGTATGCTGGGAAACAATAAACCAGAGATGAGACTGAGCTACAGTGCTCACATTCAAACTTGAGCCTTCTCAGAATTTATGGGCATTCAACCGCACGTGGTCCCTACTCAGGAATAAACTGCAGCATAGTAAAAAGAGTTATATTTTACTGAGCGTTTCTGGACTGACACGCTCATATTTTTTTTCATTTGTTATTACAGGTGTTGATAGTTTCCTTGCTATCAGTATAGTGAATCTGTTGTATTATCACTGCAATTTATGATCAGAAAGTGTCCGGTATGAAGTTCAAAAACTTATTAATTTATCCTGTTGCCTTATATCAGTACTTCACTGTATGTTGTGTGTGAATATATACTTATTTAGGGAAATGAGGCTTCATCTCCATGTAGAAGCTGATATTTTCATTTTAAATAGAGAAAGTAGTAGTTACTACAATGCACTGGTCTTATAAAATGTCTGTGTTCCACCTTCCCAAGCGATTTGCATGAGAGATGCTACAGCTGGCAAACTGATTTAATCACGTGGGTGGTGGAGTTTATGGCCATGGGCCAAATCCTACTCTCATTACTCAGTCAAAACTCCCACTGAAATAATATGGCAGGATTTAATGCATACCGTGGGAAAGTCAGGAGAAAAGGTCCAGTCCACCTGAGATGGCTGAAATTCTCCAAGCAGGGTCAGAGCTGATAGGGCAAGACACCGAGCTGAAAGTTTAGGGAGGTGTTGTTAGGCTGACTGTTTTTGCAGGTTCTTCAAGCCTGACCTTGGCATAAATTTGTCAATAGGGAGGGTGTTTATGGATGGTCTGAAGGGAATTTTTAAGACCGTGTGCCTTTTGCTTGTGGTGTTTGACTAGGTTTGTATTTAAATCCAGATTGATGGTTTTACTGGGAATATACTATTTCTCAGAGTTCTAGATGCTATACTCATTCTAAGCCATTCTAAGGGCCTGATTTTGCCCTTACTTACAGAGTAACTCCAGAGTAGAGTTACAGCAGTGGAAAGAAAAGGTAACAGGATATGATTCTGATCTTACTTACGCAGATCTGTACCTTGTTCATACAAACAAGTCAGGAATCTAAGCATGAGTCACAGAAAATCATAAGATCAAAAGCCAGTAACACATATGCTATTCTACTCTGATCTAACATGGAGTCACAGAATATATCAGACTAATATAAATCAGCTAGCTACAGGAGGATCTGGTCCATCATATGGTGGTATGGTGTTTGGTAACTTGAACTTTGTTCTATTCTAAAGAGATATATTCCCTAAAATAATAGAATTTTGAATGTACCTTGAATACAAATGACTGGAGGAATTCAAGTACAATCCATAATGCAGAATGACTAATGAAAGTTGTAGGTCCCACTAAATAAACAGAATCTAGAAGGGGAGAAGAGGTTGGTTAGTTCCAAGAAAGAGAAATTCCATCCCATGTTCCCACTGTGTTCGTCAGGCTGGGACTGTGAGATTTACAAATCTTGGGCATTCAATATGCTTGGCTAAAGTGGATTGATTTCTTTGGGAGTTGGACCAACCCTGTGTCTGTACTCATGATATGCCATCTGAAGGCTGTTTTAGTAAGATTCCTAGCCCAATTTCCAAACGTACAGTTTGGCTAAACTTTGTGGGAACATCTGGGCTCTTGGGTCCACAGACAAACTTGTTTGAACTGTGGACCTTTGGAGGTCACCACCTCCTTGTTTGAGGTTTGTCACTCATTTTGCATCAAATGCATTTCGGGCTCATCGTGGCAGGATATAATGGCTGTGAGCTGACTCCTGCTCTCCTTACTGTTATTTTTCTCTCTCCTTTTCTCAGATGCATATGCGAGAGGATCTGGTACTTCTACTTCAAATGCGTGTACGTTGTCAGCCATCAGCACAATAATGATATCCCTCACAGCTAGATCAAGTTTATGACAAAAATTACATAAAGGACTTCCAGTTTATAATATAAGCAACATTTAGCTAGTTGTTTTGAAGACACCCAGTACTAAGTAATATTGTTGTTCGAGTACATCTTACTACTGGAAAAAAAATGTTTTATGCTTCTTTAGGAATGGCATTATACAGTACTTCCTCAAAGCAAATATAGCTTTGTTTGAAGTTTCCTTGGAAACTCTGCAATGCACTGAAAACATCTGTAATATGATGTTACCAAAGCAGTTTACATATGTCCTTATATGCATATTTTTTATTATATATTTAGTGTTTTATAGAATTTTTTAAAGTTAACATATGATGTAGATATTAATTTTTCCTCTGCTATAAAATGCTACAGATAACACTATCATAAAAATATTGTTTGGAATTTTTTCCTTTAGAACTGAGAGTTCAAAGTTGTTCTCAGTAAATTGGTTACAAATTGATTGTACAGTTTTGCAAGGGTACACATTGGGAGAACTGTTTAGGACTTGGTTCGTAACTCAAGGCAGCTGTATTTAAATGACAGTTATGATGGTTCCTATGTTAAATCAAGTGCTTAAGATATTTTTTTCATTTTGGATTAGGTGAGTAAACACGATAAACCTGAGCTAATCTTCAAGAACAGCTACAATCTTCAAAAATAAGTATACAGATTTTTGTTCTAGCCAATGATTTAACATCCTATATTAAACTTTCCTTTTGTTGTATTCAAGTAGCTTTGTCTTCATCATAATTAACATTAAATTGAACATTAAAGTTAATATTACTTAGTTGTAATCTCTTCCTATAGTAACATAGACCAAAAGTTACTGCAGCAAAAGAAGGACCAGATTCTGACCTTAGTTACTTTGGTGTAAATCCAAAATAATGCAGTTTAAATCAATTATTTTACTCTGGACTTACACCAAGGAAGTTATAATCATAATATGCATGTCTTTAAGATTTAAAACTAATTCTGGGTTCCACTGTCTGAATATGCATTTCTTTTCAATGTACATTTTAAATGTAATTCATAAATCTTCATAATTTAATTACAAAGTTATGTTTGCATATATAATCTCTTTTGAGTGTAGGTCATAAACTGAATCTGACAGATGTATCATATTTCTAGTGAATAACTCTCTAAAGTACATTTTTCATATTCATTTGCAAAGTATTTCGTGTGTATGGTCCCTCAATAGTTCTGTGCTGGGAAGTCTTTGTTTCTTTACAAACTCTTCATACAACTATAAAGTCTTAATAGAATCATATTGGAAAATGACAATATCAACAGAAAAATAACTCGTCTTGAGAAAAGGACTGTTTGTTACTATGGGATAATTTTGTAAGTCCACTCAGATGGATCAATGCTGGTAAAAAGACAATGGAATTTTCTATAAAAATTTTCAAGTTTAAATGCGCTGCAGTGCTTTATTTTTTTCCTGATAGCTTAAATTTGCCTGTAATTTGTCTTTTTTGCTTACAAAATACTGCAAGTAAACTTTTAAACCTTCTAAATATATTTATTCAGTAATTCATAATTGGGATTCCACTTGTGTAAAAGTCAGGGGTGTTAACCAGAGAAATATTGTCAATATTTCAAGCTGTGTTCCTTTCTTAGTTTGATATGGTTACTTCTATGTAAACACAAAAACAAAAAAACCCACAAAAACAAGAAAATGAAATAAAAAAAAAGCCTATGTAGTTTTCTCCCCAGTGTAAATGATATTTATCAGTGATCTAGCAGATGTAATCTTTTTTTAAAGGTATTGGTAATAAATATTCTGTCATTTGTAAAGATACTTGTCTTTCAGGAGCATTTTTCCTAAATACCAAACATCAGCACCGGTTATCTCAGATTGCCACTGACTTGGAAGTGGGAAGTAGTCCAACCCAGAACTAAGGGGAGGCAGGGAAATCAAATTACACAAAGTCTCTAGGCTTATTCTGCTTCCTACAATATAAAAAAGAGTATCTGGTAAATTTTGGATGATCCCAAACTCTTGCGTAGCTCTGTGACCTTTCAAAGCTTATGTGAACTAATATCATAGAGTCTTTACTGATGGAGAATCTCAGTTAACATCTCATTTAGATATGGAAAAACGAAACAGATGAAACGTTTCTCTTCACAAACCCATTTACCACTTCTGACAGTTAAGGAGGAAGGACATAAGCTATAAAAGTTCAACCATAGGCTTTGCAGGTAGGAAGGAACTGCAGTCAGAACGAGTACAGGCATCCACTTTGATGATAACATTTGCAGGTAGTTCAAATACAGTCCAGAGGATGAGAGGACCTTTCTTCTGGTGCCTGGGAGAATATTAATACTGTACATAAAAGTGGTGGGCAACCTATGGCCCACAGGCTGCATGCAGCCCATCAGGATAATCCACAGGCGGGCTGTGAGACGGTTTGTTTACACTGACCGTTCACAAGCATGGCCTCCCGCAGCTCCCAATATCCGTGGTTCAATGTTCCCAGCCAATGGGAGCTGCAAGAACTGGCGTGCAGCTCCCCCACCCCCAACCCCCTCGCACCGATATATAACCTTTATCGAGATTTCTGCTGACTCTTGGTGTTATTGCTGAAATTTTCTTCTAAACATTCAGCCAATTCTAAGTTATACACAATTCCAATCAAACTTCACCTGGAAGACTGTTGCTTTGTGTTTTACAATGTACGTCAGGGTAGTCGATGGGCAGACTGTGGGCCAAATCTGCCTTTGAACAGGTCCTGAAATATTTGTATTTACTTATTATTATCATCATTTTTTTCCCCTGGAATCTGGACCTTCACTGTACCTTGCCCAAGAAATGTGGACCTTGACAAAAAATAATTGACTATCCCTGAATTTGAGGCTCAGGATGTCAAGAATATATATATCATCATTTGTACTGTGAGGGTTCTCTTTGATTCAACACTACAGAGGCTAACAGATTCTTTGATATCAGCAGTATCCTCAGTTTGTCAGTGCTGCTGGATTTAGAGTAATGGTAAATTGAAAATGGCATTAAAGTCATGAGTTGGCTTTTATATGGTCCAAACTGCGGTTTCATAAACTCAGTTTTCTGCTGATGAACATGATCTCTGGATCTGGATATGTGCTCTCACTGGATCCTGTGTGTGAAATTTACCAGTAAACAGATACTCCTCAAAAGGGTAGGGCAGAGAGTTAATTACAGCCCTTATGTGGATTTTAAGAGAAGTCTCTATTGAACGGACCAAACGAGAGGTCCAGGCACAGTAACAGGCTATGCTACAAAGGTGCAAGATTCCCAGTCAGATCATCTCAGCTACCTGGCTTACCACTCAGTCCAATATAGCCCTTCTTACAGACTCTAACTTTCCAGTGCTCAGTGAACAAGCAAGCAAGGAGAAATGGATATGCACAAGCTGCCTACCATCACTTATTTCCAGCAGAATGGTGTGGGGTATGAATATCCTGCTGTATTACATTTCTAACATTGAATTACAGGCGCACCAGTGTGCGAAGGTGATATGATTATAGCACTCCAATGTGTCTATACATTTTCAATGGAGCCAGGATCCACTTTGGGATCAAGGGAGCTTAAAAATCAAATGGCCTGCTAGCATAACTCAATTTTACATTTGCAATATTCAGTCAAGTTCAGTATTTAGTGGTAGGCATTCCCCATGCTAACTCTCCAGCTGATGTTAGCTCAAATATTTTTCTGTTGATGACGTATATGATGAATGTATTGGGTTTGTGCATCCTAATTGAAAACAAAATCTATGTGAAGTATTCACTTGGGTTACTAGCACAAATGTACTGAATCTATTTGTAATTCAAATCTAAAAATGGTGGTAGAAACAGGCCCAATATTTAAGAACATAAGAGGCCGTACTGGGTCAGACCAAAGGTCCATCCAGCCCAGTATCCTGTCTACCAACAGTGGCCAATGCCAGGTGCCCCGGAGTGAACCTAACAGGTAATGATCAAATGATCAAATTGCTTCAGCACAGTTGCAACCATCATGCCAGTGGTAAATTTGGCCCATTATCTCTGCCACATTACACTGTAACAAGGCAATAATCACTAAATGACCATAGTGCAATTAACCATGAATATTATGACTGTATTAGAAATTTTTCAATGACTAAGATTACTGTCCTGTGACTTAAATTGCTAAATGACAGTAAGGAATGACTTACTAGAGAGTTGTTTTATTGTTCTTTTTAAATAAATGGCTAGTCCCTTTAAGCCACAAGCAAAACTTCCCAATATAATCTGCATAAGACAGGTTTCAGAGTAGCAGCCGTGTTAGTCTGTATCCGCAAAAAGAACAAGGAGTACTTGTGGCACCTTAGAGACTAACAAATTTAGTCCTGTAGCCCATGAAAGCTTCTGCGCAAATAAATTTGTTACTCTCTAAGGTGCCACATCCTTGTTCTATCTGCATAAGATAGGCAGTACTGTGATGTCAACAACAGTAAATGCAGTGGGCTAGATCCTCCGCTGGTAAAGTTAATGATGCTGTGCTGATTTATATCAGGTTAGGATCTCATCCCATTAAAAGAATAAACCCAGTAGAAATCTCTGCTGTTGGCAGTAAGAGGTGCTGTAAGGAGGGGAAAATAGTGATTCCCTTGAAAAAATACTTATTTCCTGCCATCAGATACACACAAATATTTTGTCTTCAAAGGAAAATTTACATCTTGAATATCTTTGACAATGTAATGGAAATATTTAGCTCTTCCCTACTGCTGATCATCTGCAATTCACAGAGCATTTTACAGAGGGATATGATGTCATGATGCCCTTTTTACAGAAGGGGAAACTGAGGCACAGAAACACAGCTAGGAATAAAACCTAGGCATCATGATTCTTAGTCTAGTGCCTTATACACTGACCACATTGTCTCTTTTAATTATATTTACAAACTTGCCTGATTAGCCTTTATTTCTAGAATCTTATTGGAAATTGTGCAGTTTAGACAAGACAACAACTCTCTGGAGATGGATTTCAGAAGAGCACGTACCAGCCTAGATGCATGGAGATGCAATAGTGTTCACCTATGGGCAGAACAAACAAATCTAGGCACCAGATCCTAACAGTTTGTTGCTGGACAGATATCTTTCATGTTATATTTTATTTAAATGCATTTTTCCAAGAGCAAGGCAATGGGTGGGGGGGTCTCCACATAACATTTATATTCTATGGGATAGATTATGATATCCTTACTCTCACTGCATAACACCTTATACCACAACTAGTGTTGTGAGTAAAGTTTTTGCAGTCTGGCCCTTCTTGAGCAAGCGAGACATTTCTAGAAGTACTAAGAATCTGGAACATTTTTGTTTCTGGCTTTATGAAAATCTGTACACATTCTCGCATGTTTTCATCAAATCTTTGCAACTGTTTGTGTGTAATTTCCTCTTGCACCATCCATCTGGCTCTTGTCAGTGACACTAAAACTTGGAAGATTGTCTTTTGTTTTTATATGAGACATTAATCAGAAACACAAATATTTGTCCAAGTACGCCAGCCTAGTATACCTGTCTTTTATGTTTGATCAAATTTTGTGGCTACATCACTAGCATGGCTGGTAAATTCTGAGCATTCGAATCACTGAACCTAGAGTAATGCAATGCAAAAATTATTTAAATATACTGCATAATCCCTCTGGTAGCCTTCTGTTAAAAAGGGCTTAATAAATAAGAGAGAGCACTAGATTTAGCATTCTTCTATATTAGGATACTTGATGGCATAAACCAAATAAAATACAACAATAGCAAATGTACTCTCCTGTGTTTTCATTTGAAGCTTCTGTTGATCTAACACACTGTTTTTAAGCTGTTATATCTTGGCTCCTCAGATCCATTAAAGTCACCTGACAGGAGATTTTTAGGCACAAAAATTCAAAGGAGTCATATCAGTTTACACCAGTTTGGGAAATGGCTAATGAAAGAAAAAAAAAATGAGGAGTCCTTCTGGCACCTTAGAGTAGGGGTGGGCAAACTTTTTGGACCAGGGGGCCACATCCGGATTGCAAAACTGTATGGAGTGCTGGGTAGGGAAGGCTGTGCCTCCCCAAACAGCCTGGCCCCCACCCCCAGCCATCCCCTCCCACTTCCCGCTCCCTGACTGCCCCCCTTAGAATCCCCGACCCATCCAAACCCCCCTGCTCCTTGTCCCCTGATGCCCCCCTGAGACCTCCTGACCCTAACCACCCCCATCCACCCCCCCCATCCTTGTCCGGACTACCCTGACCCCTATCCACACCCGCACACCCCTGACAGGCCCCCAGGACTCCCACACCTATCCACTCCCCCTGTTTCCCGACCGCAGCCCTCCCTGAACCTCCGCCCCATCTAACTGCTCCCTGTCCCTGATTGCCCCCCCTCCGGACTCCCTGCCCCTTATCCAACCCCCCACACTTCCCACCCCCTTATCATGCCGCTCAGAACAGCATGTCTGGCAGATGTGATGTGGCTGCAGGGGAGGAGAGACAGCATGGGAGGGGCCGGGGGCAGCCTCCCTGGCTGGGAGCTTAGGGGCCGGGCAGGAGGATCCCGCGGTATGTATGTAGCCTACCTCTGCCTCAGGGAATAAAAAATTTATTTGGGCATAAGCTTTTGCGGGCTAAAATCCACTTTATCAGATAGACGGATGGAAAACACAGTAGAGAGATATAAACACCCAGCATATGAAAAGATGGGAGTTGCCTTACCAGGCACCTATTTAACAACAGCACTTGCCAGTGGTGGCACTAACTTCCTGATAGTAGTAGGAGAAACTCTGCACAAGTTGCTACACCTCATGAGAATCAGCAAAACAAGTTCCCTTTCTAGACAAAGTTGCCTCCATGGTTCTGAGATACGGGTTTGTTTTACAGTGTGCTCTGTGGCTTACACAAGGCTGAAATGTGTAGCGTACAACGTAGGCGATACCAGAAAACCATATTGATTAAGGTTGGAATTCTCAAGGCTCCTAAGGGAGTTGAAATTAATGGAGTTAGGGGTCCTAACTCCCTTTGACTCAATCAGAAATCCCAGCTAAGAGCAGAAATATTTCTCTGAAGGTTTTCTTTTGCCTTGTCACGGAATGAGATAGATCTGGCTTCCCTATGCCAGAACAGATGTTTCCCAGGCTGGCCATGTAAAAAGGTAGTGCAACTCCTGAGGCTATAAAGGATCAGGGAGACGCTAAGGGGAAGAAAGACCTGGTGAGTCAAGATTGGGCGAGTCAGTCAAGAAAAGCCAGGTGAGAATTGCCCGGCTCAGTCAGGAAGGGCAGGTGAGAGCGGCCAAGTGTTTCCTGAGATGAGGTTGAAGGCGAGGTGAGCCACAGGTGGGGTTTTCCAGCGAACGTCCCCAAGTCAGAGAGCCATAGCTGAAGGGGATGAAGGCAGGAAGTGCATCGGAGGGAGAGGCTGGCTGGTTTGAAGCTAGAGCCAAAGCTGAGGGATGAAAGCAGGGGAACAGCAGTGGTGCTTACCCTCTGAGGTCTCCACTCTGCAGAGCTGGACCCAGGGGAACAGTGAGACGGCTGGGGGACCAAGCAGAGCTCCCCTGGTGAGGATGCTGTCCTAGCAGAGAGACTGTGGAAGTTCCCAGTGGGAAGAGCAGGGTTGCAATTCAGTTGAAGAGGCTGGGGTGGCTGTCCTGGAAGAGGGACTGACAAGGAGCCTAGGTGTGATGGACGATGCCAGGATATGGTATGTGTTACGTTAAAGGCCAGGAGGCTGTGTGATTTTGTTTTTAAAGACCATGCGCACTGATTGTGATACATGGACTTTGTGGGACTTCTGTTTTGGACTATTCATGTTACATTTTGTAATAAACTGGCCCCCAGGAGCGGTATTATTCAACCAAGAGAACCTCGTATGGAGTCTCTGAGTGGACAAACGGTGATGGTTGCACATGTTGTGTCACGGCCTGCCACCAGAGGGCACTCAAGTCAGGACAACTTTATGAACCAGCCATATGTATTTGGGGATAAACGTGCCCATGCCACCTACTTTTCCATGGCAATCTTTTGCAACGGCACCTGATTAAGAGAACAGAAATGGGCATGCTCATGGTTTATGCACAGAGATCCGTTTGCCCAAAGTCGCTGTCTGTGGCTACAGCCTGGATGTGCTCCTGTTATTACAGGGGCATTCAACTGTTCTCACAAACATGAGCATGTGAAAACAGAGGCTGGGGCTGAAAACATAGTAACTGAAGAGCTCTGTTTCCCTCACTCTTTTTGGGGTGTCTTCTATCTTCACATATTTATAGCCTAGGAAGTGCGCCAATGGGCCTATTGACAGGATCTCACGAAACTTACTGCTCCAAACAGGTTTCTTTTTCAGAGTGGAAAATTATTTGGTCAGGTGAGAAACACCATTTACTCTAGCACTTTACTTTTTGCTTTGGGCAAATGGCCAGTCCTCAGATTAAAGGCATTCCTAGCACAGCAGCACATTGCTGGGGATATCTGGCCCTCAAGCACAGAAATTGTGAAGAACATGCTCGAGAAGAAGCCATGAGAGGGCACAGGCCATGCTCCAGAGACGTGCTGAGTGCCTGCCACTCCCACTGACTTCGGCACTTAGACCCAGAATTTGTTTCAGCTGCACAAGCAGCATTTTTCAATGCGATTATGAGGATTTATTAGTTAAGCGCTGACAAGGTGCTCGGCCCTGTCTGTAGATGGCATGTAGTAGAGATGGGCTTTACCATTTCACAATGTTTGAAAGGGCAGCTACTAAGACTCTGTTGGCTTCCTCTTTACATGTGAACGTGTGACTTTCGTTGTTTTTCTGTTGAACTTCATAGATGGCGCCCTGAAGGCTTTTCAGTCTGAATTCACTCTGTGTTTGAATTTGGCACACTGATACCATTGCAGAGCACAAAGCTGTTATCCTGATGCATAAAATCCAAGGTTGCATTGATTGCACAAGCAATCATCGCTCATAAGAGTGACTAGTTGTGCGTACAGAAAGCTAATTTGCATGTACAGTTATCAATTGCATATGCAAATTAAGCAGCCTATTCTGGATGCCGCAGAAGGTAACTAACCTCTGAAAAATTAGGCTCTCATGACTCTCAATTTATAAACTCTTGTAATTGTAATTTAAGAAGATCAGATGAGCCTGATCTGCCATTATCCTGTACCTTGTTCAGTCTGAGCCTGATCTGCCATTAACCTGCACATGTTTAGTCAATTACAGCAGTGCAAAAAGAATGCAAATACAGAGTTTTACTCCCATTTTGTACTACTGTAACTGTACAAGGTAATGGAGAATCTGGCCCTGATGGCTGACCTCTGGTTAAATACTATGAAACAGAGTTCTGCACATCAAAGCTCTCCAAAAAGAAGGAATAAAGAAAATCCACATTTTAAATTAAATTTCCAAGTAGTTTGCCTAATTAGTTCAGATGCTCCCACATCTATAAGTTGTTAGTATTTGCTTATAGTTCCATTTATATAAATTACAGATTACAGCTATTAAGATACAGAGCTTGCAAACTGAGAAGTTTACAACCTAAGATGAGTTCAACAAACATAGGATGCTGAGGGAATTAATATTGTAAAAGGGAAGGATAGAGGGAGGATGGAGTTGATAGTACCAGATATGAGAGCAGCTAAGGCGACCAAGGATGTATCATAATTTAGTTCCATTTTATATCGTGTTGGGGGGTGTTTTTATGGGAAAAGGGGAGTGAAGGGCAAGGGACTTGCATAACAAAACACAGATAGAACTTTTTCAAGAGGTGGTGACTCTTTCACTGTAGTTTGATTTTTGAGTCTTTCTGGCTGTATCCCTCCTGAGCTCACAAAAAACAAAGCCTCCAATGTGATTTATATAAGTGTGATAGCTCCCGCACAGTCCTAGGAACAAAAATATTCCAGTTATCGGAGAACAAAAGCAGCAATGGGAGACCAGTTCTTCAGCCCACTCTTATAGGAGTGGTTCCACTTGGACAAATTCAGCTCTGATGTTAGTAGAGGTAGTTTCACTGAGGTTACTGAAGTTTTATCTCTTAGCTGCCATGCAGAAGAGGTCTTTGGCCCTCACAGAAAGGAATTTATTTTTTCACGCTTTGCTAAGAGAGGCTTACAGAATGTGTGACGTTCCCCTCTAGCGTTGTCTGGACTGGTGATCTGCTAGGTCACTCCAATCCTTGACGCTGGGAGCCATTCTTATCCTACTCTGCTGTGAGAACACCCACTTCTGGCCTGTTCACACACAGCTCTGGCATGTACGCTGCTCCCATCTACTTGCAAGGGAATGACACTAGCCAATATCTCCAGTCCCAGACACAACCCTAGGAACATCCCTCTTGCAGTATCCAGTTATGCCCACTGGAAGCTGCAAGCTTATATATATAAGTTTGTCAATTTAACAAACAAATTGATATGTACCAGGCTTGTTCTCCTAAGGGGAGTGTCTGTCACACTGCAAACCAAACGCACTGCTTCGAATAAACAAACAGATTTATTAACTATAAACGTAGATTTAAGTGATTATAAGTCAAAGCATAACAAGTCAGATTTGGTCAAATGAAATAAAAGCAAAACATATTCTAAGGTGATCTTAACACTTTCTGTGTCCTTAAAAACTTAAAAACAGGCTGGCTTTTGAGTCAGGCTTTCCCCTTTGATCAGTGTTTCAGTCGCTTAGCAGGGTGGTGTCTGTAGATGTTGGTGGAAGAGAGAGAGCATGGAAAAATGTCTCTTCCTTTTATCATGTCCTTTCTTTCCTCTTGCCTTTAGTTCCGCCTTCCCCCACCACTTCAGAGTCAGGTAAAAACAGAGGTGCAAATAAGCCAGTGTGCCCTGGTACGGCGTACCAGCAAGAGCTGATGGGATGGACCGGCTTCCCCAAGTGGCAATTTAAAGGGCCTCGGATCCCCAGCAGCAGCTAGGAGCCCGTGGCCCTTTAAATCGCCTTCGGCTGCCACTGCTATCGCAGGGCTCCTGCAGCAGGGCTTAGGTGGTGATTTAAAGGCCCCACCTCTTCCGGTTGAGGCCCCACCCCCAGCTCAGGTCTCCTGAGCACTGGTGAATCCTTTAAGTTATTTTCACCCCTGGGTAAGAATTACCTCATCGCAGTCTCAAACTGCCCAAAGGAAGGGCGTGACTCCCTGGAGGGTCTAACAGATTATTTTGTTCCTGCCTGAGCAGTGTCCATTGTTCCTGTCAGGCTGGGCTGGGTTTGTCCCATCCATGCCCTGATGAGGTGTGAACTGCCTCTCTGTTCTTGGAGAGTTTTTGCATGGGCTTGCTTTAAGCCATGAGGATACATTTTCAGCCTTGTAACTATTTACATGAAATTATAACCTATTACCTTACTCTAACATTACTGTAACAATTACTATAACATCACTATAAGAACCATGCTCAGTGCATTATGTGCCTTCCGAAGACACCCAACATGGCAAACTTTGCATTGGATACCACGCAATCATTTTATAAAGATGAATATGGAGGTGTGGGGTGTCCCCCTGAGGTACACAGCATCACTGAATGTACTCACTTTTTTCTTTAAAAATGACATATTCATATGTGTTAGCTTGTAATTAAGCAACTTCACCTCTTGGAAGCAACACATTTTTCTATCTTTGAAGCACGGATGGTGGTATGACCCTGAAGGTTCATCCAATCTAAGCTTAAGAATCAGAGGGGTAGCCGTGTTAGTCTGGAATTGCAGAAGTGACAAAGAGTCCTGTGGCACCTTAAAGACTAACTAAAATTTTAGAGCATAAGCTTTCGTGGGCTAATGCCCACTTCGTTGGATCCGACAAAGTGGGTATTAGCCCACGAAAGCTTATGCTCTAAAATTTTAGTTAGTCTTTAAGGTGCCACAGGACTCTTTGCCAATCTAAGCTGTTGTCACTTGCATTAACACTCCTGTTGATTTCAAGATCATGAATGGATTAATATTTCAGAGTGCAAAATCTTCAAGGACCTCTGAATAAAGGTCTTCGGCATAACTTCCAGGCTCTTCAAAGCAACTTCCGGCTTCTGTTTCTGTTTCACTGGTATAGGTGCGTGCTCTCTGAAATACAAACACTGCTTTTAGCTACCAAACGGTAGGTGAAAAATGATGTTGAGCTACAGTTCATGAGAGTTTAAAGTTCAGAATGATTAAAAGCACACAATTGAAAAATATATATTTTTGCTTGAGATTTAACCTCTGAAACTGGTGTATTCCAGGAGCAATGCTCCTACTAACTCATCCAGGCAGCATGAAATTTTGCAGGATGTGAAGTATGTCTCAGCAGGGGATAAACTGTGTAAAAGTTTATATTACAATTAACCCAGCTGCTGGTTGTAGCCATTTTGCTGATGCATGTCACTTTTCTCACTGGCAGTGTGAGATCCATTGACAAAGACTTTGTATAATATTACCTTAACTGGCAGAAGGAAAATGCTCAGGCACTGACTGTGGGGAAAACGGCACTATCTTACTCCACAGATCTGCCCCTGGTGTATTTGGTGTCCCATCTAATTATTTTCATTGCAAAATGAATGCTTGACTACTTTTTTTACTCTGTCCTGTTAGCACTGCAGAGCTAATAAGGCTACTTACAGGACATGTCCTGCAAAGTCCTGGTCTCACTGACTTCAGTGGGGATTTTGCCATAACTTCAGTGGGACCAGATTTTCACCCTTTTATAAAGTGACAATGATACTTTCCCTCCTTGGTAAAATGCATTGAGATCTATGGAGGAAAAGCACTATGAATAGTATTAGGAAGGAGTAAGCGGGCTACCCATTATATAGAAGATTCTTAAATAAGAATGGTAGTGCCAAATTCTGACCTCCCAACCCCGAAACGGAAGTTCACAGGTGTAATTATGGGTAAAATGTGGCTGCAGAACCTTGATACATGAACCAGAAAGAACAGAGTTGGACTTTCATGATCCCAAGCTAAGTTTGCAGGGTTGGCAGAGAGATAAAATATCTGTTTAATTGTAAGTTGAACAAAGCTGCCTTGGAGTCATTGAAAAATAATAAATACGGAAACTGTGAATTGCCATTTTTACACAGGCCCTTTTCTGAGTTGAACCATACTCTAACGTTGTGTGTGGCAACACCATAATTGCATCCATTCTGGCAATCTCAGCAGAGGCACCACCAGAACTGATCTGGCACAGAAGTGGTCCCATCAGAACAAACTAAGGCATGTAAGTGGGAAGGGGTGAAATTTGCACTGGTGACTGCTCCTGTTGTATTGTATTTTATTGCTAAACCCAGGCCTTCTGCCTCTACGGCTGTCAGTCTGGTTTCATTGATCTGCATTAAATTTACTTTAAATAAAAAGATTGCTAAGTCAAACCTGGTACTGCTCTTGGTAATGTAAAAAGCTTTGTTTCAGTTCACTTTTTCTAAAGATTGTTTAGCTGCTGTGTTAATATTTGCTATTTCTCTTATTCTAAAATCAGTTTGTCGTCCCCAGTCATGTTATTTTCCACAGTTGACTTTAATTAAAAACAAACTGAAAGCTTAGACAATAATCTCTTAAGCCTGTTTCCTTTATCAGACTGTTGAATAACAAAGGAAAACTTTTCTGAGGGCGGGGGAAAATTAGAAGCAAGTTACTACACAAAATTCTCCATGAAAAGCCAAGGCAAAGTGACATCTTTTCTGTAAGGCAGTTAGGGTGACCAGACAGCAAATATGAAAAATCAGGACAGGGGATGAGGGGTAATGGGAGCCTATATTAGAAAAAGACCCAAAAATCAGGACGTCTGGTCACCCTAAAGGCATTTTTTTCAGGAATAGCAAACGTAAGAAGGCATAAAAACTGCTTAATATTAAGTCCAAAGGATTTCTCATCAGTTTTCACAAAGTAAATCAGGTCAGAAGACAGAAGTTAGATGGTGTTTGCGTCTGTGCCAACACAGGGCTATGTGGTATTTGGGCTATGGTACTTCCATATCCCCCATTACTGTACTATCTGAGTGCTCACAATCTTTAATGTATTTATTCTCACAACATCCTTGAGAGGCCATTATCCCTATTTTACAGACGGGGAGCTGAAACACAGAGAGGTTAAGGGTATGTACATTGCAATCGGGGGCGAGATTTCAGCTGGAGTAGACATACCTGAACTAGCTTTACTCTACCTAGCTTGGGTACCAACAGCAGAACAGGCCCGGAATGCCGAGGACCTACTCGGACAGCTAGCTCATGCTGAAGTCCATACTGTCCTGAGTTCACTGCCATTAGTACAGTACCCCGATTGACTTGCCCAAGAAGTTGGTGGCAGAGTGGGCAATTGAATCTAGAGTTCCCAGCTAGTACCATAACCACTGGATCATCCTTCCTCCCTAGAATCTTTCCTAGAACACATTATTGAGTGCTTTGTCCATTCAGGTTTTACAATTCCTATGGATGGACCTTTCCAGCACTTCCCACCCTTCCTCCACTACATACATCTTGCTGTCAGCAAATGTTTTCAGATAAATCTGCCTAGCTTTTCCCTTTCTTCATTTCATCAGATTTACTCCTAGTTCCACCACTTGGACTACCCTAAACAAATCTGCCATTAAATACCTCTGGACTCGAATTCCACTTCCCTGTTTAGGAGATAATGGGGAAAGGAACTGAAGTTATGGCATCATCTGTCGCAATCTGGGCTCACTTTGGAACACAGTAAATGGACTTTGTGGGCACATCTTCCAAAAGTGAATTCTAATTTGTAAGTGTAAATCCTATATCTGACTAGACAAACTGCACTCTGGCCTTCCAATGTGTAGCTTGTTATGCATCTAAGTGCCTGTTTGCCTGAGCAAATGGTGGTCACCCTTGAAAACCTGGTTATTTCTTGCAAATCCTGAAGGAATGTATATGGCTTCTCTGCCTTCCCCAGAAGGAGACACGGCAGCAGATTTCCATGCTGCAACACAGGGGGCAAGCTACCGGCATGGCTTGTCGTATCATGCCCCACATTAGAAGGTAGTAGCAGGCCACACACACACACACACACTTACCTGCAGCCAGCCCTAGTCTAGCTACAGATATTTCTTAAAGCAAAGTCGTCTACCCAAGCATGATCCTTTTACCAGAATTTAACTTTGTGGCTTATTTTTAGTGTGTATTTAATATAGTAGAGTTATGTAATATATAGTGCCACCTTTTAGGATTTCACACAAATATACAATGCACAAACAGGGCTAGGTCTAAAGTCAGCAGATCATTGCTAATTTAAACCAGTTTGAAGGCTGGCTCCTGTTGCCATAACCGCACACACAACCTCACTAACTGCACGTGTAAATGGCTCATTCAGCTTCGTGCTTGCAGTAAGATTGTCTGAGTTATTGCATTAATTGCACATACAAATTATGTGCATGCATTTCTGCATGCACTAGTCTGAAAATGTGGCTCACAAGTAATATTTACATGGGAAGTTATAAACAGCAGGAAGGGAGTTCTTAATCAGAGCAATGTTAGTTGCTCTCCAGGTGGACAATACAAAAGAAATACATGCTTAGTATATGTCTAGGAAAGAGGCAGCAGCCAAAGACTGTTAATTGTCTTGTCTGTGCAAACAATGTAACACATTTCCTTTACCTGATAGTGCTTATTTAAAAACAGATTTTTTAAACCTTTTTGGGGTGTTGGAATTGGTGGAAATAGTCTGCTCCATAAGTGATACCTGTGGAAACAGTAAAGCAGGATGATGAAAGAAATCAGTTGTTTTCTTCATTCTCCCATGATTCGCAATGATTTGTTTCCCATGGGCTCTATTGTCAATACACTCAACTCACCTGCCCCAACTCCTGCTCAGATTGTAACTCCTGCCACAGGGAAGAGAGCTGGCGGGCTACTCACCTGCTAGTAAATGCCTGAGGCCAGAGCAATGAGGGAGGAGTCTCTGCCCCCCCGCTCCCCCAAATGACTGGCCAGAGCAGCTGGCCTAGCACACAGTGGGTAGTGAAGTGCTGCTCAGTGAAAAAGAACTTACACTTTCCCCAGGGCAAAGGGGAGGGAATGTGACTCTGTGTCATAATCTTTCTCTGAGGGGCTTCTGGGGTGGTGCAACTGTAACCCATCTGCCTGATAGAGAGAGATCTCTTTAAGAGATCTATAGAGAAGGGGGGTAGGGGAGGGGGTTTAGAAATGAGTGGGTCTTTGGTGCTTGGCAAATGCAAAATTAGCAAGCCACACCCAGAACTTCCTGAAATTGGGTGTAGTCTGGGGCATGGTCAATAGGTTCCTTGTAGCTGGACTCCTTTTAGGGTAAGTAGTCAGGGCTTCTGCTTTCCAAAAGCCTATATGGCTTGTAGGCTGTGTACCTTTTGAGTGGGCTAGAGTTAACTTCCCTGCCCTTCTCCAGTGCCTTAAAATACCCATCTCCCCCTAGGAAAGCATATGGAGACCCAGAATTCAGTCACTGAAGATTTTCAGCAAAGCTTGCACAGGGTCAACCTCCCAAACCAAGCCTAAAAGGAATTAATTTAATTTTCAAGTCCTAACTTTATACAGTTGTATAATGCTAAAGAATCATAAGAATATCAATTTCTACATTATAACAAGGCTACTTTTTAATCCACAAACATTATCTTCACAGTTATACATAAACATAACTAAAACAAAGTAAAGCTAAACAGATCAGTCCCCACAGAAGCACAGTGAGAAATAATTTAAAAATGTAGGTTGAGTTTATCAGAGTCTCAGTTACAGTCTTTGATCACCAAAATGAAAATCTATAGTGTCTGCTGAGAAAAAAGCACTATCTCGCTTTCTTAATCATGTCAATGCAAATATGAGGATTTCATTGCACCATGACCTGCGGAACCTGCCAAAGACGAGATTAAAATCCCGCAGTCCCCTATGGAACCATATCAAGATCCTTACAGCCAACTTTGATGCTGAGTCTCAGTGTTCCACTTTCACCCAGGCTGGTAATCCACCCACTCTGAAATATAGACACAGACTCATTCATTTGCGTGTTGATAGTCCTCCACTATCTTCCCACAATTTCCCTTTTGTGGCCAGGACAGACATGATCCTGTGATCTCCGTGACAAAATTATATCCTTAAGATACATGACCTAATTGTCCATTTCATCACATGCTGGTATAATTTAGGTAAAATGACACTGGTTTAAAACCTGTGCACAATTAGGGTCGTCTCTGCTGATTAGATGCTCAGCTAGCATGACATCTGCACAGCTTTCATCTGTGTTGGTTGGGATCCAGGTGAGAACTGCCTGTTTCTTCTCACCCTGTTCTGTGCTGCTTAAGGAATAGGCAGTCCTGTATCATCCCCACTAAGCTACTGATCCTTTTATTTTATGATCACTGTCTCTGTTCATCTGGTTGGTTGAACTCTTTCATTACCATCACTTTGCCTTTTTCAAAAGCCTATTTTGTTCCTGCCAATAACTTATTCCCTTTCCTGTCCCCCACTTGGGCACTTAATTAAACCCCCACAGATAGCTCCTTCAAAGACTTCCATGACTATCCTGTAGTATTGTAGTTGATAGACATTCCCTGGCTAGAACGGCTATTGCGTCAGTAGGTTAATGTTAAAACACATATTTGTGCTTAGCTAATTATTTAGGGACCTGATGATGAAAATTACATGTCACAAAAGGGAAGAATTGGAGTACTGAAAACACACTGAAGTCCTTTCGCTGCTGTACAGGCTATAACTTAACGTCTGAGGTGTGTGGCCAAGGAATCATTGGGAATGAGGGAGGAAGAGGGTGCTTAAGAAAGAGATTTTTCTAAGGGGACGTAGGTACTTCCTCTTCCTTACCAAGGAGAAAAGATGGAACATTCTCCATCCTATTTTGAACACGGCGGCACAAAATGATTTGGCATGTGCACGTCACCCCTGAAGTGTGATTCAGCTGGAATCATTCCGCATAAGGCAGCTGCAGCTGGGGGGTCCAGATAAGGACTGTGACGGAGCTGACTGGAGATAGCCCTGCTGTACATGTTGCCATCGGTTCAGCTCTTGGCAGGTGAGTAACTTGTACCACAAAGGGAATATCTGCCCAGCACAGTTAACTTGAGAGCTTGCCACCCGATCTGTTGTCCCAGCCCAGTGTGAGCAGCCACACGACAAAGCCCTACCCGAGTAACTGGGTATGTCGACACTGTTTTCAGTAAAAGCTGGCCTGGGTCAGTTGACGTAGGCAGAGGGCTATAAAATTTGCAGTGTAGATGGTGGAACTCAGGCTCAACCCTCCCACCTTATGGGGGTCTCCAGACCAAGCTCAAACATGCTATTTTTAGCCCGATTCCAAGTCAACTGACCTGGACTCTGACACATGGCACTATGGGGTTTTTAATCACAGCGTAGGCATACCTCACTGGTGCTGCATTCATGCATAGGATTTCAGAGGCTTATCCCATGGTTCACTGAGCTGAAGTAAGCTGACCTGCTCTATAATTCCTCCCCAGTGAATTATGAGAGAACATGTCCATCCTGGGCACAAGAGGGGAATTGTGGGATGGTAGTGAAGGACGATCAGCACTCAAATGAGTGAGCCTGTGTCCATATTGCAGAGTAAGTGGCTTACCAGCCTGGGTGAAAGGGAAACTGGAGTTCTAACCCACACCTCCAGCCATACCAGCTAGCCCAGATTTAAGTCCCCGTGGAATTGGGATAGGAGGGTTTTGTGTGTTAATAGGAGGGAAATTAGGGCTAACTCCTGACTTAACTCGTTCTGGGAATATACACAATGAAAAAACAGCCCCGTAAGCAGTGCAAAGTGGCAGTGTAGACAGCTGCGCTCCCAGTGCTGGGAGCTATTCCCCTCGCGGAGGTGGCTTTTTTACAGTGTTGGGCTCTCTCCCAGTGCGGGAGCCGCGACTACACAGCCACTTTAAAGCACTTCCATGGCACTGCTTTAACATTGGCTGTGGAGACATACCCAAAGAGATTTTTTTTCACAACCTGTGGTTTTAGTTTGACAAAAGAGACTATGTGGGAAGAAAATCAACTGAGGACTCATCAGGTGAGCAACTAATTTAGGAGCCATTAAAAAAATTAACAGGCAGTTAGTGGATTCATGGACAGTGCTTAAATTACTGGGAGCATTTTTATTGTGAACCTGATGGTTGCTGCTTGATATATCTTTTAGGGAGAAGAGTTTGTAATTACATTATTGATTCTTTGAATCATCATTGATTAACTGACTTCATCACTGATTTATGATTTTCTTCCTTGATTTCTGGATATTGCCACGGAAATCCAAAATATTTCTGCCTTTGTTCACACAATGTCTTTGGAAGGTTGGCTACAAGGGCATCCATGGGCACTAATACTAAAAATAAGCTGCTATAAAATACTTGCCAAAACAATCCTAGAGAATACTTAAATGCTAAAGGTGTGAGTCAATACTGGCATGGTTTTCTGATGGTGTTGAGCACGTTGGCCTCCCAGTGAAGTCAGTGAAAATCAGGCCACATGTACAGGTGCCTAAATATGGATTTCAAGTGCCTGGTTTTAGACCACAAGTTTGAAAATACTGGCCTTTGTCTTTAACCATGAAAGATCGTTTCTCTTAGCAGCTTTTGTTGGGTCTCAAGGTGGCATTCTTCTATGGAAATAAATGGCCAGCAGGGTCCATCTTAGTGAGAACTGACCAAATTAGATAAAGTAGCTTCCTGACAATCCATCTCACACTGAGACAGCTTCAGACCCTCTTTCAACACATGACTTTGGAATTTGAGATTAAATTGATCATTATCCTAAACTTCCTCAAATTCACTGAACAACTTTTATCATTGAATAATATTCTTAATATGTATTAATCATGTTTAATACCAGAATAAAAGCCCTCAGATTAATTACAGAATAATACATTTAATGATTCCTCGTGCAAATTTAATCTATGATAATCAGTTATTACCTATTCAAAAATACTTACTGTTTGCATATCATAGCAATAAACAATGCCATGGAACATATGAATACTGTAAGCACAATGAGACCCATGTAGGCTGTGAAGTCTATTGAAGTCATTGGCTCATTCTTTCCTAGATTTAAAAAAAAAAAATGTGGTGAGATTTTTTTTCCTCTGGAGAAAACACATTGGAAAAATTTGTCCAACAGATAAGCTTTTGGAAACAAGCTTACTTCATTGAGTGGGTTTACATTAATGTAACTGAGATCACAATTTATCTCTCTCCATATAAAATATTTTCTGTCTGTGACTGGGGAACAATCTGTAGCAAATTAAGCATTAAGAAGTTCTTCCACATGGCTAAGTTTCAATTTATGCATAGAAGAAAGCAAGCAAGTTAAGAATTGGCATGAATCAAGGCCACAATCATTATCAGTACAGTGCACCCTGCTATGTTAACATACTGAGGAGTTGTGCAATTCCACGCAACAGACAAATATGTCTGAGTCTGCAATAAAGAGACAGTTTTCTTTTAATCATGGTCACAAATAACTTGTTTTCGTTTAAATCACTCTTCAGTTATTTATATTAATCCTTTCAAGACGGGAGTTGGATTTTCCTGGCTTAATAGCCCTGGCCAATAAAACACTCACGGAAACCTTCCTGCCAACGCTACAAAAAGAAGGATTCTGCGTGGACTCCTCCTAAAGGTCGAAACAACAGACTGGACTTCTACATAGAGTGCTTCCGCCGATGTGCATGGGCTGAAATTGTGGAAAAGCAGCATCACATGCCCCATAACCTCAACCATGCAGAACACAATGCCATCCACAGCCTCAGGAAAAACTTTGATATCATAATCAAAAAGGCTGACAAAGGAGGTGCTGTCGTCATCATGAATAGTTTGGAATATGAATACGAGGCTGCTAGGCAGCTCTCTAACACCACATTCTACAGGCCATTACCCTCTGATCCCACTGAGGGTTACCAAAAGAAACTACACCATATGCCCAAGAAACTCCCTGAAAAAGCACAGGAATAAATCTGCATAGACATACCCCTAGAACTCCGACCAGGGGTATTCTATCTGCTACTCAAGATCCATAAACTTGGAAATCCTGAACACTCCATCATCTCAGGCATTGGCACCTTGACAGCAGAACTGTCTGGCTATGTGGACTCTTTCCTCAGGCCCTACGCTACCAGCACTCCCAGCTATCTTCGAGACTCCACGTTTGTTGTGGGAAATTTCCTTGGGTTGTTTTAGGTTTGAATAAATGATCCTGGTGAGACATCTAGGTAAATTTTTAGTTTTTTCATCAGTTTGAATATGTTTCATGTTTTGCAATTAATTAGTGATGCAACATATGAGGTTGCAAGTTCAAATTCTGCAAAAAACAGTTCACTGCTGCAGACTCACTTGATGCATAAACAGTTCATTGTCATAGGCTAGATCAGGTCTAATACGTTCTCCACAGACAAGCAGGCTAACATTTACCCATTTATCCTCTGCAGATTCAACGTTTGCCAAAGCTACCACAGTGTGCTACCTGAGACAGGGCAGTATACATCAAATAAGAAGTAAGGGCCCAGCTAATGGTAGCCAAAAGAACTTAACACACGGTCTTAACCATGGCAACTCAGATATCGTGAATGTAGCAAATAGTAGAGCCAATTTTGACCCCTGCTCCAGTAGGTTCTCAAACTAGGCGGGTGTGGAATGTATTCGGGGGAGAGGGGATGAGAAGCTTTAGGAGAGCAGCGGCTGGTGTCCGGGCATCCAGGTGTGAAGAGAGTGGACAAATAAGGGTAGCATGGTATGGTATTGCCATCCTTACTTCTGCGCTGCTGCTGCTGCTGCTGCCTTCAGAGCTGGATGGCCACCAGCAGGCACTGCTCCCCGCTCTGTCTTCAGAGCTAGAGTGGTCCTATATATGCTTGTGGGTCAGGAGCAGGGCAGCGGGGGTGTAAATTACTACAGACACAAAAAAAGGGAGGGGGCGCAACCAAATAACTTTGAGAACCACTGGCTTATAGGACCTATAAATAAGTCACAAAGGACTGAGGAAAATGTCATGGAAACAGAGTAGCGCCGATGTAAGCAGCCCTATACTGCCTTCCGTCATGTGGGCAGAGCTTGGTCAGCACCAGAGCATGAATTGTAGTTGCATTGCACTGCTGTGACCCCATTTCCGAAGGACACTCTGTTACCAGGAGCTCGGTAAAGGTACGCTGTGAATTCATTAGAGCCAAGTTGGCAGATTAACACATTGATGCTCATTAGATAAGAGGTATAAGGGAGTTGAAGAGTTCAGTAAACAGGAGAGAGCAAAGTGAAGAACACTTTTTTTAAAGAAAATCAGGAAGTAGAGAAATATAACTCCAAAGATAAGAGTGAGTGGGGACGGCTCAGTACAAACAGTCAATAATGTGCCATGATAAGATAACTGCTACTTCTATGAATACATGTTCAGCAGTCAGGAAATGCAATATCAAGTGGATCAGATCTAGGCAAATTAATGCCTTTCAAAGATACCAACCTTCACAGATCCCCATGGGAGTTCAGGTAACTTCTAATAAGGAGTACCTGACCTCATCATTCCCTTGACTTTTGGCATTAGCACACCAGCACCCAAATCACTGTGGGGGAATGGGGAGGAGGATGACAGGTACATATCAAATTTAAAGAAGTAAACAGCTAGCAGGACATGTTGATTTCTTCAGGTGTGATGCATGTCAGACCCAGCTGTGCCAACTCAGGCTAAGATCTTGTCCTATTTCACCTGGAGAGCAAAATTGCCCCAAGCTAGTAATTATATGGAGACACTTAAGGAAACTGCAGGTTACTATAAGAGGTAGATTCAGGAGGTGGCAGTCATTTCTCTGAAAAGGTATTACACCAATCATATCTACACTTGCCATTTAAACTGGAAAAAGTCCCATGGGAGCGTCTACGCTTGCCAATGATTTTTTTGCAGTAAAATGCAGAAGTTTCACCGCAAAGAGAGAACCACCTCCACAAGAGGCATACAGCTCTTACTGGTGATGCTTTTGTGGTGACATGTAAGTGAAGACACGTTCTTCCTGTTTACACAGCTTTTAGCCTCCGCAGGATATCCCACAATGCCTAGGTGACCACTTTGGCAGCAGCTCTGCTGCTGTGACTCCAGGTAAACAGACATCCACCCCTCCCCCCGTAAAGCGCCGGGAACGTTGAAACTCCCCTTGCTGTTTTCTTGCAAATGCTCACTTATCATCTTCCCAAGTGACAATGCCTGCTCCACAGAGCAGACGATCCCCTGCTGGGGCAATACTGAGCTACTGCAGCTGATCAGCATTTGGGGAGAGTGCAAGGACCCAAGATGCCCCGCGATCACCCCCCCACCCTTCACTCTCTGACACCTGTGGAAGTGAGTGAGTGCACAAAGCAGTGCTTTTCTTTCACCAGTTCACTATCACTGTTGAAACTGACAGCGCAAAAACTCTACAAGTGTAGACATAGCCAATGCTCCAACATTGTATCAGTAGGCAGGAGGAAGCTCTATACACTCCCCTTGGACCCTGATTTCAGAGGTGTCAAGCAAGCATAGCCCTCATTAACTTCAAAGAAAGTTGTGGATGTAGTTCAAAGAATCCTTTTCGACCCGCTCTAAAATTTGAACCAGTAAGTTTCATTTTCTGGTTCTCATGTGTTAGCGATACAATTGCATTTGTGTTCATAGCACCATGTTTATTTTTAGTAAGCTGTTTTTATTGATTCTTCTAATTAAAACCTGAATTTGGGATCTAAACTATTTTCAAGTGTTCTTTCAAACAAATGTTTCATTTATCCACAAGTTTCTTTATGAATGGAACCCATATTCTGGACTACCCAGAGTAGTAGCAACAACTAAAGAGTCAATGTACACCCTGAGATACACTTGCGTGGCTTCCATTGAAGTTAATGGTAGCTGTACATGCTCATGATAAAACAGAATTTGGCCTTCAGTAACAAATGTATTAAAGTAACTATTAGACAACAAAGACATTTTGATTCTTACCAATATAAAGAGGTTCAGTCCAATCACTCCAAAATCCTTCAATAAACGGTCGTTGAGCTCTTATCTGTATGGAGTATCTGCAGGTATCATCAACTGGTAAACTGAAATTATTTGACGTCGCTTCCAATATCTGTTAAAAACAACGTAACTCTGTCATAGATTTCTTAAGACAAATAAGGTCAAGCCAAAAACACTTAAATTGTTCCAGTTACTGAACTTTAGAAGCAAATTTACAATATTTGCTTTAGGCATAACTATGAGCATTATTACAAATTGGTTATTGTGTTTGTTCTTCTTTTAAGTGAGTTTTAATAGCCGAGAGGTGGACACCAAAGACATGATTTTCACACAAAATCTCCATATTTGTGAGCACAATTTTGCACCCACAATTAATTACATCCACCATTTTTCACCTGCAATTCATTCAGGCCAAAATTTTCCAAAGTATCCACTGGTGTTGGGAGCCCAGTTTAAGACTCTTAATGTTGGATTTTCAGAGCACCTGTACCTTTGTCAGAATGGACCTGGATGCGTCAAGCTGAGCATCCAAAACTGATGTACATTTTAAATTGTTCCATTAGTGTTTCCCAAGCTAAAATGTGGATTTAATTCATTGTAGGCACCAAAAAAAAGTGCTCCGTAAAAGAAAGCTGATTTAAAAATTAGGGGTGAAATCCTAGCCGCATTAAAGTCAGTGGGAGTTTTGCCATTGATTTCAGTGGGACTAAGTTTTGACGCTAGAGCGGTAGATTTTAGAGGATGGTAGCTGGAGTTTTGGTTAGTTGCATAATTTGAAACTCAAAAGATGTCCATGAACCAGACTTTTTCTTTAGATTACATATTCTAGACATATAAGAAAGACAATTAATTGACAAGTTCTGGATAGAATACTTTAACTTTTAACAAGCAGTTACCTGTTTGTAACCCATCTTCCAGTTGTAGATGTTAAGTTCATATTTAAAACAAATCTCTAGTAAAGAAAAAGCTGGCACTTCCCACTTGATCAGAAGGTTGTTTTGTTTTAAAGACACGGTGACTTTTCTGGGAGGATTTATTTTCTCTAGAAAATGAATAAGATACCAATTTATTACCCACAAAGCAATTCTCTTCAAAGGAGGTTGTTCAAAGTTTGCCTGTGGTTTGGATCTGGTTGAATTTATAGCCATAAGTTTCACTTTGAATTTGTTGTATGGTAAGAAGGGGTTTAAAAGAGCTGAATATATCAGTGGACAAACAAACACTGAAAAGTAGGTAAAACCACTGATATATTAAGAATTACTGAGTAACTGACCTCCTTTATTAAGATTTCTTACAGGATTTTAAAAAAAATCTTCCAATTATTTCATGCCTTGTAAGATTCATTATTGACAAAGAGAAGGTAAGAAGATTTTTTTCATGCAAAATAGGTCTCGTTGCTATAACCTTTCCCCCCTCTTCTCCTTAGCCTCCACCATCTTTTTGTCACCATACATCATTTCATGTTGCCTTATTTTAGGGGTTGGATCGTGCCCCCTAGAATTGTGTACACGGAGGCTGCTCTCCCCACACAAATCTTGCCTCTCCTGTGCCAACGGTGCTGCTATATGTCCTCCTGAGTCCATCTGTGTTGTAAGACCTTCCAGTTTTTCAACATCCTTTTGGTAATATGGTGACAGAAATACAATACTTCCTGTATTCCAGGCACCATGCTGCCATAAAGTTTCTGAAAAATTGCAAGAAGTTCAGAGAAGAGCATTGAAACTGAATATGTGGATACCTCTAGAAAGTTAGTTTAAAAAAGTTAAATATGTCTCTTAGTTAAGCAACATATAAAAGGAGATGTGATAAGTCTATAAATACGTGAAGGTAATAAAATTAAGATGGGAGAGGAATTATATAAGAGGATCAACAGGGTATAAACTAAAGTAAAGGGATGACATTAAGAAAAGGAAAATTAACCTATCAGGAAAAGCTTCCTTCCAATGAAATGTGTTAAACAGTGTAATAAAAACTGGTAACAGCTGCATTGCTTGGGACATTTAAAGCTCGACTGGACAACGCAGTAAAAAATATCTGGGAAACCATACTTTGGCAGACAGATACGTATGAACTAATAGGTCATTTCTATCTCTTATTTTTTATTGTTCCAGAATTTAAACCTATCTGTTAAAACGACACAATTAAAATCATCATCTTTCACCTAGCTCCACACTAACACCTCCAGTTTCAGAAAATATCCATGCGAAATTTTAAACGAGCCCATATTTTAAACTGGACCATGTATCATCCAAACCACCAATGAACTTAAGCAAATCTTTAAACCAAAATGCAGAGCAGGTTTGAGTTTTATAGCAGATTTTTTTAAGATTTCACTGCAAACATTTCACCAAGACCTAAGAAGTTATACTGATATTTTAATGTGTACAAAAAAATATTTACTCACCAATGGAATATAGATTAAATAACTGTTCAAAAGGTTTGATTGCAGTGTCCTTGCTTGACCCATTAATGTGTATTATCACGTCCTCAGTTTCACCAGTTATGTAAGTGTTTGAAAATCGGCAACCAATATTTCTCTCCCATTTGTCTTTACTATATTCTTGGCATTCTTCAGTGTAGCTGGCATACCTAAATTAAATTAATTTGTAAGACATTATTATCTTAAAAAAACTAACAAAGGGCAAAAATAAAAGCAGATGCTTACCTGTAAAATAGAAAGTATTTTGTATCTTCTGGTGCCGCTTTGCCAGCTAGCCATGTGCAATGAAGAGATGCAGTATTATTGTCTGTGTAAATCACACAGGACAAGTTAGTGACCGATGTCTCAACGGCACCTATAGTATCAAAAATACATAAAAGGTTGCACTTGTAAGGTAATAAGTGCTAAATATTTACTAGCATGTTCTTATTACTCACGATTATAAAATACCATACAATACAATTGATTACAGTCTTTGGTTCCTTGTATATGGTATATATTCTATCTAATCTGTCTATATATCAAATATTTATAGAGGACTGGGATGTCTCTCTCATGAGTGAAGCAGTTCATCCCAAACACTACAAATGTTATTTTTATACCACAGGACATCACCACGCATTCTGTGTATGCCCATCAGTTATGGGAAACAATGTTTAGAAATGTTTTAGAACGTTTTAAAATATTTTCACTTAGCCCCATTCACTTGAAGCAATTTCTTTAAACCCCATTCCAGCAAAACACTTAAGCACATGTTATACTACATTTAATGGTCTATCTGAGTACAGCCCTACTTCATTTGTGATATTACGGAAACTGCAGATCTTGCGGCTTCCACTGTAATTTTTATTTTAATTGGCTTATTTTGCTCAGTCCACAGTTTTGCATATATTTTGATTATGCAATTAGTACTGCACTAACATTCAATGCCTATAAAAGGCTAAAGTGACTGGACTCGATTTCTACAGCAGTTGTGTTAAGACTTTTAATTTGCTGAATTTTATATTGTACCGGGCACTGTTTTAAAATGAATATAATATACAGGAAGTCCTCACTTAACATTGTAGTTATGTTCCTGAAAAATGCGACTTTAAGCGAAACGATGTTAAGCGAATCCAGTTTCCACATCAGAATTAATATAAATGCGGGGGTTAGGTTCCAAGGAATTTTTTTTCCACAGGACAAAAGACTATATTATATCTTTGTTTGATAGTCTTTTAAATCGTCCTTTTTGGGGAAAAGAGAAAAAGTTAGTTGAGATGGGTTGGAGCTGCTGTTCTTTATGAAGTCTGATCCCATTTCCTAGAAGGCAAAACAAGACAAATACACACAAAGGGAGAGAAAAGAACAGGAAAGAGAGAAAATGCAGCTTTTGTCTCTGGTGTTAACTTGCATTTGCAACCTTACTGCTGGAGAAACACAGGCATGGCACATCTTATCAGCCACTCCAGGACTTGGCAAACTTGTACCAGTGTTGGACTATTTAGGCATTGCTTTTTTCTGCCTCTCTGGGCACAGGCTCACAGACATATTGGAAAAATATGCAGTCTTGGCTGGCTAAGCCAGACCTCCATTAAATAGAAGGCAAACAAAGAGGGATAGGAAAGAGAAGAAATAAGGTGAGGCGGCAAAAGGTACACAGGCAGGGAAGAAAACAACACGGTTTCAGACCCCAGCTGGTGTCTGGGATTTAGCCAGAGCCAGTGGGAGTAGTGATCTCATCTGGGTCCCTCCCTTTGGCCGAGTCTGTTCAGAATATCTCTTGGTAGTAGGATGACGAAGACCCACTGGCATCGCAGTGGATCCCAGGGTACCAGTAGGCGGGAGGAGGAAAGCCATGGTGATGAAACTTGCTTGTTCCTGTTCTCCCATCTTTCAGTCACTGGTTGTTGGCAGACAGCTGCTGTTTGATTTTTTTCCCCTATAGTCTTTTCTTTTAAGGCACCCAAAAGGGAGTGATGGGCAGAGTAGCCCATTGCCTCATTATTTTGTTTGCCAATTAGGCCTAATTTCCAAAACACCAGTTTTGGTTCTCTGAGTTCCAGTCCCGGACTTTTCTTGTTTACCAGGTGTGATCTTAACACAGTGCTTGAGTTAGAAAAGGAGGCTTTTTAACTAATTTTGTCTCCCTTTTGTATCTTTCACCATCAACATTTATTGTAGGCTATTTGTAACATTTTCTGAACTTTTGCTCACTTCTTACAATTGAAATCACAATTAGGGTAAATTTGTAGGCCCAATTATTACTACACACATGCATAATTTTAAGCCTCTCAGTAGTCCCACTGACTTGTAAGGACTTTGAATCAGGCCCCAATCGTACAAGGCTTTCTCAAGCAGTTTGTGTGGTGTCTGACAAGTATAAATACATACATACATACGTAAACAGACCTATCTCTCTCTAAATAAACACTTCAAAAATCAAAAGCTTCTTAAAATCACTTCCATTTCATTCTTCCCCAGAACTGGTCGAACCTGTTTGCACAAAGAAAGTCAGACTAGAACAGATACAGCACTGCCCTTCAGGCTCTATGATGTAATTGGCGCATTTAGACTTGAGCTGTCCTAAACTGTCTCTAGAGCAGAAGTGAACTAAATTATTAAATAAGAGGAGATTAGATGATGTCTGCTACTGTCTTTCAAGAACTCTGTTGTATGGACGGAGCGTATTTCAGGCAGAATGTATTCCAGGCCTGGGGGCTTCCAATAGTGAGTCTGGCTAGCACGGAGATGACAAGAGCTGCAGAGAGATTGAAATCAGATACAGATTGGAAAGGGGTAGAAGAAGCAATGGAGATAACTATGATTCTCTGGGGCCTGTTTGATTAGCTTTTTTGTAACACAAGGCTCTGATTGCTGATATTGCTGGATACCAGGGCAACAATGAAAACAATGCAGGATAGAGATGAGGACAACTGGGAAAATGAAAATTCTGTAGGGGAAGAGTACTACAGACTTGTCTCATGGAGAATTCAAAATCCTAAAACAGGAGCATGTTTTTTAAAACAAAGGGTGGTTGGTTAGATTTGATTTAGAAGAATGGGAGTCCATTTACAGGATCAAATCTTACAACAGCAGCGTAACCTTCTACAAGCATCCCTACCATCTAAACTTCCTCTACCTTGACCTGTAGAGATCATTTCTAAGGTTGAGAAATAGTGCCCATCCCTATTCAGTCCTTTTAGCATAGATAGACAATTAGTTAAAACTGTGATGAGAAATCAGCTTCTCTAGAAACCATACAGGATTCCCCAACTTATTTTGCAGACCTCTCAACAGTTTTTCAGTAGTAGTAATTTAAAGTCAACCAGTGACCTATAGGTGAAAAAGACTGTTATTCTGTTATCAGTCCACTGAGCCAATGAGTCATCCAGGATATGCATCTTTCTGTTCTTTTCATTTCAGGATCTTACACATCCTCATGATATCTCTGCCCACTCCCTGCTCTAATAAAACCACTACTCCACCTCCTCTTTATCAACTATATTGGCCAAACCAGGCTAATCCTAACTGATACCCTAAATCTCAGGCATCTTCTGCTCTTTGGGAATTTATGTATTGTCCCCCCTGAGGGCCGAATTCTGATACCCATACTCAGATTGAATAGCATCTTACTCCACAAATAATGCCACTGACAAAATGAAGTCATGGAGTTAGAGTCAGATGTAAAATGCTATTCAGTGTGAACAAGGATATTGGAATTTGGATCAAAACTATTGTATAAATACGAAGCCATGTCAAGCAGGAGATGTCTTCCTTTTAAAGTTTTTAACCTGTCATCCTTTTCATGCTTTCTTGTCTATAGACTAGAACATAACATTAAATCCTTATTAGTAACACATCTTACCTGGTGGGGCTTGGAGTTCAGCTATAACCCAGTTACTTTCTATTCGTGTGTTGTTATAGGAAAGAAATGTCCGAATACGTGCAGAAAAACCATTATGAAGGACAGCCATACGAGTACTGCAAGTTCTCGCTGTATCATACTCGAAAAATAAACAATTTATTAGTATCAAATGCAGTGAAGCCTGACCTAGGTTCTCACTCAGGGGATCAGCAATGGTAGATCTCCTAACAAAGGTTGTCTTTAACTAAAGTTCAAATCATATGTATTTGAAACCATATGAAGGTACTTCAAATGTGTTGCTTAAGATGGGGAATTGCCTATAGGAAATGGGTTAAATAAAGGTTTCCATGTATAGAATTTTGGTGAAACATGAACCTAAATACTATATATATATATATATATATATATATATATATATATATATTGGTGCCAATCTGCAATAAATACAGTAACATCAGTCGTGGACTATACGATCTAGAAGCAGTGCTGATTAACACGTCTCCCAGCCAACCTCCAGCAGGCCAAAAATTAAAACTGCACTAACTTCGAATTCCTTGGGAAGCATGACAGCAGTACTGACACCTGCTATCTCCTGGGGTTAATCTCCTAATCTCCCTTGCAAAAGAATTGTTCCCATAGACAGAGAGAGAAAGATTAATCCAGCCAACAGTTAATATATTTGTTTATGACATAAAAGTAAATCTGATGAGCCAATATATCTGAAAGTCATATCTTAATCAGTAAATCTTGGGTATGAATTTGATATAGCACATTTAATCCAACATGTATTAGCCATACTTTACACTTACCTCTTCTGGCTCAGGAGTCATAATTTTCACATCATAACTAACAGTGTAGTTCTTTTCTTGATCAGGGTTTGGTTTCCATTGCAAAAGTACTTCTGCTAATGCAGAGACTGTGAGAGTGAAGTTAACAGGAGGGAGAACCTGAACTGTTGATTAAGGGAGAAAACAAAAGAATTAATGATATACTGATGAATAAACTAATAACAGTGAATAGTGAGTACTTCAGAGCAATAGTTACTCACAAGTAACTATCAATACAGGAAAATGGTTACAGACTTCATTTAAATGTTAGATTGCATTCATTCAATAGCTTCTTATAAAACACATTTCTTATACTTGGGCAAAAGGCTGAGAGTTAGAAGCAAACAAATTATTGAATAGGAATTTAATTAAAACCGAACCAAGCTAAAATTATTATGAAAACCAGATTACTTTAAGTTCACAAAGTTGAGTAACTTACTACCACATCTAGTTTGTTTAAAAAATGTAGTTTTGGATCCTTTAAGCTGATTTACATGGATGGATCCCTGAGGTCTACGGGCATTTGTATTGGTCCAGGACTGTCACCCACAGATCAGTTTGCACAATCAGGGCCATACAAAGAAGATGGACCTGAGTTTTGTCCTTGGGAAAAATGTATATTAAATCATACAGAGAGATTTAATTGAAAACAAGAGAATTTATATGTGTAGGCCTCCCAAGATTTGATTTTTATTGGCAATGTCCGTATACATTGCTTTCGTCGTACACGCGCACACAAACCGCCGAAAAAATATTTCTATCAGTAATCAAAATTTACAAATAGGCAAAGTAAGAGAAATGCTGCTTGAGAACTTATTCTTGTTCGGGTTAAGGATATTTACTTTGTATATTTTGATATGTGATGTTGACAGTGTTTTAATAGTATAAAGATTTAACTTTTTAAACGACACCTGCTGTCATTCACTAATTGATACACACCCATAACTTTGCCCAACTGTGAAAATTAGAATCAATAAATTGGAAAAAAGTCTTAAAATAAACATTGGTATTGTCCTTCAAAATAATTTAAAAAAACCTGAATTCTGCCAAACCTACATATATGTGTGGAATATATGTATGCTGAACAAGGAAACAAACCATAAATATTAGCAGAGATAGAAAAAGAATGGGATAGACAATTTAGAAGGACAAGGTGACAGAGCCCCCAGAAGAACAAATCATGATGGGAGAAAAATGTAAGCATATAAGTGGCAAAAGAACAAAAGTTTCAAATATCACTGGAAGAAAATTACTTACTTTCGTTAGCTTGCAATAAGTTTGCCTGAAATGCCATCATTGTACAAAGGAGGACTGGAAAAATGCTCACCACGATGGCCATACCCTTTTGGTAATAAGCGATAATGGTTAGTTATCAGCACATGCCACGTTTCAACTAGCAAATACAAGACATAGCCCCTTACCTATAAATTAACGCACACAAAGTTTGTAGTGTAACATCTCAGATTTCTACATCAAAAATAACCAAAATTAAGGAAATAAAGTTGTCACCTTACAGTGCCTACCCTCCACTCCTTCCCCTGCAGGCAGGGCCGTCCCTAGTCATATGCAAAGTATGCAGCTGTGGAGGGCACTGAAGAATTTGAGGCACCAAATTTCCTGGTGCCCTATGCAGTTGTGTGCTCCAGCCCCCTGCTCTGCCTCTTCCCCATGCCCCTCCCTGCTCTGCCCCAGCCCCGCCCCCACTCACTCCTTCCCCTGAGGACTGCAGTAAGGGGTGGGGTGCGCACTGCACTCATGGAGCAGCGATAAGTGGAGCGACCCAGCCCCAGCCCCTCTGCACCACTGGCTCCCAGCCTGGGAGATTGGGGAGGAGAGTGGAACAGGCTGGGGCTGGATCACCCCACTTCCCGCCACCGTGTGAGTGCGGGGTCGGGCCTGCCCTGCACTCACTGGGCAGCAGAAAGTGGAGCAACCCACCCCCCCAACCCAATCTGCTCTGCCGGCTTGTGTTGCGGAGGGCAGTTTCCCCCGCTTCCCCCCGTCCCTGCAGAGGCCTAGGGCCCCACAGAGAGCTGTGTAGGTCACCAAATTGCTAGGGAATGGCCCTGCCTGCACATCTTGACATTAGCAAATTTCTGTGGACCACCCATCTAAGGATGACATGGGGGTGGGGGGCATGTAGGTCACATGGTGTGGCACGTTCCCCCTTCCCTGTGCAGCAGCGCCAGCGAGCTGCACCCCTCAGAGAGAGGCAGGAGTAATATCTGGGAGCGGGGAGGTGGGGAGGGGTACTTTCCGGAAAGGGAGACTGAGGGTAAAGGAGAAGGGTCAGCTTGGCGGGGGTGGGGGTGGCTCAAGGCTGAACCTTTAAATAATGTCATCCTTCCCCCGCCACCCATCAGCAGTACAGGTTGTCTCTGTACACACCACAACCTTCATTCTACTCTCCTTCCCTTCCACGTACACTATTTGACTAACTTACCCCCTGTCAGCTCTGTAATTGCTGGATGTGCCTGAACCGTTACTTCCATGTTCTTGCAGTATATAATAAAACAAGGTAGCAGGCTAGCCCCATGGGCTTCGTTCTCCGGGGATGTACCTGTCTGTGTTTGTTACTGTGTGTAAGGGAAGCCATTTTTGTTTGAATTATTAGACTGACAAGAGTGATTACTGTTCATGTTTAGTAAACAGCATCGTGTGCCGAGTTTAAATTGGGGGGGGTTGTGTGAAGTAAAGAAAATTTGTTCGTCTGATCATTCACATATAACCCAGTAAACAGCAAAGCAGTACTGACCAGCAGGTTCCCTATGCTTTCATATGATGGACTGTATCTTAAGAGAGAGACAGACTCTTGCACTAAGAACGTCCTTGGGCATGATTGCGTTCCCGCCCATTCCGACTCTCATAATTTGTCTGTGGCAACTACAGCAATTCCTTACATGGAAAAATAACACTGTGAAAGTATTTAGTGTATTTTAGCTTCTGTAAAGTGATTTAGTAACTGGAAATTAAAAGAGCTAACCTCCCATGACCTATCCGTTTTCCAGGACCCTTCTGCATATTCCCAGTGATCCAGCAAGTGGAGGTTTGGAAACTTCTGCTGTAGAGAAATTATTTTGAATTTTGAATTCATGAAAACGAGGTGCTGTCTAACATCCAAGTCCCGTTTCATTCTCCATGTTTATATCCTGTGGGGAGGTAGTTCTTTGCTGGTCAGGAAAGTGCATGAGTCTGGTTGGACTTGTGGCATTTCTAACTGATCAGTCTCAGGGGAGCCAAGCTTGGCCTCCATCTGCTGCTATGGAGTTGGAAACAGATTTGGCCTGAAACTTGATACCCTTCTGAGATCCATGCGAATTTCAAAGAATCATGCCATGGCCGTCCACATGCCTGCACAATATCTCCAAGACTACTTGCCCTTGATTTCGCCATTGGCTGTAATTACTGTAGTGGCTGTAAGCCAACCTAACATAGGTTGATTTAGGGCTGTCGTGTAGACATGCCCTAAGATGGGCTATTTAATTGTTGCCTAATCTGCGTGTAAAGACACTGAAATCACACCAATAAGAAAGTTTTTGTGTAAGAAAAGGCCCAGAGAGTCTTGTAAAAATATGAAATATAGCATTTCTTTAAAATTCCATTTGAAAGCCCCATACAGATTTTCAGTTTTTTTTCTTCCATAAACATTACTAAAAGTACAAAAATCTACAGCCAATGGCTAGATCATATTTCTGCTAAAATGCATTCAAATTACTGAAAAATCGGACTAACCACATACAAATCCTAAAAGGGAGGTCTGAGCCTTCCAGAGGCAATGCAACAATATTTACCGTTTAGTTCTGGTATTATTTAAGCCAATGTAATCAAAGTATTGAACTGGATTTCACTTATGATTACACTTTTTAGCCATGGGGAGGGGAGCTTTATTATTGCATCATAGCTGCAGCAGTACCCTTATGTCATGTTTTAAAGAGGGCTTTAAAATATTTCTTTGAGTAAATGGGGAGCACAACACCAGCGATCAAATTTTTCAAGCTTAGGCGCCTACAGTTAGGCATCTGAGTCCACCTTTAGGTTTCTAAAATGCCCAGCTTTTCAGATATGCTGAAGACCCACCTCTCGTACTGACCACTAATTTCAGAACATTGACTTGGATGGAAGCTGCTAGTGTTCAGCATGCTTGCTATTAAACCCTCTATTTAGTAGCTGAAAGATGGATTTGGGTGCCTAACCACCCAAGCTCATAAATTTTTACCTTGGAGTCAAGAGATGTGGACTCTAATTCTTCTTCCACCACATTCCTTCCCTGGGCCTTGGAAGGACACTAGGCCCTGGTCTACATTACAGAATTATTTCAGTATAAGTATGAATAAACCACACCCCTGAACAATGTAGTTACACTGACCGGTTAGACGGCACTATGTCGGCATGAGAGCATCTCCTGCCAACATAGCTACCGCTTTTCCTAGATGTGGATTAACTAAGCTGACAGGAGAGCTTTCTCCCATCTACTTAGAGTGTCTACATTAACGGACTACAGCAGTGCAATTGCATTGGGGCAGCTGTGCCAAGCAGACTTTTAAGTGTAGGCCTGCCCTAAGATACCTGGACCCTCAATTTCCTCATTTGAAAAATGGGAGAAAAATATTATACTAATGCAGCTCAGTTTACCTTGACTGAATCTTACATTGTTTAATCCTTGAATCCTTGTTATTTTAGTTCCAAATCTTTCCCCTCCTCATATCATTTTATTTTATACTTTGTTTTTCCATCATCCCTGTACAGAAAAATGAATTCGTTAAAGAGGCATTTCCATACTCACGTGATACACAACCTTTTCAGATATATTTACCATTGTGCTTTGTCATTTATTGGTGGGTTTGTATGTTAAATTACTGAAAATGTAATCAAACAAAAATGTATCTCAGGATATTTCAGCGACAAGGTGGGTGAGGTAAAATACTTTACCCGGCCACTCTACCTTGAATGGTTCCTTATACTATGTGCTAACTATTTATGCTAAGCAATCCACTTCACATTGCATTTTGCGATGAAATTGGAAGTACTTTTCCCAGATTTGAGAAACAGCTCTATGTGCCTCCGAAGCTCGTCTCGCTCACCAACAGAAGTTGGTCCAGTAAAAGATATTACCTCACCCACTTTATCTCTGTGATCAAAAAAAGTGTCATTTTAAATAATTAGACAAGTTGATTAGGTATCTACAATCACACTAACAGCCTATTCACTAATAAGCACATTAAGTATTCACACTGAAATAAGAGGCAAGCAAATTTTGATTATGTATGGTATAAAATAAATACTGTAGAAAATGATAAATAATATCTTCCATCTTAAAAGATAGCAAAAAGTCAAGGTTGCAAAGAACATCTGCTAGAAGTTAAAGTTTTTCTTACTTACTAGCACAGCTGCAGTCTAGTCCACTGTCTAAGAGTTTACTGCCTAGGAGCAGGATCCAGACTATCATTTCCCAGGGCATGGAAGACCCTTTGCACTCCTCCAAAAAAATGTTCCTTGAGGTTTCCAGCAGAATCCTAAGGGTTCTTTTCAGATTCTTTGCTCTGCTTCTGAAAACTGGCCTCTGTGCAGCTTTCTCTGTGTTTCTTTAATAACCCTGTTCTGTGTTTAAATGCAACTCTGAGCAGTACGTTAGAAATGATGACGGATGAGTAATTAGGAGACCGTGCAGAAAAAAGGGAACTCTGCTTATAACCACAGAATAAAGAGCTTTCTTAAGCCATGAAATGGTTTTACTTCTACCTGTATTGGCTTAATTATATACCATACTCTGGTGGGTCTATAAATAATTTATTATATAGCAATATGATACAACACACCACAATGATTTTTGTCTTTCATCCAAACTGCATCCCCAAATGCTCTGTGAGGCTAAAGAATTCTGGCACAAAGTTACAATTAAAAGTGATAGCAGAGGAAATGAGAAATTTAAGAAGCAAAGGAAAAAAACAAATGTAGAGAACTGATTTATAGGGAAGGCAACTCTGTCATTATCAATGGAAAGTTTCTGTAAAGAAGTAAAAAGGAGGATGGACCAACATCAGCATCTTCCCAATTTGATTATGGCTTAACAATAAAATGTGTCAATGGACTCAAACAAGGTTCCGCTACACCCATGTGTTCCATCTAAAGCCTTAATGAAAGGTTTAAGCGAGGCATAGTGCCCTCTGCACTGGAAAATGTAGGACCACTAGGACCAGTGTCCTAACTACAGTTATTATTTCACAGGAAAGCAGAATGTCCACCAACCCAATGCACCTCAGAAATTGTGAAATACTTTTCATGGGGAAGAGATCTTTCTGACCCTGGGGCTAACATTTAATACCTGGAGTATCAAATTCAATGGACTCTAACATTGCCTTTGTAGCTATAATTTTGTTTTTCTGGTCACAGAATTATCCAGGCCATTATTAAAGCCAGCTAGAACATATAATGTTCTGACCTCCTGTATTAATGAATTAGTGAAGAATTATTTTGTTTTATATTAAAAGTATCGACCATTAATTTCAAGTGACCCCTTGCTCTTGAGATCAAAAGTAAGGAGCACACTGGAAAACTACTTAGCTAACAACAGGAAATGAATCCATGAATTTGTGGACTCTGAACCGACAGGGCCAGATGCCTTATTATGTTCTTTTATAAGGGACCACATAAAAAAAACAAGACTGAATTTTAATTTTAAATATCTCAACTAAGTACTTATAAATCTTTCACAGTATTTCTAATGTACCTGCCCCACAGTCTAGGCAATGTTATAACACTGAAAGCTGTTAGAGGGTTTACATTTTCAAAGTTTTGTTCAAATAGTAATTACTCCTCAAAACTACATCTTTTGGTAGGTAATATGCAGACGAAGAAACTGAGGCAGCAAGGTTAGGTGACTTGCCCAAGGCCAACAACGAGTTACCAACAGAGCTGAGATTAGAACTCAGGGAGCTCCTGGCTTCCCATCCTGTGTTCAGGGTACTAGCTCATTATGTTTTGTAGTTTACTGTTCTCTCACTTCTCAGTCTCTTTCTATGGACATATCCTCACAAAAGACTTCTAATCATCTTTATTGTCCTTCACTGACTCTTTTGAATCTCAGCTATATCTTCAAATTGTGATATAAAAACTGAAAACAACATTCCAAATGGGAATGTGCAATTTTATTATTTGTATTTGTGGTGTATTGAAAGCTATATTAAAATAAGATGCTATCACTATAATTTGTAAGGGGTTTACTGGCCCTGCTTGCAGGTTTGGGGGCTCCATAAGGAAGCGCGTGATCTGGGTCTTTCTCAGCAGACAGTCTGCAGAGAGCCAGCTCTAAATGAGTTGTGTTTCTGTTTTAGAGAGTCACCCGCTTTGTATCTTTCTGTTTTTAAGTTCTTGTGTGTATTGTTCTGAATTCTAAGAAATAAAGTAGTGCTACATTGCAACTTTACAGCAACAGTATTTAATGTTTTTATATAACACCTATATGTCACCTATAGACCGTTGAATTATTATGTTCAATACCTAGAGGCCCCAAATGAGATCGAAGTTCCATTTTGCTATTCATGTATAGTAGGAGATAATTGCATGCTCTTTGGGGCAGGGACTAACAGTTAAACCAGGGGTCGGCAGCCTTTCAGAAGTGGTGTCCAAGTCTTCATTTATTCACTCTCATTTAAGGTTTTGCGTGCCAGTAAAACATTTTAACGTTTTTAAAAGGTCTCTTTCTATAAGTCTACAATAGAAAACTAAACTATTGTTGTATGTAAAGTAAATAAGGTTCTTAAAATGTTTAAGATGCTTCATTTAAAATTAAATTAAAATACAGAGCCCTTCAGACCGGTGACCAGGACCCAGGTGGTGTGAATGCCACTGAAAATCAGCTTGCGTGCCACCTCTGGCACTCGTGCCATAGGTTGCCCACCCCTGAGTTAAACTATGTTCTCCATTATTTCATAATTATTAATAATTCATCTAGGCATGCTGCACACAGGACCTCTGTTCTGCTTGGGCTCTTTATAATGAAATCTTAGGACTAAAGACATTGGAAATTTCATCCGTCTGCATACATCTCTATAGCCAGGCAGAGCCCCACCGAAGGTAAGCAGATGCAACTAGGGTGACCGGATGTCCCAGTTTTATAGGGAGAGTCCTGATATTTGGGGCTTTTTCTTATGTATGCTCCTATTACCTTCCACCCCCCTGCTGATTTTTCACACTTGCTGTCTGGTCACCGTAGGTGCAACCAGGCCAATCTAGCAGGGATTCTAGGCTTCGCCACAGAATACTCCTCATGTTTACAGGTCATCAGCCATGTGGCCAGATCTGGTGATATTATTGTGAGACTTACAGTACTTTTTCTTAAAGTTCAGGCTGCTGGAATCGGGGGATTGCATGTGAATCTCAGCTTAGATTTTTTTTTATTTTTTTTTTGGCAAATGTAAATTTCTAGCCCTCATAGTTGCATAGTAAAGCTCCCGAAAGGCTCAGAAAGTCCCAGGCAAATAAACACATTTTTTTATTTTCTTAATCTCATTATTTCTAATCCAGCCAGTCATGATATTAGGAGAGCTGAGTTGTGATCTTTGATCTCGAGGGGTGGACAACAGTGCATCTGTATGAATTAAAGGACAGTATGGAGTCCCTCGTGGGAAGTTTTTAAGAATAGGTTGGATAAGCATCTGTCAGAGTCCGGGATGGGCCAGAACATTGATGCAGGATAATGGCCTAGACCTCGTGAAGGTCTACATTTCTGTTTGCCAACATACTGTAGTAAGATGAGGCCCTGAAATATAAGGAACAGGCTGACTCATCCTAAAGATGGGCAAAAGGTTAATATGATGGATAGAGTTGTTTTGTTAAGACCAACATGTACAAGGTGAGAGGTGGCACCTTACTATGTAGAGGAGTTGCACCTCAATATGTCAGGAGTGATGTGTAACTTGCTTGTACCTGTGTACTGTATAAGAATGCATCCCTGAGTGGATGTCTTTGTCTGGCTTAGGGGGCAGTGTAAAACCAGCCACTGACTGATCTGGTCCATTGTCAGGGAGCACATATGTACTAGCAGAACTGTAGACATCTGATACGGGGAGCTAGAGACTGTGTTTGTTTGGCAATAAGTCTGTCCGGATGCCTTTGTACCTTATCGGACTCTGTGGTCATTGGCGGTTCTCTCAGGATATGCTGTGTCAGCGATGTGCGCAGAGCTGGGGCAGCACACAGAGGACACACATGCACATAGCCGACTGTTATCATCATTGAACAGAGCAGAGCACCACATCGGTGATGTCTGACAACACTGGTGACCCCGACCGTTGATCTGGTGAGTAAGCGAGCTGTTCGCTATAGGAGTTGCAATGTAACATGACAGAAAACCACGAGCTAGGGAACCGCCTTAGCCCCTCCCTGCAAATCCCCATAGAGTTTAAAAAATATAATGGGGAAGAAACATGTAATGTAATTTATAAGACCAGGGCAGAGACAGTAGCTTTTTGAAATGTAGATTATTGCAAACTATAACCATGGCTGTTAAATGGTTAAAACAGCACACCACAAAATTGGTGAGACCAGTAACAAAGAAAGATTGTGAGCATTTATTTTAGCAGTTAAGCATTACATCTAGTTTAAAATATTATAATGCACCTCCAATTAAAAAAATGAATGTCTATACAACAATTGCAAAAGTATAGCTTGTATTATAAAAGAGTCTGTCCCTATTACATTGTTCTTATTACAGTGTAAACAAACTTAGGTAAACTTTGTATGAAGTTTGGATTACTGAAAACAAAAACTAAAACGGAAAACAAACAAAAAACTTTACTATGTTAACTAACAAAAGTTGTTTAAGTTGCATCCCACAGACCAAAGACACCAAAAAACATCACACCCTGAAGACACCAGGAAATATTAGTATACAGTGAAGAAACCTCCAAGCATCAAGAAAAGAAAAATGAAGTGCTTCATAAATAAGAGACTGGTCAAATACACATCTATCTACCATATATGGACAATTAAGTTAACAATCAGCTAAAAACCACTAGCTGGACCAGGATAAACTGTCATTTAATTTCAACTGTTTCACTGTTTCATAAAAACTGTATTATTGCTTTACTATTGTATTATTGTTGTACTGTTGTATTACTGCTGTATTGCATTATTGCTGTACAACATTTACAATGTGTGTAACCTTGCTAAACTGCTTAACCAACACACAGGTAAAAATCAAGAAATGAATGGCAGCAAACAACATGAAGGCAAGGACAAAACAAATTGATAAAGAAATTAAGTTACACAAATTCCCTGTTAGTACCAGTCATAATTTGGGTTACTGACACTACATCCTAACTAAGGCACATGTTATTCAAAATAATCTTATTCAGGGTCTGGTTACCAATATTACATCCTGACAATATTTGATAAATTGGTTACTGTCCATTCAGTAGGTTTTCTGGAAGACAGCATCCATACGAAACAACTGGATCTACTACTGGTATATCACAGAGCAGTTCAACCAATGGAACAGAGAAGCTAGCCACTTCTGTTTCCTGCCCAGTGAAGCTTACTAGAGGGTGAGAACTAGTACTAAGGGTAATCTATAATATGGATGGACAGTACTGTGTAGTAACTAATTACAATATATTTATATACAAAGACCTCAGTGGTAGTGTCACTACTCCAAATTTCTGTTTTACTTCTCATATACATAGCACAATCCCTATCCCAGTATTTTAAAAAAACACTCAGTCGACTACTAATAATGATACAGATGGTAACTGTAATTGCCCTAATAAAAGTGGATTGCTATCTGCAGTACAAAAGGGGCCAAATTACAACACCAGATTTGGCCCCTGTGGTACTGCAGATAGCAGAATTGTTATACTTGGATGTAAAGTGCTGTTATATGTACACATATATACATATATGCCTGCATACGCTACAAATATATATGCCATATCGATATTATTCATATATATTAATTATTTGGTGTGCCTCTAAGGCTCAATCATAATACTACATTCCTCAGTCATGGTCCCAGGTCTAGCATTCCCAGGCATTGTCAGGGAGCACATATGTACTAGCAGAACTATAGACATCTGATCCGAAGAGCTAGAGACTGTTTCGTTTGGCCATAAAGCTGGCTGGGTGCCTTCATACCTTATCGGAGTCTGTGGTCATTGGGCGATTCGCTCGAGATCTGCTGTGTGGCTATCTGCGCAGAGCTAGGACAGCACACAGGGCGAACACACACGTACACAGCCGATTGCTATGAACCCTGGATACAGAGCCGCTCCAATCACCAGCCCACCAAGCACGTGCTTGGGGCAGCACCCTCTAAGGGGCGGCATTCTCGGAGCGGCGCTTGGCTTTCTTTTGTTTGTTTGTTTTGCTTGGGGCAGCAAAAAAGTTAGAGCCGGCCCTGACTGGACGGAGCAGAGCACCACACCGGTGACCTCTGACAACACATACCTACTACCATACACCGTATGTTTCTTCTGCCCACCTTACTCAAGTGTATATGGCGGTTCTCATGCTACCCTGCAGGCTGGCTTCTGATTTTCTTGTGCAACTGATAAATACCCCAAGTAAAGAAAATGAATAGCCAAAGAGAAAGCCACAACCCAGTTGTTTCTGGACAGCTACATAAAACTCAAACCCTGCTGAAAATAAGTCTTCCCCCCTCCTCCCCAATGAAATTAATAAATGCAGAAAACCGGTAGCACTGTCTGGGGGTTAGTGACAGGATCAGTAAAGGTGCCCTACACAAGTGAACAGGGCAAGTGACCAACTGTGGCGTTCCTCGCCCTGGGGCCCTTTTGTTTGGGGATTTATTTCACAGGAATACTCACAGGAGTGGGAAGTCCATGGTTACCTCCCCCAGCCTGGCCCAGGGGAGACTGAGGTGAGGGGGGAGGTGGAGGGAGTGGAGCTGGTGCAGGCTGAAGGCTCAGTGCTGGGTGTTGAGGGGCTGGGGGATGAGATGGTCTAAGAGTACTAGGACACTGGGACACAGATCCCCACAGCCCCCACCATCCCCCAGGGCCCGGCAGGGGGCGCGGGGCCCCACAGCCCGCACCTTCCCCCAGGGCCCGGCAGGGGGCGCGGGCCCCATAGCCCGCACCTTCCCCCAGGAGCCGGCAGGGGGCGCGGGCCCCACAGCCCGCACCTTCCCCCAGGAGCCGGCAGGGGGCGCGGGCCCCACAGCCCGCACCTTCCCCCAGGGGGCGACAGGGGGCGCGGGGCCCCACAGCCCGCACCTTCCCCCAGGGCCCGGCAGGGGGCGCGGGGCCCCATAGCCCACACCTTCCCCCAGGGGCCGGCAGGGGGCGCGGGCCCAACAGCCCGCACCTTCCCCCAGGAGCCGGCAGGGGGCGCGGGCCCCACAGCCCGCACCTTCCCCCAGGAGCCGGCAGGGGGCGCGGGCCCCACAGCCCGCACCTTCCCCCAGGGGGCGAAAGGGGGCGCAGGGCCCCACAGCCCGCACCTTCCCCCAGGTGCCGGCAGGGGGCGCGGGCCCCACAGCCCGCACCTTCCCCCAGGGGGCGACAGGGGGCACAGGGCCCCACAGCCCGCACCTTCCCCCAGGTGCCGGCAGGGGGCGCGGGGCCCCACAGCCCGCACCTTCCCCCAGGGGCTGGCAGGGGGCGCGGGGCCCCACAGCCCGCACCTTCCCCCAGGGGCCGGCAGGGGGCGCGGGTCTGTCATCCTCCAGCCCCGCGACTGGCTCGTCCCCGCGCTCGCGGCGCTCTGCGCTCACGCGCCCTTCCCGGAAGAGGCGGCCCCGGCGGGGTGCTTGGCACGGAGGTCGCAGGCCGGGTAAGGCGGCCTCCCCCTCCCCTTCCCCCTCCCCCTCCCTTCAGGCGGGACCCCGCGGCGCCTGCCCCGGGCCCAGCGAGCCGCTCAGCGGCGGGGCGGACCCCACCGATCCCGGCGCCCAGTGCGCCGGGCCTCCCCGCCCCGCTGAAATGCGGCCCCGCGCGGAGGTCGCAGAACCGACCTGGGGCAGCCAGGGCTGCCTGGCTCGGCCTCTCGCAGTCCTGCCTGGGGCGGGCCGGGGCCGGGCGGGACTCCGGACTCGGGGGTTCTTGGGGTGCAAAGAGAGCGAGGCTGCGCGCCGGCCCTGGGCGGGTCCCCTTCCCCCCCCCCCCCGCTCTTCGCGCCGCCCCGGGAGTCCCCTCCCCTTCCCCCCGCCGCTCTCCCCTTCCCCCCGGGGGTCCCCTCCCCTCCCCCCCTTTGTGCTGCCCCGGGGGGTCCCCCACTGCTCTTCGTGCCGCCCCGGGGGTCCCCTCGCTTTCCCCCCCGCTCTGCGTGCCGCCCCGGGGGTCCCCTCGCCTTCCCCCCCGCTCTGCGTGCCGCCCCGGGGGTCCCCTCGCCTTCCCCCCCGCTCTGCGTGCCGCCCCGGGGGTCCCCTCGCCTTCCCCCCCGCTCTGCGTGCCGCCCCGGGGGTCCCCTCGCCTTCCCCCCCGCTCTGCGTGCCGCCCCGGGGGTTCTCTCTCCCCTGTTCTGCGCGCTGCCCTGGTGGTCCGTGCGCCGACGCTGGGGTTCCCCCCCATTCCGGTTCTGCACACCGGCCTGTGGGTCCCTTCCCCACCCCCACTCTACATGCTGACCCAGGGCCCCCCGTTCTCCCCACACACACCCATTCAACGTGCCAGGGTCCGGACTGAGAGTAGCTGTGTGTGTGGACGCTCTTATTCTGGAATCTGAATATTTCAGAGTCGGTTGAGCTAACGCGGAACTAAGCACAGTTATTCGGGCCTGAGTGGGTCTAGGCGTCCTCGGTCAGGCACCACAGCAAGGGCTTAATTCCTTTTCCTTAGTTTCCCATCTGTAAAACAAAGATGGTGATGCTTCCTTATCTCACAGAGGCTGCCCTGAGCAGACATTCATTGAAGTTCTGGAGGTGCTCCAGTGCTGTGGTGATTGAGGGGGACATAATCATGTCAAGATCAGTAGTTCGCCCCCTCCCACCTTTGTGGCGAAACTGCAGAGAAGGGGAACTTGGCTTTCTTTCCTCAGCTGTGGGCTCCGTCCCAACTTAAACTGGGTCCATTCCTTCTCTTTAGATGTGGTGTCAACTGTTCCTGCAGCACTGCAAGGCAGGTCTCCATCTCTTCCCCCTCACCCAGAGAGGGGTCTGGATCCGGGGACGGCACTTGGTCACCATGAAGCTGGAGTCTCCAGAATTCCAGTCTCTTTTCACCCCAGGGCTGAAGAGTGTGGCAGGTGAGAGAGACCCTTATATTTCCATTCTCAGAGCTAACTTCTCATCAAGCAAACACCTGGTAGTGGAGTTCGGAAAAGTAACCAGATCATTGTAGATGACTAGCTCAGAGCACTGTGAGCACTTTGGAGAGGTTCAGGCTGTCATTCAACTGATGAAGCTAATACAGAGGGAATTTACTTCAACCTTGTGTTGGTATAATGGTTGATTAATGGTTAGAGAAATATGTATTGGAACAAATTTTGTGTGTGGACACAGGTGCATTTCTCACCAATGAATGGATATTTCCATCAGAGAGCTGTCTAATGTATGCATGGTTAATATGCACGTGGCCTTTATTTGTACACATGTACTCATGAAGGAGGGGCTATATATTGGTGCAGATACTGCATGCTGGAACGTGTGCTTTTGTTTAACTATAAAGTTCATTGCTTCCTGCAAACATGACTTTGTGTAAATGGTTCCATGTTCATTGACTTAGTCCATCATTTATGAACTCAGAAAATGAAAGGTGGAACCATATCATCCAAGGTGCAGATATTGTTCTCTGGTCAAGTTGTCTTGCAGAAGCATGAGAGCATGACTACCAACCTCAGAGCACATTGTCAAGAAGCCAGGCACAAGTTCCAATTTGGTTGTGAGTTCTATTCTTAGATTTCACCAACCAGTATTAAGACGTGAGAAGTAATTCTTCCTGTCTAGTCAACACTAATGTAAGCCTTAACAGGAGTATTGTGTCCAGTTCTGGGCACCATACTTGAAAGTTGGCAAAAGGAGTGGACATATTGGAGAGAGTCCAGAAGAGAGTAACTAAAATGATGAAAGGTCTAGAAAACATGACCGGTAAGGAAAGATAGAAACACTTAAGTTTGTTTAATCTGGAGAAGAGAATACTAAAGGGGATTTATGTACCAGTCTTCAAGTGTGTAGAAGGTTGTTATAAAGAGAAGAGTGATAAATGGGTTTAAATTGTAGCAAGGGAGATTTAGTTAGACATTAGGAAAAACTTGCTAATTGTCAAGGTAATTAAGAACTGGAACAAATCTCGGGAGGTTGTGGGATCTCCATCTTGGGAGGTTTTTAAGAACAAGTTAGACAAACACCTGTCAGGAATGTTCTGGATAATACTTAGTCCTGCCTCAGTGCAGGGGACTAGAATAGATGATCTCTTAAACTCCCTTCCAGTCCTACGTTTCTATGATTAAGTAGGGGTCCAGGGTGAGTTTGGGTGATGGCATTTAGAAAACAAATCTTTTCACTTCCAAACTGAGCAAATTAGAAATACAGATCAGTGAGACAATGTATATGGAATCCCACTGTGACATTTTTAGAGATTCATTTCCTGAGGGTACAACTGCATTCTAAACTTAGACCTGGTCTACACTGGTGGGAAAGGGGGAATCAACCTAAAATACACAACTTCAGCTACAAGAATAGCGTAGTGGAAGTCGATGTACCTAGATCGACTTACCGCAGCGTCTTCACGGCGCTGAGTCAACTGCTGCTGCTCCTCTGTTGACTCCGCCTGTGCCTCTTGCAGCAGTGGAGTACCAGAGTCGACGGGAGAGCACTTGGAGGTCGATTTATTGTATCTAGACTAGACATGATAAATCGACCACCGATAGATCAATCGCTACCCGCTGATCCAGCGGGTAGGGTAGACCTGCCTTCAGAGATTTTGTTAGCTCTGTAAATATATTAAAGATTTGATAGTACATATGTTGAATTTGGCTTTGTGCTAGTGTCTTAGACAAATTTTCAGTGATTTTGGGTACCGTTTGCTTTCCCTTCCAAAAGCTGGAGTGTTTTGTGTAAAGTGTGAAGTGTTTGGGATCTTTCAGGATAGTACTATGTAAGTTTAAATTATTATTAAAGCACTTCATAAAATAAATGAATAAATACATTAAAGTGGCTTCATATAATAATTTATTCTAACTTTTTAAGGGGACCTTAAGAAAAAAGAACACTTTAATGTGGCTGATACTAAAATGCCTTACATTATTGAAACTGAAAGCTTTAGACAGCTGTTTTTTTCCCCCATGTATGTTCCTTGTTTGCATTTCATTCATTTAGGACAGTATAATTGGCACATTGGTCAAAGCCATTTCAGTCAGTTTTTTTGTCTGTCTGACTTTTTGGTTCTCATGTTAAGGATTTCAACATCACGAGGGAATATTTATCCTCAAAACTCTTTTTTTAATTGAAATACTAAATGAAAACATTTTTATTCACAGTAGGTTTATAAACAATGAAATAATCAACAATTTTGTTCCTAAATTAGTATGTGTTCTTATTTCTTCAGTCTTCATTTTACAACGAAGAGGTCTAAAAAGCCACTGTCTTGCTTTAGCAAACTTGGGCATTTTAATGTATTTTATGTATAATATGCTCTTTGTGCGTTCTCTTTTCTTTTTAGTTGAAAACAAATCTGACTTCTTGAGTCTGATTTTTTTAAAAAAAAAACTTGGGGTGGAACAACTGATTTTGGCACCACTAAATAAATATGGTATTGCACTTACATCTCAATTCAGGGTCTGAGGTGTATCAAATTTTGAGGTTACTGCAGCAGTAAATCTGACAAGAAGAAAACACCGGAGATTGGGAAAACCGCAGTGTAATAATATTTACATAAATTATAATGCATCATTTGCTGGAGTGTGATAGTAATGTACTGACCATGCCTCTCAACTTTAAAGGGAGACTTTTGAAACCTTATTTTAAAAAAATATTTTAAATTCTTGTAAAATTAACCTATTGCCTGAAAGAAAATAAATATTTGGCTTCTACTACGAATCTTGCAGATACACTGAAATAAAAGTATTGCAAGGCTTGCAGGAGCCACTTTTATAAATTAATTGAGGAAGTTGCCCCTTTTCGGTAAAATGTTAAGACTACAGGGAGATATGTACTTTATATATATTCTTTTTTTTACCAATTTCAAATATGATGATCGTTTGTATAAATTCCAAAGAAGACAGTGCTCCTCATAAGTTATGTCAAGAAGCTGCTGAAGGTAGCAGACTAACTACTTGGTCATGGAGGCATTTCTTCACGTTCTGTGTCCACGGTGACAACTACTGAACCAGCAGTAATCTTTAAACCAGTGATATTAGACTGAGTCTCACAAGTCAGAAGTGACTCTTAAATGTGTCTCCTGCAGCTTTCATTTTGCTGTGAGAATTGTGTGTATGTGCACACATTATATACATAAAATATTAAATGAAACATTGAATTCATACAACTGTGGCTCTTTTGGGTAATGTTAATCGTTAATTTGGCTTCTGAACCACTGAGATCTGAGTATCACTGTTTTAAACCGTTGTTTGCATGTTTTAATTTCACATGTACCCAGTGGTAGATGTGTGCATATTTGGGCACTTGCACAATTATTCTTGTGGTGCTATTCAAACTTTATAGCAAGTATAACCTTATGGAAATTAGAGTAACCTAAATATTTATTTGCTGAATGCACCAAGGTCTATATTGTCTGTCTTTGTCTTTTATGCAAAACAAGCCTCTGTTAATGTGATGTACTGGGCTAGATTTTCAAATGTGTGCATGAGATGTCATGAATGCAAACATATTTGCATCCATACATGGCCAATTAGGCTGGCTTGGTTTATGCACATATGCCTAGGGTTTGGGTTTGGTTTTTTTTTTTTTGTGAGGGTGTGGAGGGAGGGGTGTTTAACATACAGTCCTGGTATTTGTGCATGTTTAACATTTGCCACATCTTTGAAAATCAGCCCCCAAATGTGTGAACCAAATCTATAGCTGGTTAAAGTTGGACATTACGTTTTCAAAAGAGAATGTTCTTACCATGATTTTTTTCCCCTGCCAGAGTTATTTGAAAAGGAAAAGTATGAATTAAGAATAGCTGGAGGTGCTGTCAGAGATTTATTAAATGGAATGAAGCCACAGGATGTGGACTTTGCCACCACTGCTACACCTACGCAGATGAAGGAAATGTTCCAGTCTGCTGGTGTTCGTATGATCAATAACAAAGGAGAAAAACATGGAACCATTACTGCCAGGGTAATCACAAACTAGGTTGATGAATCATGTAGGCTCTTAGTAGTTTAGCAAAGATCTGTTAGATAGTCCATCCTCATAAAAAAGCAGGATGTATTGTCCCCGGTACAGGGCTTATCCAGTAGTAAACTGATACTATGCTTGATCTTAGCCAAAGTACTTTTGCCACTATTTACTCCAAGATTTGTATAATTATTTGGCTTCTGTTTTCTGAACAAAAGTATAGCACCCCAAGCAGCGTGAGAAAATTAAAAATGAAACCTTACCTAATTTAAAGACAATTAAACGTATTCTGATTTTTCTGTTCATGGAATTCATTGTACATTTGCTTAGAAGGTGGATATGCACAAAGAAACACTTAACTCTTGTACATTGATTCCTTTACTCTATTGTGTTTGAAGATAAAACAACAATATTGTGTGAATTGCAGCTCCATGAACAGAACTTTGAAATTACCACACTTAGAATTGATGTAGTCACTGATGGACGACATGCAGAGGTGGAGTTCACAACTGACTGGGAAAAAGATGCTGAAAGAAGAGATCTTACAATCAACTCTATGTTTTTAGGTAACTTCTTCCAAAAAAATAAAATACAATTTCTGAAGGCAATGTTTAATATAGGCCTTCAACCAAAGCCACAATCTGCCTCCACTTATTCCCGTAGCTAAACGGGGGTTGCACAAATGGGAGAGATCTGACAGATCAGAGGATATCGTGGCTTTCATGTCTTCTGACGTGAACGTTTTCTTCAGAGGACTGGAAGGGACTTTGAGAGGTCATCTAGTCCAGTCCCCTGCACTCATGGCAGGACTAAGTATTATCTAGACCATTCTTGACAGGTGTTTGTCTAACCTGCTCTTAAAAATCTCCAGTGATGGAGATTCTACAACCTCAGTGGGCAATTTATTCCAGTGCTTAACCACCCTGATGGTTAGGAAGTTATTCCTAATGTCCAACCTAAACCTCCCTTGCTGCAAATTAATCATCTACCCAGTAATAGAGTATCTGTTAAAACTAAGTGTGTAATCTCGTCTGCTTTAAATTAAATTACAGGCTGTTTTTACATTTACTGAAGTACACATTTTAAAAACAACTTTTTCTGTACTAGGTTTGGATGGCACACTTTTTGATTATTTCAGAGGCTACGAAGACTTAAAAAACAAGAAAGTCAGATTTGTAGGACATGCAAACCAGAGAATACAAGAGGATTATTTACGAATACTGAGATATTTCAGGTAAATACTTATTCATTTCTTTATTTAGAAAAGCAAACATTATAGTTATTTTCAAACAAAATCTTCACAAGAATATTATATTCACCAGCCAGTTGGATAAATAGAAATGTAATGTGTCATGAAAAACACACAAGTCAAACTCATATAGTGCCTTGTCCCCAGTAAGATGCTGAAAATAAGGAATCAAATGTTATTTTGGTAATGATTCTCCTTCTGCAGTGATAAATAGGGCAATAGGTCTTACACACTATTTTCTGCAGCCTCATGTCCCACTTATTAACAAAATATGTAGATGGAGAAACATGACTGGGTCAGCTTTAGAACTGTGGAGTTAATTGATAACAGGAAGCTCAGTTTACTGGTTACTCTGACCCCTCAATGGATCTAATGTTACCATGCTTAGGAATTTTCAATGATAAATCAGCTTTTCTTTTGTGATTGCCTCTGATTTGGCAGCAGGTGTCCAGAGTTCTGTACAGTAGCTGGGAGGGTTAGTGGGTGTGTAATATGTGTCTGAATCTTCCGTTGAGGAATGGGGAGTGTTGCCATTTGTTACAGGGAAAGTAAGAGTAGAGCCAACCTGGCATTAATCTCTCAGGAATGATTTATGAATGATGTGTTATCTGAGAGCATGCAGGAAGAAAAGGAAAGAGGTATTCTGAAGACACAAAAGTTGGATAATCATGACAAGTTTAGAAACTGCTTGGTTCATGAGAATAGGTCATAGCAGTCAATGGCCAGATTTTCAAAGGTACTGAGCCATCTAAAGATACAGGCAGGCACCTACTGGAATTTTCAAAAGTGCCTAAACAGATTAGGTGCTTTTGAAAAGCCCACTAGACACCTAAATACCTTTGAAAATCTGACCCTAAGAGACTTTAATTCTGTCCCAAGCTCTGCTACCAATTATCTGTAAGACCTTTTGCAACTGCATCTGTAGAATAAAGTGATGATTCCTTTGAAAGTGTGATGTGCTTTGACATCTGTGAATAAGTAAAGCACTGTAGAAGTTTTAATTATGCAAGATCAGTTGTACTTTAATATTCCATGAATACTTTTAAGATTAGGAAAGTTATTATTGCCCTGAGGTAATTCTCTGAGGAGAAATAATAAACAGGAGAATCGTTAAATGTAGTAAGATTTAGAATTCTTATTTTGTAGGTTTTATGGAAGAGTAGCAGAAAAGCCTGGTGACCATGAACCTAATACTCTGGAAGCAATTAAGAAAAATGCCAAAGGTTTGGCTGGAATATCAGGAGAGAGGATTTGGGTGGAACTGAAAAAAATTCTTGTTGGAAACCACGTAAATCATTTGGTTCAACTTATGTATGAGCTTGATGTTGCCTGTTACATAGGTAAAGTACAATGAGGGTTGCAGAAGAATTGTATAACACAAATAACTGCAGACCAGCATATTAAGGTGGCAGTAGTCTCCATAATCATTTGTGTTGTCGTGTACTACTTCATTAGATCATTTCTTCTGCTGATTTGCTAGTTCTTTTGTAACTATTTCATGATACTTTTTGTGTGTCCCCCTTCAGGATTACCTGTTAATGGGAGTTTAGAGGAATTTGACAAAGTCAGTAAAAATGTTCAGAGTCTGTTTCCAAAACCAATGACCGTTCTAACATCACTGTTCAAGGTGCCGGATGATGTCATAAAACTCGATTTGAGGCTGAAAATCTCAAAAGAAGAGAAAAACCTTGGCCTTTTTATAATGAAGCATAGAAGAGACTTAATCAAAGCTACAGATGGTCCAGAACCACTTAAACCATATCAAGACTTCATTATAGATGTGAGTGCATTTCACATCATGATCTATTTTATTTCTTATATTAAACTCAGAGCTCTCACAAAAGACATACAGGAAAAGAGGCAGGATGGTCCAATGCAGAGGACCCTGAATCAGGAGTCAGGACTCTTGGTTTCTATTCCCAGCCATTTTACTGACCTGATTTGTTATTTTGGGTTAGTACTTCACCTCTATACCCAAAGTATCCCAACTTTAATATAGGGATCATGATACTTTCCTTTCTTTAAAAAGTACTTTGAGATTTTGATGATGAAAAGTGCTCTACAGAGTTAACTATCTTTACTCCTGGGGGAATTCTGTGTCAAGAAATTAAAAATTCTGCACATATTTTAAAATTCTGCATATTTTATTTGTCAAAATAACACCATTATAATCACACCAGTTTCCGTTATTTTGATGATTTGTTTCTAAATACCTGTCAGCAAGCATGACCGTAATAATATAGCCAAAAAAAGAGAGAGATGCAGGAAATATTTTTTGACAAATAGATTCATTACTAGGCAAATTAATACAGAACTTTGAGTAATTCATTTAAACTACAATACAGAAAACTATTTCTCATACCCCTCAGAAGCTTGGGGGAGTCAGGCAACAGAGGAGCTGAGGGAGAGGGAAGGAGCCTAGGAGCGAGCCTGGGAGCAAACCTGGAGGGTTATTGGGTATGGATGGGAAAAGTATGGAACTGTGCTGGGGAGTTTTGGGGGTCAGGGAAGGGATTGTTAGGAAGCTAGTTACTATAATCTATCACTTGCAACATAAAACACCACAATTTGATATTTGAGGCCTCTTCAGAGCTGCCATTCAAATGGGCACCTGTATCACACTCTGATTCCTAAAAATGTTCAAATGTGATGGTTTGTGTTAGACTCCTAAAATCCATATGTATGGACCTTCTTAGAAGTAGCATCATGTTTAGCAGTGCTGAGCTGCCCCAACTTTGTAAGGGAGTAGTTTTTCCATGAGTCTATTGGTCTAACTTTAAGGCAGCCAAGTTTGAAATGTTGGACTTAAACATCTGGAACAAAAGTTTGAGTCAATGCTGTGCAATTCCTTGCAGACATGTCTGAGGAATGTTAGTTTGGCTGTGACTGTCACAGCTGATCTCTACAGCTACATTAACACAGAAGAAAAAAGGTTGATCTCAAGGGACCCTAACCATAAAGAGCTTTATAGCTCAAATTCAACCATTTCAATTGTGCACAAAATGAAGTGGAAGCTAGTGCAGTCTCTGAAACAGAGGTGTAATCTGTTCGTTGTTAGAAGTACTATTAAGTAGGCAGCCAGCCCCATTCTGCTACAAAACGTGAAACTTCAAATAATTTTCAAGTGTAGCCTCATGTTGAGTACACTGCAGTATCTAGGCTGGAGGTGAGCAAGGATGGATCACTCTGGTAATAGCCTCTCTGCCAATTATATACCAGAAATAATAGCCACTACTACTGCTACTATCTGGGTTTCCAGATGCCTCCAGCGATCTGTCAAAATCCCCAGGTTGAAAACTTAAGTAATAAAAGACAGGTTCACTCACTAGGGATGAAAAATATCACCTCCACTGTTTCTTTTGTTTTTGTTCCACCATTCCCAAAATGCTAAAACCATCTTCTCATCTGGGTCAGTCTGGTAGCGACAAAGGCTCTCTTGCAAGTGTCAATCTTGGTTAGATGTTGGAGAAAGCTAATCAATTGCACAGTCAAAACAGAGATGTTATGTATATATTAACTTGCCCATTCGAGCCTTACAGGCTGTCGAGTGTGCCAGTTCTCGTGTCAGTTTGTGATGCTGAGTAGAAACTGATCTGAGACTAAACTGTTTTCTGACAATAATAGTTATTGTGTGTTTGTGGTTTTTGTTTTGTTTAAGTCTAGGGAACATGATATGAACTCCAGGATCTGTGAGCTTCTAAAATATCAAGGAGAGGAGCATCTTCTAAAGGAAATGCAAGAGTGGTCTGTCCCTTCTTTTCCTGTTAGTGGACATGATTTAAGAAAAATGGGAATTTCTTCTGGAAAGGAAATTGGAACAATGTTACAGCAGTTAAGGGATCAGTGGAAGAAGAGTAGTTACCAAATGGATAAGGAAGAACTCTTAAGTTGTGTAAAGAAGGTGTAAAATAAGAGTAGTAGGATTTGATAATAATTTAGAAATACATATAATTGTATTTACCTTGTTACAGAAAGAATCAAATATTTGTAAATATAATGCAACTACTAGCCAATATTTCATCTGAGTTCAAGTCTTTTAGGTGCAGAATTGTTTCATGTTCAAAATTCATACTGTGCTTTGAATGCAGTTTAGCTCTGCAGTAATATGGGGCTTTATTTCTGCCAATCTGACTGAAAACCCTACCTCTGTTTGTTATGTTTAAATGGTAAATATATTAATACTTGGGTTTTTTAAGTGTTTTGTGTTCCTAATGGCAAATAAGGGTGACACAAGGATTTTTGATATTCTGACTTAGCTACAGACAAGGTGAATGACTTCTGTGCCCCAGATAAAAACCTCTTTAACGCATTATTTTTGCCTGGGGAAGTCTCATACTCCTAGAAGTAATGAGATCTAAATATTTTTTGTAGTCAAAGCTGAGTATCATATTGAAAGGTTCATTTCAGCAGTTCCCAAACAAGTGATATCCTATCATATGAAACAACCCTGTTTTCCTAAAGGTTTTAGTTTTTAATAATTCCAAAATCAACTTTAGATTAAATGGATGACTAGTCTAAATCAATATCATAAGTATCTACTTGGGTATAAGTACGTTTTGTCTTATGATTTTTCAATAATTTCTCATTTTACAAGTATACAAACTTTGGAGCCCCTCTGCCCTTTTTCCTAAAGTATATTTTAATTTTTGTACATGAAATGAGTAATATTAAAGTGTAACATGTAACCACTGAAAACTAAAGCGCATCCAGAGCAGCTAATCCAGATTTCTCCTCCCAGTGTCAGGTAATCACATCCTGCCATAGTAAAAGAGAACCACCTCCTATTCTCCTTACTGAGTAGAAGTAATTCCCTTCTTACCTTTCCCTACAGTCACAGATATCAAAAGGAGTAAAAGGGTTAGGGTGTGTTTGCTTGACATACCCAAGGCAAAGTGAACCTGAACCGTGTACAGGGGTGTATATGCTTTGAAGTACTGACGTTCCAACGAAATATGGGCATGTAAAAATGTCTAGCATTTGAGGGGATAAGAAACTGACTGTAAAAATATATTTACTACCAGAATCCCCTGCCACACACACACACACACACACACACATCCCTCTCAAAATAACTGACTTAGGGCTTAGTTCCTGATGCCCTTACTTATGTTTAGTGTCATTCAATGAATAGTTGAATTGAAATCAGTGGGATTAGTTCAGGAAAACAGACAATGTCTCTAATATTTTGGCAGTAAAATCAGAGCAGTTTTACAGCAGGATGTGTATTTGTGTACTTTTATGTAGCTAATTATTACAGGGTGGGGGGAAATTCCAGTTACTTACACAGTCAAGAAATGATAGAATGTTCTGTAGATATTTAGGGCCAATGATAAGAAACTGAGGAGAAAACATAAATCTTTGAGTACTGTATTTTCATACTAATAAGAGCATGGTTGTATTTTGGTAGTCTGTTGATATGCTTGACACAACCATTCTACCTTTACAATTTGTTAAATAAAGTATTTAAGAAGAAAAAATCTGGGGAAAACATGAAACAATTTAGCATTGAAGTAGATCCTTCCCTCTAAGGAACTTAAATCACTTTACAAACTTGAACTAATCCTTTAAGCAGTCCCATGAGGTAGCAACTCTGTGCGCCAGCTTTGAAAATTCTCCTTTCAGGATAAAGTCTGAGGGAGGGTTTGGCATCTTTGACTTTTCCATCCTTAAACTTCACACTCTCAGAGGATTGAGAAGCAAGTTGCTTTGAAAGGTTCAATCACTCTGTTTTTATTGCAACCTGCTTAGCACCTCAGATCAGAGAGCCCAATTAAAATTCTTATTAAGTTCATGGTCCCCACCTCAGGTGCATCAAATGCTCAACATTACTGTTTCACAGAATTTGGATGGAATGAAATTAAAATATGTGAAACTTAAACATCAATTTTCATATCTGTAAATGACTAACATTTTAAACTCTATTCTATTAAATTCCACAAAACATTAAAAGCTGCAAATAGCTCTGTTTTCTAATTCAGTATGAAATTTAATTATATTCAATTCCACAATTAAGCAACAAAGCTGTTGTAGATATCATGGTAAAATTTACTTTAAGTAGTGCATTCCCTAATAGTGGCTTGCTTAATTTGTTATATTCATAATTTTATTAATTTGTAAAGTTCCATATAACAAAGTCACATTAAAACTCATGTTTCATTTCTGTTCCTAAATACTGTGCCCCTTTCTCTGAGGTGGCTGCCAACATGATAGTTGAATGGATTATTTCTCGTATTTCTATAAAGCCAGAGTAACTAAGCAAATTCAGGCCTGGTCTATACTACGTCGGTAGGGTGACATAAGCTGCCTTGTGTAAGTCAAGCTGTGGCAGGGTCATCACTAACGTCGGTGGGAGCCAAATGCAAATACCTCTCTAAGCCTATTGTAACACCACCACTCTGAGCAGCCTAGACTCACAGTTGACTCTAATTAGGTCAACACACTGTCCGTGTACACACTATTGATTATGTTGAATGTTACTGGCTTTCAGAAGCCATCCCACAATGCCCCACTCTGACAATGCACGTGTTTCTTTGGTTGGTGCTGTTGTGTTAAGAAAAGTCATCTTCAAGGTGCAATAATTTCTTATTATCTTATTAGATACTTATTGCTGTTGGGCAAGACTTATCTGAACTGCATAATGCACCAAGTAATCAAGGAGAGTAGTGTCTCTAGGGGGGAAAAAAGATAAAAACGAGCCAGGATTGTTGTGGAGACCAGTTTTAAAACGAATTAGTATTCTACATACTGGACTGGTCCTGCTACATATAACTTGAAGGAGCATGTTTCTGAAATGTAGACTAGCTTCTATAAAAGTAATGTCATATAAGACTTCCTGCATTATACGTTAGAGTAGAAATAAGGAAATTGAACTGTAAGTAGATTTAATGCTTTTAAATTGGCCTGATTCCTTCTAGAACAGCAAAAAAGAACTAAAAATAGCAAAGCAAATTTAGCCCTATGGTAAAAGAAAAAAAATATTGTGCTTGTGACTGTCAGTGCTGGAGTTTGAGTGACTGGGAACGCTAGTGAATGGTGTTGAGAGTTAATTTCCAATTACTTTGTCCTCTGCCGCACTCACCCCATGCAATGGCTTCTCATTAACAAAGCAGAATGAACAGATCAGAGGTTGGAGAGAGAAGAAAATTACACCTGCTCATTTGCAAACGTTTTGTTAAGCACTGACATTTAGTTGAAAAGGAAGGAGCCTATACTGTAATTTTATTTACTGCCCCCAAAACAGCATTAGCACAAGGTTGCCCTTGCTTGGGAATGCCTAGTACCCATCTAAAACAACAAATGTGCCCATATTTAAAGCTCTGAAAACAACGGAAATACAGAGTGAAGGTTCACACTGCCAGGGTGACTCTTCTCACCCATCCACCCTATGAGGTTCAATATTTCTACCCCCTTAGCATTCACCCTTCAACCCACAGTCTGACATGGTCAGACTGTGCGCCCCAAAAGGCAGCAGGTTCAGGCTCTGGTTGAACAGTTGACTGAACCAAGTTGAAAAGCGTAGGGCTCATCACTGTTAATGTCCTGGCATCCACGCTCATCCACTTAAATCAGACTACAAGGTTCAGTGCCAGGCCTTTAGTATGGTGACTACCTTTAGTACAGCAGAGGACAGAAGTTCGGTCTCTTGCTCTCTCTATCACTATCACCGCTGTTCCTATTGAGTTACCATTTGCCAGTAGCTCATCACATGGCTGTAACAGTCCCCACCCCATGTAAGCTGGGAGCCATTCAGATGCATCCATTAACCATAGACCACATCTAGCAGATACATTTCCTGCTGGGATGTGACAGCCATCTGAGGTAAAACTGGTACTGTTAGAATTGAGCCCATCGCAGGGCCTTGCTGAGCCTGGGAGTGGTGCTGCCTTTGGCCATCCTCCACAGTGACTTCGCAGTAGCAGCCTTGGCAAGGAGTCTGTGTGTATTATGTTAGGAAACCTGATATCCAGCATCAGGGTCAAACATGGTTGTGGATGCGTTAAGCAACCTGATTATCTGTGAGGCTGTCTCACCTTTATACATGGGGAACATCACATCACTTCAGAGGGAATCCAGTTGCCAGTTGAGCAGGGCCAGCTCTAACTTTTTTGCCGCCCCAAGATTGGCCGGAATGCCACCCCTTAAAATGTGCCGTTTCCCTCCCCCCACCCCCCCCAAGCACATGCTTTGTCTGTTGCCTGAAGATGGCCCTGCAGTTAAGATCATGTTGCCAGGTTTTTGACTGGAAAGTCCTGTTGAAAAGGGAACATGGTAGTGCTGCTGATTGGACACTAAAAGTCCAGTTGCATGCAGTAACCAGCCTGTGCTACTGGGGGTGGGTGGGAAGAACAGCTGCTGCTGGAGTCTGGAGGCACACTCAGAAATGGCTCCAGTGAAGAGAAGTATTGGTGGCTCCCCCGCCCTGCCCTGAGTGTGGCTCTCCCTGCCCCATCCCTCCACACACACACACCCCCAGAGCCTGGTCTCCCTTTTCCCTCTTGCCCCAGTTACTCACCCCCAGGAACCCAGCTCTGTTCCAGTCACCCTTCCACTTGTAGAGCCCTGGTGAGAGGGTAGAAAGAGGAGCGGGGGGCAGGGCCTGAAGGGAAAGAGGTGGAGCAAGGGGGTGAGGTTTTGGGGGAAGAGGCGGAACAAGGGGTGGGGGAGGTTCCAGCACTCAGTATTCAGTTTTCACACATGAGAAAGTTGGCCACCCTAGTTGCTGGGGATTGTTTAGACATCCTTTCACGAGGAAGCAATGGTTAGAGGGGTCCATGTTCCAGAAAGGAAGGGCTGCTGAGCAAGAGGCAACACACTCAATTTGACTGAGCATCCTATGCGGAAGTGCCTGGTGCATTTTCCCACACTAGACTCCAACCTTGTGCTTTCAGAAAGATGTGTTGCCACAGAAGTTGTCGGGCCACCTCCTAATCTAAATAATAATACTTCGTTAGAGCTAAAAGCTTTTATACCACATGCTTTACTACAGTGTTTCAATGATACCAAGCATCAATCTGCAGACCAGCTAGCATCAAACATGACTGCCACCTCTCTGCAAAGTCTCTGAGGCCTGACCACAATGGAATTGGGTGCTCTATACTGTGCAAGGTCTTGGGTTCACTAACCAGTGGTGATAACGCAGCACTTACACATGCAGTTATGTCATTTTTTGGGTGTTTGTTTTCAGGCCTGAGAGAGAGAGAGAGAGAGAGAGTGTGTGTCTGTGTCTGTGTGTGTGTCTGTGTCTGTGTTGGTTTATTTGTGCTGCATGTGATTTGTACCCAACAGAAAGCTGAGGCAATAACACTGCATTTTGTCCAGCGCTGCTCATCTCGCCTTCAGTAATGGCAAAGGATAAAAATATTAATTTGAAGAAACGCATTGCTGTGAGTTATAGCAAAATAATATCACTGCCAGACACTCGGAAGACCAGCCCTAATCCTCATTAATGCAGCCCTAGTGCAAAATATTGTCGTTGAGAAAATGAGGATACAAGAGGCTCATTTTCTGTGAGTGAAGTAGATTATATTGTCTTCCTTCACAGCAACTCCTACGTATTAACTGTTGCTAAGTCAGATTAGGAGTTAACTTATTAGGAAAAAGACATCTCAGCGTGCACATGCAGGTTAGTTTCCTTATGCAACTTGATAACTTGTTTAACCTCCCTTTTTATAATATGCCGTGTCTGGTATGCCCATCTTCCAATAATTCATTTCTCAGTGGTACAATTATCCATCGAGCACAATGACTTTCGTGCAAGCTCTACTCTTTCCTTGGCTCTTACAGCACCAAGCATGTTGTTTGCCCATTAAAAAAATGTGAAGCATTAACATTAGCCAATGTCTTAAGCTATAGTTTACTATATGGGCCTAAAAAAGGATTTAGACAACATTTAAAGAAACACACGCACGCACACACTCTCTCTAGACAACCTCAGCAGACATCATCTAATCCGCTATCCTGTCTAGTCAATGGGAAAGAAAAGTTTCTGCCCATCATAATATGCAGCGATCAAGGAAAGCTGTACAGTCATGTGATGTCAATTAAGGAAGATTAAAGAGCGTACCATGAATGGTGAGATGATTAGCAGCAGGAGATGCGCTTGCTTAAGAGCGTGTTTTGTATTTACACTGGTGGCGATTATGGCCATAGAGTTTCTTGGCAAATCACTTAACCTTTCTGTGCCTCAGTTCCCCAGCTTCAAAATGGGGCCACTACTTTCCTACCATGCAGAGGCGTTGGGAAGTTAAATGCCTTTCACACCAGCGCTCTCATGGCACTGGGATGGCCTAATGTAAGCACCTCGCATACGGTGTTAAACTCATTCGTTGCCCAGCCTGCATTCCGTTTTTAATATCGTTTACACTAGGGGTGGGCAAGCCTTTTGGCCAGAAGGCCACATCAGGATGGGGAAATCGTATGCAGGGCCAGGGCAAAGGTTGGGTGCAGGGTATGGGTGCAGTGTGCAGGAAGGAGCTCAGGGCAAGGATTGGGGCAGAGGAGGGATGCGGGGTGTATGATGGGGCTCAGGGCAGAAGGTTGGGGTTCAGGATGGGGCAGAGGGGTCAGAGCAGGGAGTTGGGCTGCAGGAAGAACATGGGGTGCAGCAGGGGGCTCAGGGCAGAGGGGTGGGGTGCAGGGTGTGGCAGGGGGCTCAGGGCAGGGGGGTTGGGGTGCATGAGGGGTGCAGCAGTGAGCTCAGGGCAGTGATTAGGGGTAAGGAATGTGGCAGGGGGCTCAGAGCAGAGGGGTGGGGAACAGGATGGCAGCGGCGCACACAGGGACCAAGGCAGGCAGGGAGCCAGCCTTGGGCGCGCCGCGCTGCTCCAGAAAGGACCAGGACCGTGTCCCTGCGGCCTGTGAGGGGCAGGGCTGCAGAGGGCTCCACGCTCTACCCTCACTGCGCCACCTCCACCCCGCAAGGTACTTCCACAGAAGCTCCCATTGGCTGCGGTTCAGGCCAATAGGAGCTGTGGGGGTGGGGTGGGGGGGCAATCCCACAGGCTGGGTCTGAAGCCCCAAGGGCCCTGGTTTACAGGCTGGGATATAAATTCAGGCCTTCATCTTTCCCTCGGCCCACAGAAGATCTGCTGATGGCAATGGGCAGTTAGTGCAACAATGAAGGATAGACTGTAGTTTGTGTGAGGCGAATTAATTTGGTTACTACTGTTATTTGTGTGTTCAGTACCCCAAAGTTGCAGTAGCACTCAACAGAAAGAAAAATCTATTATACATCAGGACCAGCGCTATAGCGCTTCCCCCCTAGCTGCCTTTCGCTGCTCCTCTCCCTGGCTTTCTCGCTCTCAAGGTTTTTCACCGTTGCATGGTTTTCACTGAAGCAATGCCCCTTTTCCCAGGCTATCTACTAAAATGCTAAGCAATTAAATAGTGCTGCTAAATTGTATAGTTAATTGCTTGCCCACAAGTTGGTTTGTTAGTCCTTTATGAAATATATGTAAGAGACCAACTAACCAATGCCAGTCAGATTTAGTAATATGATACAAGAAAAAAGGCTCTACATTCTCTGAAGAGCTGTGTTACCTTCACCTTAGGCAGCAGTTATGTGCCCCATGTTACACACTTTATTGGTATATGATTTTTTTTTTTTTTTTTTTTTTTTTTACACGTTACACATCTTAAAACAGGAGTCTCAAACATGTGGGCCGCGGGCTGCATGTGGCCCACCAAGCCCTTCCCTGCAGCCCACACTGCTCTCCCTACCCCCTCCGTCCTCCCGCCAAGCTCCCCGTGGCCCCCTCTGCCCCTCCCCCAAGCTCCCTGCATGCCCCCCCGCCACGCTCCCCCCCCCACGCTTCTCACCCACGCACTGCGTCCCCCTGCTCCACTTACCGCCAGGCAATTCTCTGGCGGCTTAGCAGTTTCTGGGAGGGAGGGGCCAGGAGTGGGAAGCCTCATGCGCAGGGGAGGAGGGGGAGAAAGGGGCGGGGCTTTGGGGAAGGGTTTGAACTGGGAGGGGGTGGGCAGAGTTGGGGTGGGAACTTTGTGGCAATGGTTTGAAGGGGCCAGGGAAGGGGGGGGTTGGAGGAGGTGGAGCAAGAGTGGAGTGTGAGTGCAGCCCAGTCCAGGCGGGTGCTGTAATAGAAGTAAATCAAAGTTCCTGTTTGGTCCTTCGTTGAGTGAGGTGCATTATTAAGTGACTATATTTTATTAAAACTGCTTGGAAATGACTTCATCAAAAAAAAAAAAGGCCATTCATGAAAGAAAAGAGAGTTTTCCAAGGCAAATGGGAGAATTTATATTTTTTTCACAGCGGTGAAAGATAAAATGCAATGCCTTATTTGTCAGCAAACGACTGCTGTTCCCAAGGAGACTGAGTATGAAGCTCAGAGCTGTTAGGTGCTGGAGTAGGTCACCGAAGGCAGGGGTCTCAAACACGTGACTCACAGGCTTATTTTCTGTGGCCTGCCAAGCTCCCCATGCCCTTTCTCTCTC
>ML677372.1:15543464-15590514 GCA_007922305.1 Dermatemys mawii | reverse complement strand
CCCCCCCCCCCCCCCGGTCTTAAAATGCAACCACTCAGTTTGTTCCAGTTCCCTAACTTCTTGTTCTGTTCCTTCCTTACCCTTTGTTTCGGCTACTAGCATTCCAGGTACTGATCGGTAAAGATCCTTTCCTAGCTTGTACGAAGACATAGCATGAATAGCTCTAGATTTTGACAACGTTCCTATCTGCCTGTGCTATGTGCTTATTTCAGCAAATACAAGGTATTATGGGTTACTTAGCATAAGTGACCAGGATTCTGAAGACCAGGTTAGGCTCTAGCACCATTATAATTTTTTGGCTTAATGTTATTGGTGCGTAATGCAAATATACATACAGTAACTCTTCGCTTAACGTCGTCCTGGTTAACATTGTTACGTTGCAGATCAATTAGGGAACATGCTTGTTTAAAATTGTGCGATGATCCCTTATAACATTGCTTGGCCGCCACCTGCTTTGTCCACTGCTTGCAGAAACTGCAACCCATTGGAGCTGCTCCCCGGAGTCTCTTGCTTGCTGTGCAAGGGGAGAAGAGAGGGAAGTGGGTGGGCTGTTAGGATGTCCCTGTTTCCGCCCCTCCCCTGCTTGCCTATCTCAGTAGAGCAGGGGTGGGAGGGAGACATGACAAGGCTCACTTGCTGATCTACTTAAAAAGCAATGTACTTAAAGTGGAGTCAGAATACTTAAAGGGGCAATGTGCATCTCTCTCACAAACAGGGTGTGTGTCTCTCGCTCTGTCTCCCCTCCATCCCCTGTGCTACTGTGTAGAGTGTGAGGCTACATTAACAACATGTTAACTCTTGAGGGCTCAGCTGAGTGCTAGTTCATCATTTAGCAGTAAGGCATTATCTGGGAAATATCCCACCCTCTGACTCCACCAAGCTTCATAATCATCATTGCTGTGTACAGTATTAAATTGTTTGTTTAAAACTTATACTGTGTGTGTGTGTGTATTATAAATATATATAAAAAGAGTCTTTTGTCTGATGAAAAAATTTTTTTGGAATCTAACTTCCCTCCGCTCCTGCTATTTACATTAATTCTTATGGGGAACTTGGATTCATTTAACATCCAAAACATACTCCAAGACAGCAAGGGTTACATCATTACTATTTTGAATAAATAAGATATGCTTGCAGCTACTCAGACTGCAGGCTAGTGACAAAAGCAGCATTTTAATTTTTTCCCCTACTCTTCAAAGCTTTAATCTCTATTCCTAGCATAGACTTCAGCACTGAACAGACACAATTTGATTTATGAAGAGACTTATGCTGCATTTGCAAGATGACTTTTTTTAAAAAGACAAAGACAAATCTGTTGCTCTTACATGAGAAAATTATTATTTAAACCTAATTTTATTTTATGACAAAGTTTTATTCAAACTTTATGCTCACTGAAAGCGAATGGTATTCCCCAGGTACTGGGTAGAATCATTTTACAACAAATACATTTCCAGTGCAATTTCCAATGCAATTTACTTTATCACAAGGACCACACTGTGCATATTCAAAGTGCCTGAGATGAGCTGTAGTGTACCGGTGCCATGGTAGCACAAAGTGACACATGAGTACAAAGTATCAGATGAAGGCAAGTTACAATTGAGACATGTGATTGTGTTCATCTCACTTTTCTCCCAGCATTTGTGTTTAGTGAGATGCATACGGTTGGATTTGCTGAAGCCATTGTGCACACAGTGATTTTAAAATGGCTAGAGATAACGGGTAGAGAATTCTGTAGTGTAACCAGAGCTAATTGGGGAGGGGAAGGGGATATCAGGTACTTGCAAGGGCAGGAAGGTTAACAGTGGAATGTGGTAGTCCATTATAGACTTTATGCCACTGACTCAGCTAGAATAGGCCCTTGTTCTAACATCCACCTGAGCTGGGTGTCAAAGCATTAGAGGGCTGCAAATAATTCTCTGCAACTGCCACTCTCCTCTACACCCAAGCACAGCTGCAGACTCAAAGTCTTGGTACTGATTGTTACGCAGAGTGAATGAAAATAAACAGTTTGCGAGTTTGGTGTTCTTGCTCATTGTGCGACATAGACAGCCTCCCTCACGACAAGGTAGTTTCTACTGGGTTTTTCTTACCTCTGGCTGCATTCCCCTGCACACAAACACTATAATGAATGCACAAGGAGGCTTATGTTTGCCTCTGAGCTCAGATTTTTGAGCTGTATTTGTGTGGTCAGTAAATCTCTATGGGTCAGAACTTCATCTGGTCAAAGTTGCTGTAGCTCTATGAACTTCAGCAGAGATTTTCCCATTTACAGGATTTCAGGCTCTGGCCCTATTTGTCCAGTCAGTAGAATTCTTTTATTTACTTTTTGTATTTTATTATTAAAAGTCTATGGGACTTGGCTCTTCAATATCTTGAGCACTTTCAGAAAATTTTACCCATTCTCTTTTGGATGAAATGTAGAACATGGTCTTCATTATTTGTGGTCAGTGCAGATGCCATGAACATTTTCACAGACGATTATTTTCATAATCCCTCTTTTTATCAGATTATTATACTTTGCCTACATAAGACTGCCAAATAGATCAGAGAGGGTCCCTTGACTCTGTCTGGAACCCTCAGTGCTATTTCTAGTTTCTTACTGAATCATTCGATTACCTTGTATACGTCACTTCTCATTTCCCCATCCATTAAAAAGAAATAATGATACCTTAGCTATGTTTTAAAAGCATGTCTACACCTGAATAAACACTACATCACCGAGTACTAAAATCTCCCCTATGCTTTCATTTCTGTAAATTATTCTTTACTTCCTAAACTTTTGTGCTCTGTTAGAGTTTGGGGTGTTTCACCTCATACACTGTTGTACTTCAGTTTGGAATAAGAGGGATTCCTCTATAGCTTGCAGAATCAGTGTTTGTGCATTGGGATCTATTTGGCTGAATGTGAAGGCAGAGCATTATCCTTATTTTACTTGCCCATCTGGTATAGACATGAAGGCTCATTAACTTCTGTGGGACTCTCATAGTCTCAGATGATAGTTTTTATGACAATACTAACCTTTTTGTTCCTATATATTACAAATTGAATTACTAGTAGGTGAGGAAAATGTGCACAGAGAATAAAATACAGATTGCCGCCCTTTATAGATATGTGCAACTGTATTCAGACATAGATGAAGCTTTTCAATCAGTTTGTCCTCCAAGTCCTCTAAAAGTCATTTATTTTTTTTTTTTGAAGTCATATACCATGCTGCCGTTCCAGTCCCTTCGTAATTTCTCTGTGGATTAAATAAAGCCTGTGATAATATCCTTATCTAGTATTTTATCCCTGATTTTATTCAGGTAGTTGACCTTTCTTATGAGTTTCAATAAATCAGCAAATCCTATAGAATATTGTGAAGCATGACTAGTTATAGTCTAATAATTCTTTCCTCTCTCTCCACCCCCCAAAAAATCATCTTCAAATTCCAATAGAATAGTAAAGATTGTTGCTTTAACAGAATGTTAGTGTTATAGGAGCTATCAGTGCCCTTCATTATCAATGTGTGTAAAAGGACAAGGATTTAAAGTCTTGACATTTTAGGTAATTTCTTCATCACACAATAGCTCTTTGAAAGTCTGAAATTCAATTCAACATGCTCCATTACCTGCATATAACCTTAAGTACAAGCTGTACCGTCTCACTTAGTCATAATATCTTTAGACGACTCTACCTAAAATGCACATACAGCTTGGAATCTGTCCTCTTCATATGGTACATGCTTACATTTCTATACAGAATATATGAACCCATGCCCAACATAATAGCTATGCATTTGTCACTAGCCCCTAGTGGATGTGCAGAATGCTGAAAAACGTGTGAGCTCCCAAGAAAGAGGGACAGACATCTTAAATTTGTATTGAGTCAAATATCTGATAAGCTAATCAACGGCAACTTGTTTATGAGAAAATGCATGGAGTTTTTCTTGCATGTTAGATCTTCTGCGGGAGGGAAGAACTTAGAAATGCACAGAATATATAGCACTGAATAGCTTTCCAGCCATGGTTATAAATGGCTAGAACATACTAAAAATAGCAAACACTTTCAGTCTACTTTCAAAGTATGACCTGAAAAGCTGATGCAGAAACTTAAGTCATACAGCAGCATTGGTGAAAACATTAACAAAATAGGAACTGGACAAGATTTACATTTCATACTTACTGGTATTTGGCAGTAATACTAACCACCCTCCATTACAATTCTTGTCAGGTCACTGGAGAAGTCTTCCCACTTTACCTCAAGTCTTAGGATAAAATTTTCAAAAATGCCCAAGAGAGACACTCCTAAGAGTCACTGACTTAAGCCCTTTGCCCAGTGGTGCCCAAACTTTTCCTTTCCCCCCTCCTCCTTTCATTCATTACTGCAGTTGGCTCAGCAGTGGAGTTTGGGCTGAAGGTGGAGCTAGGGACAGAACTGGGGATGCTTTCTAACAAAAAATTAGTTCCTATCCTGTACTTGGAACAACGTCAACAGCAAAACCAAGTTACTCTGCTTCTTTAGGTAACCTGGCCCAGAGGATAGACCATTAGAGGTGAAAAATCTCAGATTAGACAAGATGCTCCTGCTTCATGCGATAGCACACATTTATGAGCATATTGTTGGGTACATAGCTAAACGGAGTCTTTGCTCTGGCTCAATTGCACTTGATGCCGGACTTGAGCAAGAGGTGGAGCGATGGTGGCTTGACATTTTGATATTTCCCCCCATCCTGGAGTCAGCTGGTCCCTGTGCTTATCTTAGACATTAAAGATGCTTTTAAGGCCCTACATCAGGATTTCTCAAAACTTCATTGCACAGTGACCCCCCACCCCACCACCACAAAAATTACTACACCCCTCAGGAGGGGAAACTGAGCTCGCCCACGCTCTGCTATGCTGGGATTGGGAGTAAGCAGGTAGGGACACAAAGCCTGAGTCCCACTGCCCCAGGCCATGGAAGGGTGCAAAGTCAAAAGCCAAGGGCTTCAGCTGTAGGCAGCGCACCTGTAACTTGAGCCCTGAGGCCCAGGACTGACGCTCTTGGCCCCGGAGGAGTTGGACTCACACTTCAGCTTTAGCCCTGGGCAGTGAGGCTCAGGCTTTGGCCCTAGGAAGTCTAAACCAGCTCTGATGACCCCATTAAACAGAGTCACAACCCACAGTTTGAGAACTGCTGCCCTACAGAATTTTGCCTCATCTTCCCAGGTCTTATCACATCCTCATTCTCCTCCTCCTCTGCTAATTCTGCCAGGCTCAACATACCATTTGTCTGCCTCTCCCATATTTGTCTCTGATTCTGTTTCCACACAGCTCCCTGTAGATGGGACACTTTTCCTGAACTTGTCTGCGAGCCTCTCCTCAAAATTCACTTCTTCCATGTTGCCTTTCAAAAACTAGCTGCCTAAGTTATCTACTTACATATCTAAACTCTCTGTTAATGAAGGATTGACTCATTTAAATCGAGATAAATGGTGCAACCCTAGAAGAGAGGGAAACAAATAATGGAACTGAAGCTAGGGATTGCTTGGGTGGGTGGAAACAAAGGGCTTAAGGGGACCATCTTTTCAAAAGGCAAAAGTGGGACACATGCAGAAGCCCTGCACCCTCTGTGGCCTTGTCCCTGCCCCCCAGACCTCACCTCGTCACCCAACCTCCTGCCTCTCCTCCCGAGGCCCAGACCCTTGGCCAGGCCAGAAGCAGGCAGTGGTAAGAGCTGCCCAGGAACCTGGGCCGCTGTGGCGAACCCTGGACCCTCCACTTCCCCTGGGCAGAGGTTAGGAAGCACTGCTCAGGGCAGGTAGAGGATATGGGGCTCCCTACAGCAACCTGCAAGGCTCTTGCTACTTCCCAGCTCTGGCCAGTGGTGGGCCCTTCGGTGGGGGGAAGGGGAGTGAAGAGGAGCAAGGATAGGGCCTCATGGTGAAGGGGGCTAAGGCTGCCGGGAAGAGGCTGGCACCATCCCTGAGCCTTAGGCAGGCACTGGATGGAATCCGGGCCAAATGTTGTCCTGGAGTTATTCAGCCGAGAACCAGGACTTGAACTCTGCATTTTGGAACTGTCCCATTCAATTCAGCACAGGTGGTCACCCTAAAAGGGCTGATGGGGGAGGGTAAGGGAGTAAGAGAGAGGGACCTTATTGTTTTACTTAACCTCCGCCCATTCAAAAATAAAAAACAAAATAACCCAGTAAAACTACTTAGCCACATGTGTACCATTTTGCTATATATTGTATGACTATCTTACACCTTTTGTCCTTTGCCTTTTTAGTCTGCAGACTCTTTGAAGTGGTAACAATGTCCTCTGTATTTAGGAACACAGGTAGGGCATTTTGGATGCCAACACAATCTAAATAATAATACAAAACCAAAGGCTATCTTTCCCTTCCCAGCTCAAGCACCACCAAAAACATGATCCTAGGCATTTGTTTTGAAATATATTTGAAATAGTTTTATTTTTCGCAAAAGTTTGCAAGCAATGAGATTTTCTGAAAACTTGTTTAAAAAGGCAGACAAAAAGAACAATTCAAGCGGAACGTGTTACCCTACCTGCAACTTTACAAAGAAGTTTTAACAGTCAGATGAAAAACAGGTGGATGAACAAAATGTTTCGTGTACAAAAATAGCATTATTATAAAATAAAATAAATGATATTGAACTCCAAAACACTTTCGAACAAAAATAGCTACATGCAACAGAAAATATTTTATTATGGTTCTGTTTATGCATTAAAATTTTACAGAAATTATTTTGAAATCTTGGTATTTTTTAGTGAAATGGACTGTCAGATCAATGTGGTGTCCTAGTGCTACTGCAGTAATGACTTTAAAAGAAGCAACTGAATGAAGCTGAAACAACTATTTGCAGGATGTTTACTGATTTGTTTAGTACTTGGCTCTCAGAAGTATGTAATCTCTGTACTTGAATAATTTACTGATAACAGCTGACAATCCTAACATTATAGTATTTTTCCCCAGAAAAGAAAACCCATTTTTCTAAGCATAGAAAATTCTAACTAATTTACAGAACCTTTTACAATTCTACATCTATACTATAAAAGACATACTGTACACATCAACAATCCCTACACTTGTAGTTTTTTAATGGTTAGGTTTCCCACAACAGAGTTTATCTTCTTTCCCATTAACCTGAACCACACTTTTTCAACTTAGAAAATGTCATGAACTTCGTAATGGCAAACATTACACAGAAGTTTAGGCAGAGTAACATTAAGTTACTGCTAAATTAACTTCCTAGTGATCTCACTCAATTATAGTAGTTTTACGTTTTTATATATGCACAATACCAAAAATATGCCTATTTCATGCTAAAATATTGTCTTACAATGTTACTCTGATCTTCTTAGTTGAGGCAATCTGATACAGACCTAGCCAAAAATAAAAGCACACTATTAGGTTTGATGATAGCTGAAGACAACATTCTTTTTGAAAAAAATCGCTCACCATAATTCAGTGAATATTAACAGTGAATGACATGATTTTCAAAAGTGCTAGGCATCCACAAAGCTCAGTAATGTCCATAGGAACTTCAGGTGCTTAGTACCTTTGGGGAAAAAAATCAAACTATGTTAGAAAAAACACCCTCAATATGATTTGAATGAGTATAGTACAGATAATTCAGACTTTTGCTCTTTTCACACTAGTGAATTTTTTTGAAAGTTGATTCTAAAAAAACAAACAAAAAAAATTCTAGAATGCTTTAAGAAAATGAATCTTTCACCCTCTATTTGTTCAGAATTATGTTTAAACTAATATTGCTTTTCACAGCTCACTGATAAGTTAAGCATGTTGCAGAATAAAGTGAAATTTTATTTTACAGGTGTATATGGGATAACAAAAAACATCATAGATGCACAGAGGTAGAAGGCTTCAAGGAATTAAACCTGAGTTGCACCATCATTACTCTCTAGATATCTAACATAATAAAGTCTTCTAATATCCTTTCGGCATATAACATCTTGTATCACTTGAAAAATCTTTTTTTTGGCTGCAGTACAACACACACCACGGCATTATCAGTAAAGTCAGTTGCTTGTCTCTTAAAGATATTTGTCCTTATTCTTTTACTGGAGTAACATATTAATGCTACATACAATAAACAAACATGGTATGTGGGGATGAATGAAGCATTCCATAAATATAATCTTCAGCATTTTAGTATAATTGTTCTTTAACAATACAAGTAACCACACATACAGGATCTCTAAGATTTACTTTGAACAAATAAAGAGTGAACAGAAGAGCCTCATGAGAAAATATATATATATATGTAGGAGAAATCTGTCATCTTCAGATTCTACCATCAAAGTGCATTCTGAAAAAAACAGCAAAAGCTGCACCCTTTTTGGCACCCTCTTCTGTAGCACAGTGTCTCATAAAAACAAACCTGCCTTTGATTTCTGCTTTATTTAGAAACATTACCTCTTTATTAGGAAAGAATGATGATAAATGCACAGCCCTTCACTTATGATATGCAAACATTAAAAGCAGTAAAGGTATGTTGCGTCTCCCTAGTCAAAATATAGATGTGAGCAATTTCCAATGTGAAGTATTTCACAGATTACTTCACCAAACTTCAGGTATGTATATAAAGTATATAAATTAAACTTCAGAGGGAAATTGTTTTAAAAAATGTAAACCTATTTAATTTTGTTGACTGAAATTTACTAATGTATTATGGAAACAAATGACAATATATTTTATGCACTAGAATCAATCTGTAGATTTTATATTAATAATTTAGTTTTTAAACTATTGCTAATCAACATGTCAAACATGCTAAGTATATGAAATAATGATAAGGACAAAACAATTAATACAGGATTCCTTTAAAAAGGAATTTTATACAGTAGTTGCTTCAGCAGCAGATATCAGTAAGTGCTTGGCTTCTACCATTTACAGCATCGCTACAAGGATGACATTAACCGATGCAACATCAATCAGTACAGAGGTTTGGACTTGACACATTCTTTGATACTTGTTTAGGCAAACACCTGAAAAACACAGTGTGAATGTGGAGTATTTCATATAGTTAGAAACCAGGGTTTCTCAGCAAAATATACTTGAAGTATACCAGTAGCCAATATCCCATAAACAACATTTGATATTTACCATCATACATAAATTGTATGAATCAGATACTGTTTAATACTACTTTTTTTTGCATATCTTTTACCTTAATTCAATAGCAGTAAATATCTCCTTAAATTATACAGTGGCAAGTTTCAGTAATCTGTTTCAGCATTTATCTGACATTCCTAGAATCAGATGCATTTGCTGGTCTCTCACTGTACTTCTCTTCCTGGTTGTCAAATTTTAAAGACACAACTTTCAATTCCCAGTGTATCTGGAAACAACAGTACTTTGACTGTGCACCAAACCCAAAATGTAATGATGCTTGTCTCTGCTTTCATTTTGAAAAAAAAAAAAAAACTTATTTAAGCAAGCATCAGAAGCAGCATTGACCATGTTCAATTGAGAGACGCTGGCGGCTGCTTATTGATTCCAAAAACGGGTTACTAGATCACAGGCAAAGTAATGGTGTTCTATCGTGGCCTGATCCATCTTCTGGAATTCTAGGCAGGAGAGCAGATCGGGTCAATCCCCAGAATCTTTGAGGAGACAGATCTTTTTTAGCCGCTGTGAACTTCCACCCCATGTGATTCCCACAAATTCTGCACTGGGCTATAGTCCATGCATACCTAAAAAAAAAAGAAAGTGTTTTGGCACATCATTTATGAGAACATTTTAATGGAACTGGAACACAGTTAAATAACTCAATAAGAAGAAAATATCAGTTTTAGTTTTGGATTTTCAAATGAGTTTAAGGGATTCAGGCACCCAATGCTCCTTGGTTTTTCAATAGACTTGGGCACCAAACTCCCTAGGTCTCTTCAAAAATCTCAGCCTTCAAGATTATTACATTGTCCACAAAAGTACAATAATAAAAGCATTTTATTTCAGTATATATTTCAGTAATATGATTAATTATTGTGTGCCAATACAGGAGTATCAAAAATGCTTATCATCATAAACTTAAGACACTGGGGATGGTTTTAAGGATACATTTCAAGGAGAACGATTTTTTTGGGTTGCTGATGAATTTAATAAAGAATGAGGCATCTAGCTTGATGGGGCAATGGACTCTTTCTTTTTAATAGCTTCAAAAGAAGAACACCAAAATTCTGCTGCCTCCAAAGGAGAAAAGGACAGAGAAAACAAATGACTGTGAGAAATAAGGACTAACTTCAGAACAGATAATGAGTTATCAGATGCCTTCTGTGATAAATGCATAAAAGAAAAAATTTCCTCTCAGACAGTGGCTCTCAACCTTTTTCTTTCTGAGGCAACATGCTACAAAAACTCCATGGCCCACCTGTGCCATAATAACTGGTCTTCTGCATATAAAAGCCAAAGCCAGTGTTAGGGGGTAGCAATTGCCGGGGCCCCACGTCACAGCCCGCCCCCGCGAAGCTACATTACTCAGGCGTCAGCAATGGGTGATGAGGCTCAGGGCCCCGGGTTTCAGCCCCATGCTGTGTGGCTTTGGCTTTCTGCCCTGGGCCCCAGCGAGTCTAACGCTGACCATGCTTGGAGGTCCCCTGAAACCTGCTTGCGGCCCCCCAGGGAAACCTGGACCCCTGGTTGAGAACCACTTCTTCGAGAGATCAGTCAGTGAACTGGTTTTTCCATATATCCTGATGACCTCCCATCTACATCACTCTCCACTGACAGGTGGACTTGTGTTCAAAGGAAAAGCAGGCAGCAAGGTGAGAAAGGGCAAGTTTAAATGTGTGCAAATTAGTCAAGTACCCTGGAGTGGCTATTGTGTTAGCTATGCATTTGTTTAAGTCAGCAAGTGTAAAAAGAGGGCCCAATTCCTTCAGAACACAATAGATTACCACAGAGTGACAGACTGGTTTAAGGTGAGTTAAATTTGATGAGCAAATTATTTCTGACAGTGTGGTATAGAAAGGAAGAAGCAGAAAACAATTTATGGATTAAAGTTAAGGACAGAATTGTAGAACACAACCTACATTTCAAATTATATGTGAATTATGACAGGCTTACAAGTGCAAGGTTTTTTGTTTGTTTTTTTAAATTAATGTAAAATATGCTTGTCTATTCAAACTAAAAGCTTATATGGTTCTAGGAGGGACAGGTGGCAATTTTAAGGGAACCTAAACTTCAGTTGGAGGAAATGATTATAGTGCTTGCTTAAGAAAATAACAGATAAAGGACAGAGGAAAAAAAAAAAAAATCGCACCACACCCAAAAGGTCAGATTCTGAGGTTTTATAAGGGGAGAGCTCAGGACAAGTCTGGGGGGTAACGGGGAGAACCTTGTGATGTAGGAATTCAATTACTCAGATGCAACTCTTATTGATTGCCCAAGCTGGGATCAACCTTTCAAGCATGTGTACCATCTAAAAGAATTCATTACTGTAATTTTTAATCTGAGAAATTGATCTATATCACTTTAATTTACCAAGACTTGTTCTGTGGAATAACCTTCTTTTGAAAATAAAAGTCCATGGATAAACCATAAACAACTCTGACTGCTCTAAATTTGTTCAGTTTCCCCTTTCATTTTTGGCAGGATCTGAGATAGTTCCTGAACCTATACATTTTGTTCTCCTCCTTGACCTCTATCTCCTTCAAGTTAGAAAAACAGGATGTATTTGCATCTTTTGCCTGCCGAAGTACACACACTTCTTAAAGTGTTTGGAATTCAAATAGCTTCAAAATTAGGTTATTATTCCAGCAGTGCTACAGATGCTAAAGAGTTTATTTCTAAAATGGTTCAGGAAAAAAGACCTTTGTTATTTTGAAAAATAAGTATTTTACTCCCTCAAAGAGCAGAATGATATCACCGCACATTTAAAATCAGTATCTGGATAAAGGTAATAATTCTATTTTTCAATTATTATTAAAGCATAGCTGACAGTTCATGGATTTTTCTAAATATTCTATATAGGAACAACTCCACTTATGCATCATGTTTTCTGTATTTGTCTCTAAAAAAACTTTTAATCACCAAAGAGAGCTGCAGAGAAACAAGATGGCTTATTTCAGAATTCATTTGGTTATGTTGTACAATTCCCTGTTTAAAATTTCAATCTTCTGTTTTTTTTTGTAGGGATAAGACTGGTCCCTACAGAAATAATTATTATATGTTTTCCATAAACTTGTCTATGTCATAGACAGAGAAACTCTTAGGAAATAAATATCCCACTATCTGCTCCAAAAGCTGAAATGTCTCTAAATATATTATTTAAAGTTTTCTATTTTATTTTAAAAGCTGGGTATTCAAAATCTCCAACTTACTAAGAAGCTACTAGTCCAGTTATATGGTTTATATATGAGATTTTCCTTGTAATTTTTTTAGGCAAGATGAGTAACATGACATCGTCCAAACACGCTAAATATTCTGCTTAGCATTTTGTATCAACTACACTTGTAGGGATGGTGGGGATGGAGCATCAAAGATAAACTGAGGAGATTGAGGGAGAACAGAAATAAATTATACTTAATCCTTTTCAATGATCTCTCAGATATTTGATAGTGAGGAGTCAGTATTAAAATGTGCACCACTTAAAGTTTCTAATATGAATAAAATATATATAAATCTATACATTTTAATCCATGAAAGATAGAATCCCCAATCACAAGTAATAAAAACAACCAAAATAGTTTAAAACAAGGTCCTCACATTTGTAAATAATCTCTACTCATAATGAGAGACATTCACATTTTACTATATGGAAAGTTCTAGGGTTGGTGATTACACACTAATGACAATTCAAATTGGGGATGGAGAAGGGAGAGAAGCAGTAACAGCAGTACTATCCCGGAGACTGAAATGTTTTTAAAAAGAAAGAAAGATTTGACCCCATAGGGAACAGATTTTAAGATGATAGTTCATGCCACCTGACACTTCATCTGCTGGTTCTTTTGCATGTGTGAAAGACTGTAAGCCCTTTGGGGACAGAGTGTATTTTACAAAAAGGCCACGATACCTGACTGGGGTCATTTGATGCTATTATAATACAAATTATAACACTCCCTATTATATATAGTTATTTATCAAGATGCTAGTTGGGTAATTAAAAGAGAATTATTCAAAAACCACTTTTAAAATGTAGCAAAATATATGCACAATTTTAAAGGCACAAGAGAATTCTGAATATGTTTTATCTAACTTCTCCAATTTTCTTTAGATCAACAAGGAATACTAAATTTATTTTTCTTCATTTACAGTAGTTAAATGATCATTTTTAAGAGTTTAGAAAATAATGTCATGTCTGCTTCTCAGTATTTGCAGGCCAGAATGCATTTAAATCAGAATTCTGAATTTCTATTATTTGCTAATAAGATTTCTGAACTGTATTTTGTAATACTGGAGAACATGATTAGTAGAAAGAAATAGTGTTTTACCCAGGAAACCAACTGTGCTCTGTAGAAGGTCGGCCACTCAGACTCAAGTTGCAGGCTTTGTACACTGTAAGGGTCTCATGGATATATCCATGAGGATTTACATATGCTGCCATAGGTCCACACAAGGATAAACTAGAATGGATAAAGAAGAGCCAGTTGTGTACTTTGATAGTTTCCCAAGACATATCAAAAAGGAAAAGAGGGTTGAAAAGTATTCATAAAATTAAAACAATTCTAATTAGAAAATGAACAGAGGAAGCAAATTGTCAAACACTAGAAAATATTTTGCATAAAAAGCAGTCTAATATGCTTGTAGATAAGATTTACTGAGTTACAGTATTAAAAGATGGAATAAAAATAGGTACGTGCACCTTTATAACATGAGATAACGTCTCAGTAATTTTCCAAGTTTTGCATATATGTAGGGGCTGATCCTACTATCCCTTTCTCAAGAGTTAGTAATCTTTACTAACATGAGCAACTCCTGGTGACTATTTCCTAAGGCTCTGTTTCAGGAAAGGCACTTAAGCAAGTGCTTAAATGCTTTCCTGATTATTATAAACTCATGCTTAAGTGCATTCCTGAATTAGTGCATAAGTGTTTCTTAAAGGTGAGAAGTTAATAGTAGGCCTGATGGAATGTTGGCATGGAAAATGCCTCTTTTGGAGTGGGTGATGGTCTTTACCTCATTAATATGTAACTAAGGGCTAGTCTACACTAATGCTGTAAGTTGACCTAAGTAACGCTACTTCAGTTACATGAATAACGTAACTGAAGTTGACATAGCTTAGATTGACTTACCATGGTGTCTACATTGTGCTGTGTCAACGGGAAACACTCTCCCGCCAACTTACCTTACTTTTCTCGGGGATCTAGAGTACCAGAGTCAATGAGAGAGCATTCTCTCATCGACTTAGCAGGTGATAAATCGACACCGCTGTCTTGATCACAGCAGTGCCGATCTACCGGTAAGTGTAGACATGGCCTTAGTGTAAACAAAATTCAAGATAATTTGCCATTTACTTTTACTTGCCTTCATTGAGTAAAAGCTTACAATGAAAACAAATAGCAACACTACTCATACTCTTACCAGCAACTGTAATGGTTTTCAAGAAATACTATCCTGACATAGCTATTAATGAGGACAATGGATAGGTCATGCATACAAGAATGAATTGCCTACTACAACTCTTAGAATGATTTTTAGACTGTATGACATCACGTCATAGCCAATGATATGTCTTCCTTGCTTCACAACCTACTAACAGCACATCTATGATGCTCAAATCACATATAGTAATCTGAAATTAGTGCTTGTTAAAATGTGTAAGTATTATGCACAAGTGAGATTTTTTTCCTATTAATTCTGAATTAGGTTAATCAGACCCAAAATATTACAGTGATATATGAGAATTTATACAGTAGACTCTCGATTATCCAGGATGATAGGGAAAAAATTAATCCTGGTTAATAAAATTCTGGATAATCACCATCCATAGGAAATATGGGGATGGAGGGTTGGTTCACCAGCCACCCTGCGCTGGGGGGACGGGGTGTTGGTTCACTGGTTGCCCTGTGCCCTGGTGGGGATTTTTTTTTTTTGTGCTTGGGGCGGCAACAAAGCCGGAGCCAGCCCTGCGAGTTGCGCTTTTTTTTTTTTGTGGACATCCTGCTTAATCCACTTTCTGGTTAACCCAATCCTGGATAATCGAGAGTCTACTGTACTCCAAAATTCACCGTAAAAGAGTACAACTCTAAAGTGGCTGGGTGTGGGACCAGATAATATAACATGGCCTTCCAAAATCCAACTTCTCTAATTCTAAAGTCATAATAAATAACCTTCTTTTTAGATGTCTGTGGATTGGATGATGTCTGAGTTTATTTTATCTATTTTGTTTTACACAGAGAATTTCCTGTGAATATTTATTGATCAGCTCAGAACGATCTCACAAGACTAAAATGCAAAGAGAAAATGAGAATTGTAGGAAGAGCAAAACTATTAATACATATCCCATTTTTATTTATTGTAATATTGACATAGCACAGCAATTGCGTGTCTTTCAAAGAAGGGACTAATTAAAAACTAACCTGAATATTTCATTCTTAGTTGTTATTTCTGTATCTTGACATTGCTTACAACAAAGAGATGTACACTTCAAAAGAAAAACAAATACACTATCAATAGGACAACTTTATTCAGTTCTGCATATTTGTCATCAAAGTATCATAATCACAAGATTTTTTGTTTTTGTTTTTTAAAAGAAAAGGCCTCTATGTAACTGTAGTAAATTAAGAAAAGGTCTTTTCTTTCAAGAGCTTTTGACAAACTAATACTTCTAGAGAAATGAAAAGATGTTGCTATTCAATATGTAACATAGAAAAGGACAACAAGTACAAACGTGTTTTTAATTTCTGCAAAATGTATTAAGTTCTGGAATACTGAGAGAGAGTGCGTGTAACTTCTTCAGGAAGAAATATTTTGTAAAATTAAATGGATTGATTCCCTCACCACCCATCTTCTTATGCCCCTCTCTGAAGTACTATAACAGATTAATTTGCCACTTAAAATTACTAGAAAGTAAGCTGGAAAAGAAGAATTAATTACTGACCTTTCCCAGAAACTAAACCTTTGAAAATCAGTTCATAATAATACTTTATTCCAGTAAAAAATTTTGGGATGTAAAATATTTCCTTACTTTTTTAAAAAAAGAATACTACTTTTGAAATTGTCAGTGAAATAACCTAAGAAGTTTATGGGACAAAATGTTGTTGTAACAACGTTTGCTTAGAACAATTTATGTAAATCACAGTTCATATTTTTGGTTCCAACTAAGTTCTGACTCCTAGTCCTTGTGTCCTATCTCCTGCTCACTTCCTTTTGTCTCCTCCTACTTATGCCTGTTTGTGGGGGTTTTATGTGATGCGCACTTCACTCTGAATGACTTTCCTCTAATAATGTGCCAACTGTTATTACTTTCCTTCCTATCCCTTAAAGGCCGCTTCTTTTTGTCTTACTTCTCCATCACTGACCATTCCAGTGTGCCATCTTCTATTATTCTTTCATTCTACCACACTTAAGTTTAAAATTATCAGAATTTAAACATCAGACATCACCATTATTCTCCTTTATTTTATTCTTTGGCAATCCTTCCCTTCTTACCAGCTTCTTTATCTGGTGTTCCAATCATTAGGACTGTCTGATTTATAATGTAAACTCTCTGGGGAAGGACTCACGTATGTATTATTTCTGTGCTATGCACATTTTTAGCTCTATATAAATATTAAACAATAATAAACTGTTTATCATAAGAGCACTGTAAGTTTTATTTACAAAACCCATTACTAACACAATGCATTTCACATGCATCAAATGCCATAAACGCAATAGGCCAGATCCTGACCTCAGTTACATCACTAAGTCAGAATTTGGCTGATTCTGTATGTAATCAATTTAGTCGCCTTATAATATATATTAATTCAACTAATACAATTTTTAGAGAGATTTATATCATACATTTTTAAAGCTGGATCTTCACATGTACACTTGTGTCCTATATTTTTGGAAAAGGAAAGACTACAGACTAAAATCAATGCTGTATATTTCATAAGGGCAGTTCAGGTCTTCTAGTCTCAGGATTTATAAAAAGATGTACCTAATGCTGCAGATGAACAGTTCTTGCAGTTGCATGAATGTTAACATCAGAACATTTTATAATTTCAGCAACAGGAAAGGAGTGGCTAATCTCCTAAATGATTAGAGAAATCCCATCTGAAAATTTTCCTAATGCAGCCCTAAACCCACAGAAACATAGGGATAGAAGGAATCCTAGGACATGATCTAGATCGGGGTGGGCAAACTTTTTGGCCCGAGGGCCACATGGGGTTGTAAAATTATACGGAAGGCTGAGTAGGAAAGATTGTGCCTCCCCAAATAGCATGGCCCCCACCCCATCCACCCCCTCCCACTTCCTGCCCCTGACTGCCCCCCTCAGAATCCCCAACCCATCCAACCACCCTGGCTCCTTTCCCCTGACTGCCCCCTCCAGAGACTCCCCACCCCAACCACCTCCCCGGGATCCCAACCCCCTATATAAGCCCCCCTGCTCCTTGTCCCCTAACCGCCCCCTCTAGTGACCCCCCCAGCACTGTCAACTGCGCTCGGGACCCCACCACCTACCCAACCCCCCCGTTCCTTGTCCTCTGACTACCCCGACCCCTATCCTCACCCACACCCCCTAACAGGCCCCCCAGGACTCCCACGCTCTATCCAACCGCTCCCTGTGCTCAGTGTCCACCCCCAGCCCCAACCATCCCCCCAGAACCCCACCCCTTCACTCCCCCTTCCCGATCACCATCCCCCCCCCAAGTCTCCACCGCATCCAACCGCCCCCTGCTCCCTGACTGCCCCCTGCGACTCCTTGCCCCTTATTCAATCACACACACCCCTTCCCCTGCTCGCTGGAGCCCGTCACACTGCTGCAATGCACCCCGGCAGGAGCAGCGGGCTGGAGTGCTGGCAGCAATCTGAGGTTGCGATGGATGGGGGACAGCGGAGGAGGGGCTGGGGCCCACCTCCCCAGCTGGGAACTCAGGCCGGCCAGACAGGACGGTCCCGTGGGCCAGATGTGGCTCGTGGGCTGTAGTTTACCCACCCCTGATCTAGCCAATCCTCCCATGCTGTGGCAGACCAAGCATGGCTAGACCTTCCCTTTTTGTGGAATCCTCAACATCGGAGGTTTGATAATCTTTCTTAGTAACCTATACCAGTATTTAACTATTCTTATAATGGGAAAGTTTTTCCTAATATTTAACCTAAATCTGCCTCACTGCAGATTAAGCCCATTACTTCTTGTCCTGGACATGGAGAGCAACTGATCCTCTTCATAACTGCCCAATGAGCCATGGGCTTGAGGGAACTTTGACTTTACATATTTGAAAACTGTTATCAGGTCCCTCTCTGTCTTCTTTCTCAAGATGAAACATACCCAGTTTTTTTTTTAACCTCTCCTCATAAGTCAGTTTTTTAAAAACTTTTATAAATTTTTGTTGCCGTCTCCAGTTTGTCCACATCTTTCCTAAAGCATGGCACCCAGAACTGGTCACAATACTTCACCTGTGCCAGACAGAGAGGAAAATTACCTCCCTTGTCTTATATACAATACTACTCTTAATACACCCCGTTTTACATAGCTGCAGCATGTTGTTGGCATATATTCTTACATACAATACTACTCTTAATACACCCCAGAATGATATGACATTTTACATAGTTGCAGCACATTGTTGGCATATATTCATTTTCCGATCCACTATAACCCTCAGATCCTTTTCTGAAGTATTACTGAATAAGCAGCTATTCCCCATACCGTAGTTGTGATTTTTCCTTAACAAGTGAATAACTTTGCACTTGTCTTTACTGATTCATCTTGATTTCAGACCAATTTGTCAAGGTCATTTCAAATTCTAACTGTCTTCTCCAAAGTGCATTTAACCCCCTCCGAATTTAGTGTCAACCACAAATTTTATAAGCCTACTCTCCACTACATCATCCAAGTCATTAAGGAAAATACTGAATAATACTGGCCCCAGAAGAGAGCCCTGTGGGATCCCACTAGACGTGGCCTCCCCGTTTCACAGAGAACTATTGATATTGATAAGGACCCTTTGAGTATGGTCCTTCAACCAGTTGTGCACTCACCCATAGTAATTTCATCTATATCACATTTCCCTAGTTTGCTTATGAGAATGTCATGTTGAACCATGTCAAGATATACTAAATCTATTGCTTCCCCACCAATAACCCTGTCAAAGAAGAAAATTAGATTGGTCTGGCATGATTTGTTCTTGACAAATCCATGTTAGCTATTACTTATTACCCTATGTTAGGATTGCCTCCCCACTCTGAACTTTAGGGTACAGATGTGGGGACCCGCATGAAAAAAGAAATAACCCCCACAAGCTTATTTTACCAGCTTTGGTTAAAATGTTTTTCCCCAGAACACAATTTTTTTTGTATTTGGACCCGATATGCTGCCACCACCAAACTAGGTTTAGGGTAGTTTGGGACCCTTCTTTCCCTTTCCACTAACCCCCCAAACTTTTTCCTTCCCTGGGAAGCTTGAGAAAAAAAACAAAACAAACCTCGCCTAATCCTGCGAAACAGTGAAAGACATAGCTGTGTTCATCCCATAGCCGAGGTGAACAGAGAGAGACCCAGAGACAAACTGAAACTTAAAATCCTTTGTCTCCTGAGGAATTTCTCATTGGTCAGTTGTCCACCTCTCAGGTTACCTTTAGCTTAACCCCTTACAGGTAAACACTAATTCTAGGCTACTTCACACTTATGACACACTATTTTCCCTAGTTGCTTACAATTTGATTGTTTAGTAATTTGTTCCACTTTCTAAGTTAGGCTGATTGGTGTATAATTCTCCAGGTCCTTTTTGTTCCCGTTTTAAAAGATAGGTACTAGTGTTCCTTTCTGCAGACCTCTTGGACCTCACTCATCCTCCATGAGTTCTCAAAGATAATTGCTAATGGTTCCGAGATTGCTTCAGTTAGTTCCTTAGGTACCCTAGTGTGAATTAGGTATCCTAGCCTGCTGAATTGAATATCTCTAACATCTAAACATTCTTTACCCAATTCTTTCCCTATTCTGGTTTGTGTTCCTTCCCCCTCGTTAATATTGATTGTGTTAACCACCTGGTCACCATTAACCTCTTTAGTGAAGACTGAAACAAAAAAGGCCTTAAATACCTCAGCCTTCTGTTATTAACTCTCAAATGCTCCTCTCTGTGCACTTCTTGTAGCTCTTTCATGTGAAGTTGATGCGTGTACACTAGATTGACAGCCCATTTGAACACACAGATATTGTAATTCCTGCTTTAGATAGTCTGGGTTCATTTTTAGTTCCAGAAAGCCCATGTAAAAAGGCAACAAAAGACAAGTTTTAAATCATCTTGGAATCCTGTTGCTTATCAAGATAGTAGAAATCTGAACGTAAACATCCTTTTAGTCCAATATTTATATAGTCTTATCACTATTGGGATATATCAGACTTTATAAAACACCAAAATCCACTCCACTTATCATAGCACAGCAATATTTCATTACTGTATGTTTAACTGTAAATGCATTCTGATTTTTGAAAGAATGGTACTAACTGCATCAGGATTCTAGCACCATCTCTTAGCTGGCACAGTACAATGAAGTGTTCGAAATTTTTTAATTTTAAAAATATGATTGTCATTCTTTCAAGATGAAAAAAAGCCAGAAAATACTTTGGCGGTAGGAAAAAAGGGATAAAATGCACTGCGGGTCTGCTGCTAAATATAATGTGCCAGCCATTATCAACAGAGCATATATTCTATCAAAGTTAAAATCAAATAGGAAAAGTTAAAAGTTCTAAAACATACCACCTCTTAAAAAAGAATTCTGCCATTTCTGCCAGTTATATTTTGTTATAGATTATACAAACTCGACTCATCACCTGGTGACACTAAATCAAAGTACCATAAATCAAAGTACCATAAATTAAACATAAATAAGATACTTACTTTGTTCATAATATCTAATTCACACCGCAGTCGCTGAATAGCGCTCCCTATTTTAAGCAGCTGAATACGTAATGAATCATCAATTGGGAGGCAAGCAGCAACTCTGTAAGAAAAATCTGGAGAAAAGTACCATGCCGGTTACAATGTAAGAAATAAAAAAATAAAATACAGATGCCTTTTATTCAGTTCTCTATGTCTGCACAATGCTTTTCTAAACAAGAGAAATAAATTTCTACTAGCAAAAATATACGCTTTTCACACACTGCATCCAAGTGACAACGTTGGCTCTAATACCAATGTTTGCTTAAGTGTTATATCATGGGAAGGATACACACTGGCTGTGTGCGTTCATTTTCGTAGGGTTTGTTTTTTTCCAGATTTATACACAGAACAAAAATATATTAAACAATAGTCATACAGTTCAGTCTTGATATACTCAAGCAATTTTTATTTTTAAAAAATTATATAAGAATCAGCTGCCTTTGATCAGACATTGGAATTTATGCTGTCATCAGGTAATGGACTTCACTGTACTCATTCTTGTCCTTAGGTGATCAAAGCCCTGTTAGACCACAGGACAAGCACAGGCCTGATATACTACTTCAGTCCCATCTCATGGTCAGTCACAAAATTCAAAAGCTGGACTTTCCAGCTTTAAACATTAATTTCTAGCTAAAAATGTGTTGGAAAATTTTTGATAAAGATGTTTTGTTAATAGACCAGTACATGCTTTCAGTACACACAATCTCTTCCCAGTAGTAGTTGTGGGCTAGCCAGCAAGAAAAAAATATATTGATCATTACCTTTAACAAAATACGAGAGGAGAAAATACAAATTTGCTAAAAAACAAGCAACATAATTTTACAATACCTATTGGATTTGATGGAAGAGATTCATCTTTAAGGTTTTCATCCCACTCATGTAGTTGCCTCTTGACTCTTTCCATTAAGGTTTCCTTTCATTAGAAGAAAAGTGTAATTTAAATACATATTTTTTCCCCTTTAAAATAAAAGCAAAATGGGGAGTGAGCTACTGGCATCTAGTGGACATTAGCTTTAAAAATCTTAGCACAAAGACAGTTTATCTACATGTCTACATATTTTAAGATATAAATTAAAAATCAGACAAGGTTTCCCATTCAGGTAAGGTGGCACAGCAATATTTCATTACTCTATGTTTAACTGTAAATGCATTCTGATTTTTGAAAGAATGGTACTAACTGCATCAGGATTCTAGCACCATCTCTTGGCTGGCACAGTACAATGAAGTGTTGGAAATTTTTTAATTTTAAAAATATGATTGTCATTCTTTCAAGATGAAAAAAAGCCAGAAAATACTTTAGCGGTAGGAAAAAAAGGGATAAAATGCACTGCAGGTCTGTGCATTTTACTTTCAGTACACACAATCTCTTCCCAGAAGAGAAACAAGAGATCTGATCAGTTTTGGAAAAGAAATTAACTACCTTTAAATGACTTCTATGCTATGGTAGTATCAGGATGGTTGGTAGCAGAACTGACCCCCATCACTCCCCTCGTGACCAGATCCATAGTCCACTTTCCCTCCACAGGACACAAGGAGTGAAATCCTGGTCTCACTGAAGTCAGTTTCAAAACTTCCACTGACTCCAGTGGGACCAAAAAATTTCACAGACAAGGTAATACACTATCAGACAGGGCTAGCAGTGCTAAAGTTCTTTACAGGATGTATATTTTGTTTTCTGTATAATGATTGTGGCAAAGATTGAGCAGACTTTATTCGGAGGGAGGGAGAGGAATAGCTGATTAATTTAGTGCTGATTAAGGACTTTAAATGGGAGTTGTAGGAAGCAGCACAGGCCAGGCCACCGCTTCCTACAGCTCCCATTGGCCGGGAATGGCAAACTGCGGCCAGTGGGAGCTGCAAGATGCCAAACTTACGGCCATTCAGGTAAACAAAACATCTTCTGGCCAGCCAGGGGTTTAACCTGGCCAAGCCACGGAACAAGTTTGGGAACTCCTGGGGTAGGTCATATTCAGTGGGGGTCCATGGTTTCTACTAAAGTCATGTACAAAGACTATAAGATAGCAAATAAAAATCCAAGCTGCTGATTTGGAAATAAAAACAAAAATTGTTATTGTGTTGAGTATTTTTTGCAGCAAATATATGTAAGTTTGTTAAAGATATTTTAATCTGTGTCATTCTGGCTAATGTTTTGATAATGCCACTGTCAGTACTTAAAAACACAAAATAAAAACAGATTATATGATTTTGTGCTACTTAATAATAAAATATCCAAAAGTATAAAATTGATTAGAGATACCTGGATAAGATAAGGTTTATACTTACAGCATCATATAAAGAGTAGAGCCATGGAGGCCAAGAAGTCAAACTAGCACAGTGAAACTTCCGCTGAAACACAAAATGTAACATTTACTTTTGAACCATAACATTTCTGTCCATCTTGTACAAGCAGATATGGGGGAGGGAGGAGAAAAGTATCTGGGAAGACATCTACTTATTTTAAAAGGCCATAAATTGTCAATCAACTTAACACCACTGGGGACTTTTAGCACATTCAGTCCAAAAATCTCAAAATATTTTGCAAATGCATTAACATCCACAGCACCCATATTGAAGATTTACAAATAAACAAACAGATTGAATCTCATTTAATGACAAATAATCACCAAGCAGATGTGACCTTCAAAGATACACCACCTTCAAATCTAATCAGTTTTATAAAAAGTTATCAGTAGTTTCAGGTTGTTTGCCTGTCCATTAACCTACCATTAATTTTTGTTGGTTTTACAATCTTTTTTTGTATTTTAAACATATTTATCCCTCTCCAGTTGCTATATGAATGATCCCCTCCAGCAACGGGAGGTGGGGGAAACTGACAGACTACACAGGGTAAACAATGAAATTATTATAATCAAATGCTGCCAAATGCATATGCAAATTAAAAAAATATTAAGAACAATGGGCCAGATCATTAGCTGGTGTAAACTGTCTTCCTGACTTCAAAAGAATATTTTTAAAGAATTAGCAATGGTAAGTGTTATTTGTAAAAACCACAGATAAAAGTACTCACATAGATGTTTGATTTTTAAGTTGCTAGTGTCCCCAAATGACAAGTTAAACACACACAAAAATCTGTGGACAAGCCAGAAACAGAATCTAGATCGCCTGAGTCTCAGCTCTGTAGTAGTCTAGTAGCGTAGATCCAAAGAGTGCTTTCTCATAGTAAAACAGTTGTTGAGTAAGGACATTTTATAGTAAATACAAAACTCTGGTCATCATGAGTCCATTGCTATCTAAACACTAAAAATATTTGTATGTGGCGATCGTCAGTGCTAAACATTTTCAAGAATGCCTACCAAATATCAGTGCTTATTCCCAATCTATGGGAAGCCTATTTAAACAGTATAGACACTTACTGTTTCAGTTTACATATATTAAGTATGGCATAAAATTTCTTATATCACACCTGTTTAACAATGTCCTGTAAAGGACAATTCAGGTTCAGAGTGGAATGGGAAAGACATGTCAAAAGAAGGAGGAAAACTTAAAACAAAAGCATTGGGAGTGAATTCACTGAAGTGCCTTTTTAAAAATCCAATAGCTGCATTATTGAAACCACAAGTGTGGTACAAGACCCTAAAAATATAAATAGAATAGAATTTACTGTACTTAATAGACTGCATATATATTCACACACACAAATATATACACAAACACGTTTGAGATGTAGAACAAGTCATAACATTCTACTGTTAAGAGTGACTTGTGTAGGTTGAATTGTTCTCAAATGTGAAAATGAATAACATGAGCACTTGATTTCTGCTCCAAAGAAACAGTGCTACAACATACAGAGTGGATTCAGAGAAATAGCATGGAAGGGGAAAGGCTGAGGAACATCTCTCTCAATGTTTAACCTGTCCAATAGTAACACACTTTTTTCAAGTTGTTCAAAAAATAAATCAAATCTCTGCAGCGAACACTTGTTTCAAAGAATTAACAAGAGAATTAGAGAGATTAAGATATTAGCAATAATGAGGTAGAGACAGGCTACTTCCTGAGAATTAATGATTCTCTAGGAAGGCTGATGCCCCAACACAAAACAAGGACACCTACTATGACTGATTTCTGCAGGGAAAATGCTTTGGTCATTATACACTTAGGAACCTTTTATTGAGATACTGAACTCAACTTACACAAGACTGGCATTTTATTTTATTTTATTTCTTTAAAGAAACTAGTGTGGGTGTCTTAACAGTTGCACCTACCATAATGATCTAGATAAAAATCTGTCAGCATTTAATTATGAGCCCTTATTTTCAAGGACATTACTAATCTTCAAGGTCAAATAATCTTCCTTCAGAATCTAGTAATGTGAAGGCATCAACCCAAGAATTCCTTTTTCGTTTTTATTCTAATAATCTGAAAACTTTACATTGTTTACTGGCATATAAGAAATGAGTACGGTGGAACTCTGTCCATTTGCTAATGGACAGAGGTTTATACTCCAACAAAGCAAAACACCACAACCAGTCCTATCTGGTACCTTTGGCCTTGTCTACATTAGAAAGTTCAGTCGATGTAAGCCACTTTGCATCTACCTAGCTCTGCATGTCTACATTTCAATTTGTCTCCCATTAACATACGCTTTCCATTAAGCCAACACAGTAACATCACCTCCCTGAGCAGTGTTGAGCCATGGTCAACATACTGAGATCAATGCAGCATGAGTGTAGACACTGCATTACTTATGCTGACCCTAACAGTCCTTCCGGCAGCTCTCCCACAATCTCAGACACTAACCACTCTAGTCACAGTTGTGAACTGCACTGCCAAAGGGTCATGAAGAACAGAAGCTAACACCCTCTTTAAAACCATGCAGATTTTTGAAATGCCTTTTCTTAATTGTCCATCGTGACGAGCACATCTAGCAGCAATCTATTGTTTGGTGCAATTGCCCAGATGATCGTGCTCCAGACGTACTCCGGCTTGGAGTAAGCAGGACATATTGGCCTCCTGGGCGAAGAGGCTGTGCAAGCACAGCTATAGTAACATGGATATCTACAAGCAGATTGCACTGGATGGATGCAGAAGAAGGAGCACAAGTGAGATCAGTATCACCGTTGCATGAAAAAGAAAGGAACTGAGGCAGCCTTTTCAGAAGAGGCCAACAGTCGATCCACTGCTGAGGTACAGTCCTGCCACTTTTACAAAGAGCTGTACGCCATATTGATGGAGGCCCGACCACCACCACCACCACCCTGCACACCACTGTGGATACCTTTTAGGAGCCTGAATCACAGGCCCTGGACACAAACAGGAAGAATAAGGATGGGGGACATGCAACTGTGGGTAGAAGAAAGGAGTTGAGCTATGCTGTAAACCAGGATCTGTTTGAGATTTCACCGACATCCAGTTAGTTATGGTAGTTAAGCATGGGAGAGCCTGATGCAGAGGAAAGAATATCGGGTAATCGTGTAAATTTGTTTTCCATTACAGTGATGGTGCCCCCATCTATAGACTTTTCATTAATCTGACTGATAAAAGGACCATAATTTTTTTAAAAAGTGATAGGTATGATATTTTGAGCTGGAGTACTTGAGAATACAATGGATTGATGCCATTTTAGGGGATATTATTATTATTACAGTATTACCTGCCCACACTATATCTTCTCCATTTTTAATTATAATATTTTTAGTAGATCCTTTTCTAGAGTTCTCTAACACGCTCTGAACAACAGTGGAACAAGATAGTTCGAGGTTAATTAAAAACCCATTGTCCTAACACTCTAGTAACGAGAGCTCAGATCTGGATGACAGACCATCATCTTTTACAGTCAGCAAATCTGGAACAAGAGATAGTCTCTCATAGATCCCTACTGAAAAGCACAGAAGGTCTGTGAACTATTGGTATCTGGGTCATGGGGGCACCTTTAAGATGATCTTTGCCAAGTCCTGTTCCCCCGCCCACCGGCCTTTGAATCCAACATACAGTAGACTCCCGATTATCCAGGATTGGGTTAATCAGAAAGTGGATTAACAAGGATGTCAAAATAAATAAATACGCGTAACTCTCAGGGCCAACTCTGGCTTTGTTGCCGCCTCAACACAAAAAACCCCCCCACCAGGGCACAGGGTTTATAGGAGGAGAGGCACAGAAGAGACACTGGCTCCAAAGCATGAAGAATGCACCCAAAATGTGTCTCTCCGCTTTTGAAACTTTGCATTCTATTTGGTTGTCAAAAGGTGGAGGTGTCCCTTGTGTGTGGAGATGGCCTATCACTGATGTTTTCAGTAACCACTCATGAATATCTACTGTGATTTGCTTAGCTGGTCCATCAGATTCTTGTTCTTCCCTCAGATGCATAACTAGAGGGTCTATGTGAGAGAATGTACCATTCCCACAAAGCCATTGCTTCCCTACAAAGATGGGTAAAATGGAAACGCCCTGCTTGTTTATATAAAGCACTGCAGTGACATTTCCATAACTACATGGACAACTTTGTGCTGGAGATGAATAAAGAATCCTCATAATGTCTAATGAATGGCTCTGAGCTTTAGAAGGTTTAGAAGGTTTATAAGTAATTCTGTCTAAGAAGAATTGCAACATTCCCACACTGTGAACCTGCTGTAGTGAACACCCCATTTTATGTTATATGCATATTATAAATTTAAAATTATATAATATATATTTAAATTTATAATAATAAAAATTATAAGCACTTATTATAAATGTAACAGGAAGACTGAACAATAAGGATATTGCACGGTTGAGTTCACCAATCTAAAGATATTAGCACCTTCTTTAGAATGGAAAGCTTTTGATTCACTGTGTCTGTAATTGTTTGACAGCCAATACTGTAAAGTACCAATACTGAGATATATGCATGATGCTGGCAGGCCAGATGCTAGTTCTTGCCCAGGCTACAGGCATTCGCTAAGAACTGACAGTCTTGCAGCTGGGGACCAAACCAGGTCACCAATGTGTTTGTTTTGGTCAAAATACATATTACTCTTATAAGAATGTACAGTCGAACCTCAGTGTTACAAACTGACTAATCAACCACACGCCTCGTTTGGAACTGGACATATGCAATCAGGCAATAGCAGACACACGCACAGCAAATACAGTACAGTGCTGTGTTAAACGTCAACTTCTAAAAAGAATAAAGGAAAAATTAAAAAAAGATTTGACAAGGTAAAGGAAACTGTTTCTGTGCTTGTTTCATTTAAATTAAGGTGTTTATAAGCAGCATTTTTCTTCTGCATAATACAGCTTTGAAACTTTACTAAGTCAATGTTCAGTTGTAAACTTTTGAAAGAACAATCACAATGTTTTGTTCAACCTTCATTCCTGAGGTGTCGTAACTCTGAGGTTCTAGCGTATATTAAATACATTTATATATTATCTATTCTCCTAAATTCTTTATGGTGTTAGCAAAGTACATTTGACTAGTAAGGCCAGAGTACTGATTCGTAACCTGCAAGTGACTTATATGCAGGAATTTCTTATGATTATTAGACTATAAGCCATCCAACTCTGTGGGAAAACAGATGTCCAGGAAAGAGACCCCCCTCAAACTACCAAGAGTCTACAGAGATATAAGCAGGACTGTTTGGTAAGGAACAATTCTTATTACAGATGCTTTCTGCAATGATGAAATGGGGATCCATTAAAAGATATCTTGGAGAATTGCTAGTTGTCAGGAATAGTGATTGTTAGAATTCCCTTTTGGCTTATCAAAACAAAAACATTAAAACATAATATATGGCAAAAATGAATCATAGGAAAATATTTTCTTCCATCCACAAAAGGGGTTTCTTTGTTTCGTACCCCATAAAAAAAGATAGACATATTGGGAATTAGGTAGGGAAATGAAACCTGCCATCATCACACCAGTTACACAGGGGAGAGAGACAAAGGCCAGCTCTTTAAATTACATCAAGGGTAGTAAATATATCTTTTCTTTTTGGATAGTGTTGAATTAATCTCTGATTAAATCTTTGATTAAATAATTCCATTTGAGCCTGTTATTTGACAATTTCAAATGGTTATTAAATCCAAACATGCAGCGAAGGCGCAGACTGATTGGATTAGCAGAGTGATTGGATTAATCGCTCTGCTACTGTAATTTGAGCTCTTGCATTGCTAGCTTGAACACCAGCATCACTCAAGCTTCAACTCACTTCCCCCATCCGCCAGCTAGGTTGAGTTTAGAACACCTCTTAACTGAAGATAGAGGTTTTTGTAAATGGATGGGAATCGAGTTAGTGGCCAGACTTGAGTCATAACTTGAGCTAACTGTGCTGTGAAGACACACCCTTAGGTTCTTTTGGAATGTTTACATTGTAGATTATCCCCAATTTCAGCCACTGGCACAGTTGCAATGGTGCAACTCCATGGCATAGGGAAGGAGACTGGATTTGCACCAGTGGAGCATACTCTGGGGAAATGAGTGAAACTGAATTTAAATTTCCATCAGTCGAGACCAACACCTTATTAAAATGCAATAGCAGTTTCTCCTCTCCTTTTTTAAAAAGGTGAATTAAATTCTAAAAGCTAAATTACAGCAGCATACAGCTGCATCTTTAAAAAGGAGAGAAGGAAATAAAATAGTTAAGAATCTCATAGAAACACTAACTGATATATATTATACTTTATTTCACTAGTTATTAGAACTTACAGATAGAGCATGTGCAACATAGAACTTTTCTTTGCCTAAGTGAAGTTTGTGTTTTGCATCTCCTGACTTTTAAATATGTAATCTTAATGTTGCATTAAATAAATTAATTTTCTGAATTTAAATTTCAAAATATATAATCAAAAATTATATACTAGCTCTTCTGAAAGTGAAATATTTGAGTTGACCATATGCCAGAACAATGATGTATCATTAGAAGTATATAGAGTTTGTCCAAAACAAATGAGTTAAATACAAATACTGTAGTTCTTTGGTAGACATAACTTACTGGGCAGGTTATTAGGCACTGAAGTATGCAGAAATATTTTGTATATAATTTCAGACTTCGGTATCATATTGAGAACATATGAAGAGATATGTAATTACAACATGAACATGCTCAAAAATGGCCTATAATTCAGCTTCTTAGGTTCAACTACCAACTTCTCAGGTGGGAGAATCGAGATGCAAGGAATCTTAGGAGCACTGCACACCTGATTTCTTTTGATTCCTGTAGCAGTTTGGTCTTCAGAAAGTCTGGATTTGCATTTTCTGTTGATGAATTACTTTCTGCAGGTGATGAATTCTGACCATAAAGCACCTTTTTTTCACTGCAAAAGTGTGGGGCAACCCAATTAGCATATGCAGGGAGGGAGGGACTTGCAATCAGCTATGTCTTGCTTTCTTTCTGATTCATGTCAGTAATGAAAGTGAAGTACAAGAATTATACAAGGATTCTATTTAAGCAAAAAGATGTTAAGCAAATATCAGTTTGGGATATTCAGGATTCTTGTGTTATTCAGCAAGGGGCATATCATCATCATTTGTACTGGATTAACACTTAGGAGCCTCTGATTTAAAACATGATACTGACAATTTATTAAAAAAAGACCAAGAAACTTCTATTTCTTGTATTATATATTCAGCCTGTGCATGAACTTCATTTATAAAATTTCCATTACAATATTTAGTATAGGGATCGGCAGCCTTTGGCACACGGCCTGCCATGGTAAGCCCCTTTGTGGGCCGGGCTGGTTTATTTACCTGCTGCGTCCACAGGTTCAGCCGATCACGGCTCCCACTGGCCATGGTTCACCATTCCAGCCCAATGGGGGCTGCAGGAAGCAGCGTGGGCCAAGGAATTGCCAGCAGCGGGCTGAGCGGGGCCAGCAGCGAACTCCAGGCCAGAAGCAGGCTGAGCCACTCAGCCTGCTGACGGTCTGGGGTTCTGGCTGCTGGCCCCTTGCCAACTGGGGTTCCCGCTGCTGGCCACGGTGAGCAGAAGCCCAGGCCGGCAGCGGGCCCAGCAGCTGGGACCCCGGCAGGCAGCAATGTGCCATTCAGAATTGCTCACGTGCCATCTTTGGTACACGTGCTGTAGGTTGCCGAACTCTGGTTTAACCTTTTATCTGGACAGGACTAAACCATTTCGTGCTTCATTCTGGAGTAGCGAACCGCGGCCAGTGGGAGCCGCAATTACCTACTGTGCCCACAGGTTTATCCTGGCTAGCCGCGGGCCAAAGGTTGCCGATCCCTGATTTACAGAAGACAGTAAAATGCATCCAGCCTATGAGATTGTCATGTATGGTCTAGGATCACCACTCCTAACATGAAGGAAACAAACTATGTATTTAAATACAGAAAATTAAGCAAAATAGAACCTCACTAATTTGCACTTTGTTAAACTGCACAGCTACAATGGGAAAGTAGATTTCTAAGTTTGGTGCTCAGTGAGGAAATAAACACAGAGGTTCTGATGCTGGGGAAGTCACCTGCCTGTGGATAACTATAGGAATACAGTGTCACCCATGGATTACCTCTCACTCACATATCAAATACCTCAAAGAAATTAGGCCACCTGCAGATGTTCCTCATGCTCTTCTATTACTGCACGTTCTCAGTGCTCCCACAGATCTATAAAGTCACAAAAAGAAGCCACCTCTGCCCTTCAACTGAATTTACCTAGCCACAGAGAAAAGACAGGAAATGATGGCACACTAACATTTTCTACTACAAATCAGCTACCACATTCCTCTTCTCTCCTACAGCCAAATCAAAGCCATGGCAGCAGCACCAAGACAGGAGCAGAAACAGAGGCAGTAGTAGCAGCACTGATGGCCAATAGTTTTCAAGTCAAACGTAAGCCCAGGGCATGTCAAGAAGCCCTTCTATTTGCCCACAACGAACATTGTGTCAACTTCCTGGCCCTATCCCCATCTCTCAGTATTCTACAAACCTCACTAATCAGTGTTAGATAAGTGAGGTTCAATTATGTACATGATAAAGAAGTCCAGTTTAGAAAAAACAAAACAGGTACACTTACAGAAACAGCCAGAAAAACAATGCAGAACATAAACATTTGCTAGTTTGTTTATGTTAATGTCATGTGGGACTCTTTCTAAAGCCCTACTAAAATCAAGATCCATCACAGGTACTGCTTCCCCCATCTAGTAGGCCAGTCATCCTGCTAAAGAAGGGAACTAGGTTGGTTTGACATGATTTTTCTTGACAAATCCATACTAGCTATTTTGTTTAGACCTATTATGCTCTAGGTGTTTACCAACTGATTGTTCAATAATTTTTTTCCACATCTTTCCAGGTAACAAAGTTAAGCGAACTGGTCTATAATTCACCTTAAGTACTAGAAGGCAAGGAGATAATGAAAGAGGAAAGAAACTGATGGAATAAAGGAACTGACATGAGAAAAAAGTAAATGTTAGTGAGTGGAACTCGAAATCAAGCTCTTTGCTACATAATGAGAATTAAATCTATCACCACAATCTCCTAACATTGACCAACCCAATAGAAGGAATGCGTTTGTAAATATGTCTTGGGAGCCTATGAGTCTTATCTTACATTTTTTATGTTTAAGTGCCACCACAAACATTAACAGATTTCATATGGACTTAGCCCCATATGCTATGTAAAAAAAAAAAGGGGGGGAGTTATGCCAGTATAATTATAGCAGAATAACTGTAATAGTATAGTTCTGTCAGTGAATTTCCCCATGTATGCAATCCTTATACCTTTCCAGCAATTTAGCAAGATATACACATACATAATTATTTCCCCAAAGCAGTGACATGGTAATTAAAATAAGACATAACCAATTAATACAAAATGTGTATCTGCCCACTGCTGACCATTGATAAACAACCCACACAATCTGCAGCAACAGCAGAAGGCTGACATACAGGGTCCCAGTTTGTGCATTTTTCTTTAGACACACAGATGGAACTTATTGATTTTTGAAATGCCGTCAAAAATAATAAAAAAAACACAATTAGCTTCTGACCTTTTGATATTTCTGCCACCATTGATGTATATGTTGGTCCTGCCATGCTATAGGTTTGGAAGAAGGAAATATGTGGCACCTGTTGAGAGATTCCAGCTGTACTGCTGACATAGTTGAAGGCAGCACTCGTTCAGGAAGGATTTGTACTTTAGCCTGCTGGATTCTGATAAAAGAAAAAAAAAAATACATATAAAAAATTTAGAAGAGCAACAGTTTGGATTCCACCGCTATGTAAATACGTGCAGAAGAACTAACTTTGATGCAGCACTGTAAAACTTCAAACATGAAGCTATTTCATTAAATTCTTAAAGTTACGTAAGTTTCACTTGTATAACTTGAATTATTGTTCTGACTACATAGCACAGAATTTAACTACAGTAACTCCTCACTTAACGTTGTAGTGAAACGATGTTAAATCCAGTTTTCCCATAAGATTTAATGTAAATGCAGGGGATTAGATTCCAAGGAAATTTGGGGGCAGGGGAGGCGGGCAGACAAAAGGCATTATATTCTGTACTGTACTGTGGTTGGGAGGTGTCCTTGGCTTACCCCACACAGGCACAGCCCACTGCAGGCAAGGACGCTAGGAAACACCTTGCACAGCAGCAGTGGCAGCTTTCCCTCAGAAGAACAGGTGCCAACTTTGCCGGGGGATGCTCCAGGCCTGCCTCTTCCCATCCCCACTCCATTCTAGGCCCACCCCTTTTCACCCCCACTTCACCTCCCCTCTGGAGTACGCCATGTTCCCGCTTTTCCCCCTCCCTCCCAGCAAGTCCTAAGCACCGTCAAACAGCTGTTTGGCAATTGGGGAAGGACGTAGAGAAGAGGAACTTGTGCAATGCTCCCTTGTAAAGCTACTGCTTTTCCACAAAATCTTACAAGCAGTGGACAGAGCAGGCAGCCAAACGACGTGATAAGGGAGCATTGCACAACTTTAAACGAGTATGTTCCCTAATGGAGCTGCGACATAACTTCGAAGCAACGTTAAGCAGGAGGATATTAAGTGAGGAGTTACTGTATTTGAAAGCAAACAGAACAATGATTAGGGTATCTTACATCTTCTCTATTTTCAAGAGTGTGGTCCAATGAAAATTTCTTCCAGTTAATAAACAAACCACCAGAAGCACTTTTAGGTCCATCAGTAAATTTTATATGTAATTTTAGGTGTTGGATATGAGTGTATCCAACATATTCAAAACAACATACTGAATAAAGTATCACTGTTTAAGAATAGTTAGATTTCTTAATCTCTATTTTTTATTTTTCTTTAAACTTATAGAATATTCCTTTACCACATCTTTTTATGTAGGAATGTGGAAACTACCACCTAAAACTTTCAACATGGTTACTTTCTTCCTTTCTGAGTTAGCTTCCTTTATCATGAGATACAAAATAAGTGTAATCTACACTTTTAAGGGCATAGTTTATGTATCAGAATTGGAAGTAGAGTCACAGCAGAACATTCTACCATCTCAGCATTATATTTTTAGATTTTTGTCTCCTCAAGTTATTTTTGGTACTAAAGTAACTGTCAGCTAATATATATCAAACTCCCAGAAAGGAAGGTTAGATGAAAAGCAGTTCACTTTCTTTAAACCCTAAACCTTGTGTGATTAGCCAGAGTTCAAAAATCAGCAGAAATGGGATACAGATAGTAATCGTCTTTTAACACCTCACTTATACACCAGGTCACCTATTCCCCGAAAAGGCCAATGGACTTAAAAAAAAAAAAAAAAAAAAAAGCCTACCAGGAGTACTGTTTAGTAGGAAAGTATTTTATATGTTGTGTTCTCTTGACAGTATAATGCATCAAGAATACTAAAGTGAATTTGTCAGTTTAAAAGTGTGATTTCACATGTTGTTTTGATTCAACAAAAAAAAACATCAGACTTAGATTTCTGCTTCTTTTTCTAGTATATGTAATGTGTACTTTCCCTCCACATATTTTTAGGAGTAACTGCTGCCTTGACCTACAAATGCAGATCATATTGTAAAGTGATATTTTAATATTTACTGAAGATAAAAAATAGCATGACAGTGACAGTAAAAAATAAAAAAATGGCACCCTTTCGTTTCTGATACTCACTTCATGTGACTTAAATACAGTACTAAAAAGGTTTAAAAGGGTTCAAGATAAATGTACTTAGGTAACCTTTGATTTTTAACTGTAGTTCAAAGGTCACACTAGGGAAATTTCGTACAGCACACTGAAGTTATTAACTATGCTGACATTACAACTAGATTGTAATTACAACTAGGGGTGAAGGACAGCTCAGTGGTTTGAGCATTGGCCTCCTAAACTCACGATTGTGAGTTCAATCCTTGAGGGGGCCATTTATGGACTGGGGCAAAAAATCTGTCAAGGGACAGTACTTGGTCCTGCTAGTGGAGGCACGGGAGTGGACTTCCCTTTCAAGGTCTTTCCAGCTCTATGAGATAGGTATATCTCCATATATTTAAATTGCATAAGCTGTAAATGCAGGCAACAGTTTCAAATATGAGAATGCCTCCCCAACCATGTAATAAAGCTGAACATGTGTTGGAGACTATATTACAAGATCTCAAGCACTCCAATACATTTCATCTTTAAAGAGTTAAGCAATATCTTGTTTTTGAAATAATTTTTCAATCCTACTTTCAGTTAATTCTAAAAACCTAAAAAACAAGTTCCTTAAGATTTCACATTTTCTTGATTAATATTCTGCTGTGGGATAATGAATGTTCTAAATCACATCGAGAATGTAATTGCCATAGTAAAATATTCTAGCTGCAGAATAAAACAGCTGTATCTTTGCCACCTCCAGATACTTAATTTTCATAACAGATGTGACTGCTACTGTGGTTAAATATGTACTGCCATCTTGTGTTCAAACAATAACTTTCTTGTTTCAAAATTCAAATGATCAGTGACAAGCAAAAAAATTAGATGGTTAGGAACACCAGAGCAGTACTGGCCTTTGTAAATGGCAACACATTATTTAATTTTTTACTTAAGGTTACTGTAATCTAATTAACTAATCATTTTGTTATTTAATTAGCTGATATTCTAATGCTTCCTTTTAAAAAGAATATTGCTGTGCTGAACAATGAATGCAAACATTTATGTTGTTCCTTTCAAACGGGTGGACACGAAATCTCATTTATAAATGTAAATTTGTTAATGACAATATTATTTGTATTTTGCTACCACGGATAGTCCTCAGTAGGAACTGTGCAGCACTCTATACAAATATAAAGCAAAATACAGTCTCTAACCCAGAATGGTTACATTTTAAATAGAGACAAGATTCGACAAGTTGTAGAACATAATTGGAGACATAGGTGCTGGAACTAGCTGTGTGGGGGTGCTACCGCACCCTCTGTCTTGAAGTGGTTCCCATTGTATACAGGGTTTACAGTTTGGTTCAATGGCTCTCAGCACCCCCACTATACAAATTGTTCCAGCACCGCTGATCGGAGAAATACATGGGTGACAGTAGGAGAAATACAAGGTTGTATATATTCACAACTGAGTGTACAAGTTAGAAGTGTCTCCCTTTCTTTTTTTTTAAAATAAGCAGACAAGAGGTCTCAATGATTCACCTACAGGCCACTGACCTAGCCAATATCATTATGTAGTTTACCATAGTCATCGTAATTTAGGACAGAGAATAGCCTTGCAAATTGATTAGGGAATAGTGTTTAATGCATAATGGGCAGCATGGAAGAAGGTGAGAAGTGACTATGGGAGAAATGACAAGTTGGTAAAAGAGGCTGACATCACTGGTGGAGTGAAGGAGATGGGTCACAAGCAATGAGATAAGATAAGAAATTGTTTAAGTTACGGAAAAGCTAAACTGTGAACTGGTAAAGTAAAGGAAAAGAAGTTAGTGGTTGATGCAGTGGAGGAGGAGGCGGTGCCAATGGAGGAATTTCACACTGAATCCCCAGAAACAAGACTTCGATGCAGAGGAGATTCAGGGTGGGTCTTGAAATCCAGGTCTGCGTCACATCTCAAAGAACCACAGTTACAACAAATACCCGTTTCTTCTTTGAGTAGATGCAGCTGTGTATTCCACTTGGGTAACACAAGTAGAAGTGCCATGCCACCCAGCTGCAGCAGGTGGGGCTCAGAGACTACCTAAATTCAGACTGCAGAACCTTACTACCAAAGCTCGCATTCGCTGTAGAATATCAGGCTCTGGAGTAATGGTTCGAATGCATCAATGACCAAGTAGCATACTTGCATATGTCACTGAGGAACGCTACGGACATTGTTTCAGTACTCATCGAATGAGCTCGCACCCACTGAGGAGACATATGCCATCTTGATGCAGGATGTTATCCATTTGGAGACAGTCTGCGAAGAGACTGCTTGGACCCTCAGGTAGTCTGCCTATGACACAAATAAATGATGCAAAGCACGAAATGATTTAGTCCTGTCCAGATAAAAGGTTAAACCAGAGTTCAGCAACCTGCAGCACGTGTACCAAAGTTGGCACATGAGCGATTCTGAATGGCACATTGCTGCCTGCCGGGGTCCCAGCTGCTGGGCCCCCTGCCGGCCTGGGCTTCTGCTCACCATGGCCGGCAGCGATAACCCCAGTTGGCAAGGGGCAGCAGCCAGAATTCCAGACCGTCAGCAGGCTGAGTGGCTCAGCCTGCTTCTGGCCTGGAGTTTGCTGCTGGCCCCGCTCATCCCGCTGCTGGCAATACTGGATTCACCATGGAGCCGGGCCCACAGTCCAAAGGGGCCCCATACTGCCGTCTCCCGCTGCAGGGCAGGCTCTGTTGGCAGCCAAGCTCCCTCCTCCCTCAGCCTGCTATGTTCCTGCCCCTGCATGGGTTTTCATGGGGATGGCAAAAAGCACATTCTTGACACAAAGGCCATGCCCTTGACCAGATTTCAAGTCCCTGTTCCAAAGCAGAGGTGAGTAAATCTTTTAAAAGAATAAGTTCCCAAAAAATATTAACACAGCAAATCAATGTATTTTTCCTTAGCCTCATTTCAGAAATGGATGAATCATTTTGTTGTAAACATTTTGTAAAGTTATATTCTACAGAAAACAGGGTCTTCTAACAGGCAGCGTCAAGCAACCTTAAAAATACAGCCTGATTCATAATGCCTAATCAGTTCAGTGACCCGGAGAGGCATGATATCCCAACACTACAGTTAAAATGTTGCATTGGGAAGAGCAAATTTTCTTCAGAGGTAAAATTTCTTCAGTCGTATTTTACTAAAAGTGCTGGAAGTCACTAGTTTTGCTGAACACAGAGATGCATATATTATCTATTTTCTTACCCATCTGACTGAGTTCTTATTTCAAGCACCTTGAACCTCTGTCTTCCTACTGCTTTCACTTTGACTGTTTCAATGCCAAACTCCTGTTCTTCTCTGTATGCATATATTTCGGCTGTTGTTCCAAACTGTGCTTCTCTTTCACGTATATTGCTAAAAAAAGAGTATAAGATACACATTACCTACCATACAGGTTACAGTGTTCACGCAACTTTCAATAAGCCTCCCACCTCCATTTTTTACGCATTCGTCACTTTCTGAAAAAGTCTCCTTTAGGGCTGAAATTATCCATGCTTCATCTTAGCCTAAAATTGCTGTGTTTGTTTTTAACTTTCAGGAGTAAAATCTCTTGAGCTACCTGAATTATTACAAAGGGGAAACAATATTTGTTTTCATTTCAAAAATAAAGTCTAATTTTGTTTACTTTGTGTGTTTACCAATGATTCAAAAATTACTTAGCAAAAACCCCTTCAGACTCAGCACCATGGCTGATCTGCAAGGAGAAATGATTATGTCATGGCAGAATCAAACAAAAACAATTCTGTGTTTAAAATTTTGATAATGAACATACTAACAAATTCTTAAGACTATATGGTTCTGAAAATAGCTTCTCTTGCCCCCAGTACGATCTAGTAACATCTCTAGTAGATGGGGGAAAAACCTGCACATTCTTAACTAGTCTGGGCAATCCATAGGCCGGAATACCACACAGTGGAAGAGAAAGGACTACATGTGAAGTGGGGAACCTTGGTTAACACTTGCAAGAGCTGACCAAGATTGCTGGAGCTCGAGAAGACCCTTTAGATACTGAGGGGCTGCAGTGGCTTCTCCCCACATCAGCTATTGTATAAAAAGCAAACCATACTTCTAATCCTTTCTACTCCATTGTGGAACATCTCTTTGGTTGGTGCAGGTGAGGGTGAAAGAGGGAAGGAAGGAGGAACGATTGCCATTTGACTGTTTTAACTAGAACTCTTGGGGACACCACAGCTTTTAAATGGAGATGGGACACAAGGAGAGCATCTTTTCAGTACACTGCCTATGACAGGAGAAGGGGGAAACAAGGGAGAAACTGATGAGGAGCCAGTTAGGAGTAAGGGGAAAAAAAGACACGGGACAGCTAAGAACCAATGCAGTGAGAAAAACCTGACATCTTGGCAGTCAGAGTAAGTTTCTCTTTTTTACACCCTCTCCCACAGACCTATACAGTAGCTCCAATATCTCCTTATTTGCCTTAGCTCTATTTGAATCATATGTCTAAGACTGTTACATATAAGCTATGCAGTACATTCTTTTAATTTGGGGAAAAGAGAATCAGAAATACATTCTTTCGATTACACAGGCAAAACATACTTTTAAATAAATAAAGTTTAGAAAATAACATGCTAACCTCTGGTTTGTGTCCCTAGGTTCCAGATCCTGAGATTTTTTTATTTTAAGCAGAGGGGCACTGCATTTAAACACTTAATGAAATCAACAAAAAATTCACATAAAACCCCCCCCAAAAGGTATTTCCCCCCTTGGTTTTCTACCTTGATTTTCTAACACACAACTCTAAGCCATTAAAGCATGTAATATATTGCAGAAGTGTTTCAGACATCTGTTTGTAATATTCTGCCCAAAGAAATCAGTGATAAAACATAAGCTTCATAGCATCAGTAACTACTGAGTATTTTACCTGTATGCAAGAACAGCAAAGGTTCTGTCTTTCTGAATTAAATTCCGCACCATGCTAACCTCTTGAGGGCGAAAAAGCTGAAGAGGCAAGGTTTGTCCAGGAATCAACATCACCACTACATGGGGCAACACTGGAATCACTTGACAGCTGTCATCATCATGCACTGTTCTCCCATGAAACTCTTCCATATCAGAACCCAAATACTGTAAAGCAAAAAATAACTATCACTAGCTTACTACTTTTGAGAGCTACAAGAAGTTATGGTACTTAATAGGTTTAAAGTAAGACCAAATGTCTAGCCTGAGGAGATGACAACATAATAGTATTTGCAAAGTTTCTAAAAATATTGAACAATGAAGGAATAAAGATTATGAAAAAACTGGTTTTAATACACTAGTATGGGGTTCTTTGTGGACTGCATCTTAATATTAATAGGGTATCTTCCCTTACACCCACAAACATGTATACCCATCTTACATTTGAGATCACGTAACATTCCTGTGGCAACTACACCAATTGCTTAAATGGAAAAGTAATATTAGGAAATATATGATGATTTACCAGCTAAAAATGAGCAAGAGAACCATTACCAAATGATCGGTCAGTTCCCTGCAGTTCATCAGCAAGCTCTCCATAAGGAGCTTCTGGCCTTCAAACTGTTACAAAAACGCCCATGGATTTAGTAACACTCTAAGATAGGGGTCTCAAACTCAAACCATGAGGGCCACACGAGGGCTAGTACATTAGCCTGAGGGCCACATTACTGACACCCCGCTGCTCCCGGCTCTGCCCTCATTCCTCCCTCTCCATGAGGCCCCACCCCTGCCCCACCTCTTCCCACACCTTCCCTGCCCCAATTCCAACCCTTTCCCTGAAATGGTGACAACCGCAGCCATTCTTAGGATATAATCTCTGATCCACTAAGTATATGATGGAGATCACCAACTAGAACTGCGCTAATTTAAATATCCACCATTTGTTTCTTTTGGAAGTTCAATTTAGTCATATGTACCACTGGACTCTATTCCATTACTACTATGACTAAAAGGAGGGATTTCTAAGACAGTATTTGAAAGAATAATCTAAGTAACCTGACAACACTAGGAATGCCACTACATCTATTCAGAGCCTTTTTTTAAAACCAGGCTCGTACATCTACATACAACTGGATCAAAATCTCTTCACAAGAATGCTTATGATGCTGTGGAAGGCACATAGAAAAATCACATACCATATGTGATGTTGGCAGACTGGTGTCAAAATTAATATTTGGCTTTTCAGCTTCTTTACTATCTTGATCTTCAACTTCCATTTCAAGGTCATCCTCTTCCTCACTCTCTGCTAACAAGCAGGAAACAGATGTAAAGAAGAAACATCATCCAACAAGTGTTAAGCTGCCTCGAAAACTCAAAGCATTAGGGAAAAGAGGATAGATACAAAGCATCCCTCGAATATATCCTTCTGTAGGCAAATTTATAAATTGGCAAAAAACAAATGTGTTTTACTTTTATGGGAAACTATTTTCCTGCTATTGCACAGAATCACATTTTCACAGAAACAGTCAAGTGCTGGTAATATGTTTTCAAGGCGCCAAACAGAAAAACGCACAGCAATTATTACATGAACCAATATTGTCACAAAAGATGTCCACCTATAATATAAAGTAGCACTTCACCTTAATTCCAAATTTTAACTCACATTGTGTAAGGAAATGAATTGAAGGAACCCAGAAAACTAGGCTATATGGCAAGATGTTAAATATTTTATTACATTTATAGTACTTTGAAATTTAAACAATTGCACAATAAAAGTTTGTGGTAGTATCTACACAGAATGAGTTAAAAGAAATACCAAGTACTACACCCATTTGAGCCCATCAGACGATATTTCTGGCCAAGTTTTGTTGTTGTTGCTGTTAACCTCTCTCGTCATTGTGTGAAACACTTACACAAATCAGCAAGCGAAACTAAGTTACTATGAAAGGAAGCAATTAACCTAATTCTTTAGAAATTGCTGTCAAATACAACAGTAAATAATAAATAGAACTGGAGGAAAGTGGCAATTATATAAGATGTTTTGTCTGAAAATATTTTCAGACAAAAGTGTGACTTTTAAGTTTGCAATGTCCTTTTTAATCCTTCACTTCCATAATCTATATGCACTAAATACATCTCCTATATAAGAAAAATATGTAGTGATTCGGTGCTCAGAATAGCTACTTCACTTACATATAAAATGTGTTTAAAATTTTAATATTTTTCTATTGTATTAAATGTACTACCGTGAAGAAAATCGAAGTAATACATGTCTCTATAAACTGCTAACTAGTGATTATTCTAGGCATGACCACTGACTACATAATGGCTACTGTTAGTTTATATCCATATAGTGCAATGAGCTAATTACACAATACTTCTCTTTTAGTTGCATGACACACAGACTTTTTACTTAAGAAGAAACGAAAATGACCTTTACATGATATATTCATGCCTAGCTTTCATATAAGCCTTCTAAAATAGATTTGCAGGATTCTAGCAATAAATGCTGAGTAGTGAATCTATTGTAATGGTGCTGAGATACATCACTCAGATCTCGAAATACAACACTGTATATAACGCAAAAGACCTAATATAAGGGTTATGATAGATATTTCTTGCTCAGCTTTTTTCTTTATAATTAATATGTTCTTTAAAATAAACAAAGAAAACAAAACCAAGTAACAAATACAAACCACAAATATTGATAAAGATCAGCAACTGCATCTTATTTCAAAATCACATTAAGAGAGGTCAGACTTAAAAGTAAGGTGTCTCAGGATGAACCGTTCTATTATCAGCAAGGGAAGTGCAGGTTACATAAACCTTCCCTTACCAAGACCCTATTTTTTTTTTTTCAAAAGTAGAGGTAAAGGGGCACAATTAGAAAGAAACCAACAGCCTTTCCAAGACTCTGTGATGATGCATGACATGTCTTTTAAGATATGATGTGTCTGTAAATGATCTTAAAATAAGGTAAATATTGAACAGATTGCAGAAAACTGAATGTCATTTCTCAAATTCTCCTCTTCACCCATCATAAGTGAATGCCACAGATGCAAGCTTTTCCAAGTGCTTGGTTGATAGTTTTCTATATGTTCCTCTAGACAATTATGAATCCTGGGGGAAATCTGCACTACTGCATATGCGCATAATTAATTAACCATGTATACTTTTAATTTTTTTACACAAAAAAAAGCTTCTTCCGAAACGTTGTTGGAGTTCCACCTGTTGCTTACCATGGGGCATTGGGGCGTAAGAACAGCAGCAGCCCCCAGCAGAAAATAACTTCCATAGTTCTGCCTTTTGCCCACCAGAAGGCGCTGTGACGATAGCTCACAGCAGCAACTCCTGGCCAGCTAGGGAAGAGAAAAAGCCTGCCTTCTTCACAACACCGGTCAGGCAAGGTCAGGAGACCGACAATGTGGGGTGCTGGGGAAGGATCAGACAGGGGCTCATAAGGGCTAGCGGGGGAGGAGAGACTGCGGCAGGGGCTGAATGGGAGTGGAGGCGAAGCGTCACAAGGGGGAGGGAGGTGAAGTGCCATATGGTGACAGGGAAGGGGGTGCAGAGCTACACAGGTCCAGAGGGTGGCTGAGTGGGGGCACAGAGACATATAAGGACGGGGGAAAGGGTGCAGAGCCACATGGGGATGGGGGAGTGGGTGTCTGAGTGGAGATGGAAGGATACATATGGACAGGGGGTGTAAGGACACATGGGAGTGCAGGAACACATGGGGATAGGGGCAAATGTCCCTGACTGAATGGGAGAGGCTAGGGAATCAGCCAGGGTCTGCATGGGGGAAGCTCCCTACAGTCCATCTCCTCCACCCCCAAAAATCTGTTCCATACTTTTCCCATCCATACCCAACAACCCTCCAAATTCACACCCAGGCTCCTTCCCAGCAATTTACTTCCCTCTCCCTCAGCTTCTCTGACTCCACCAAGCCTCTGCACTGCTTCTGAGTAGTGCGGGAAATATAGTTCTGTACTGTAGTTTAAATGAATTATTATTCTGAGTTCTGTATTAATATGCTTAGTAAGGAATCTATTTGTCAAAAAACATGTCCTGAATCTTTTTTGTTGTCTGTACTGTTACAGACATACTTGTTGGCAGGTATTTTGAAATAAATGACCAAAAATAATTAAAACTGGTTTGATTTTATTGTGTTATTTTGACAAATAAAATATGCAAAATTTTAAAATATTGTGTGCAGAATTTTCATTTTTTTGGTGCAGAAATCCCCCCAGGAGTAAATTACATTTGAAAACATTGTGCTAATATATTTTACATAACTTTCCACATAGGAGGACATGATCTGATTTGTCTGTGTTATGAACCTTGCATATATCACATTTCTTCCTCTCATACTAATTTTTTAACAAGCTAGCTCAATTCTAGGTGCAGAATGCATATTAATAGGAAATGACCACGTCTGACAACCCCCTAATCTCATTTCATATATTGTCTTAACTATATTTTGGAGCTCTAAATACTTAAACATCTTCACAGTTATTGTTCAATCACATTTAATTTCTACTTTGAGCTGTCTCCCACTGTCTCCGGGGAGAAGTCTGTATATATTATAAAATCAATTGTATTTAAGTCAGCATAAGGACCTCCTTTTTTAAAAACTTCATAACCAAAAGATTTTTGCTAGTTGATGCCTTTCATCTAAAAATAGTATTCTGGTTTAAATGAACTCTCATTCAGTTATATCACTAGGTAATGGGTTTTTGTGGGGGGTGAGGGGTTATTTTAAAAGAGGCAGAGAGAAAAGGAGGAGATTCTTTGTTTGTCTGAAACAGAGAGACTAGAAAGCAACATTTGTAGATTAAAAATCACTTGTACCCTGCATAGTTTTGCATAGCATTGCCAAATATATATATTAACTGCGGTGTGCTGGCCGAATGAGCCTGGAAGCCTGTGAGGAATGATGACTCATTTTACTGCAGTAGCACAATATGAACATCGAAAGAGCATCAGGATCTTTTTTTTTTTTGATAAAATTTTGTAGAAAAGTAAAGTAATGAGAGGAAAGGCAGAAAGAGCACATCTTGCCTTCTCTTACCCAAAAGAAACAATTTGATTTTTCAGTTGAAAGTAAAATGTGACCTTTATTATATTAAAACTATGCCAAAATCAGGGCAAGCACCTAAGATAACATTCAAACCACATGACACACCTTACATTTACTTTGTAGAAGGCAGATCGCCATTCTAGGTACTCAAAAGTATCTCCTCAATCACAAATATTAATGAATTTACTCTCAATGCCTTTGTGAGGTAAGAAAGTACCTCATTTTATAGCTGGGAAAAAGGAGGTGCAGGGAAAAGATTAAGGCATGCATTTTCAAAGGAGTCTAACAGAGTTAGGCATCCCACTCACTGAATTTCAAAGGCAATTAAGCACCTAATTCTCTGGTTTTATCCACGATAGGAAGTTTACTATTATAACTATATCAGTCTGGCTTCCCATGTGGACACACTTAGTCTGGAATAGGAATGCCTTTTTCTAAATTAATTTATATCACTTCCAAGCCACATAAACTAATATGAAGAAAGACTCATTCAAAAATAAGTGTGTCCACATGGGGAATTATAGCAGTATAACTATAGTTGTTTCCTTATGTTGGCAAACTTCCACATGTAGACAAGCACTTAGGCTGCTTTAAAATTCCTATGTTGAGTGGGTCAAGGTCACACAGGAAGTCTGTGGCAGGAGGAGGAATTGACTCTAGATTTGTTGAGTTCAATGCTTTAACTACAGACCATCCCAGCTTCCCTGCTTATTAGTGGGATTTAGAGTGTTCAAACTGAAAGCTTCTTCTTGGATTCAATATAGTAACTCTTGAGCTATAGATAAAGGTTCCTGCAGCTCAGTACTCAACATTCCTGTAAATCATATCTATGATTCACATAAATCATAAATTGAATATTCAGTTCTCCTTTTACATCGGTATGGACTTGATCTGAAAGATAAAGTTTCCATTCCTAACTTCTAACATATTAAATATTTAATTATTTTGCCCTTCTATGCTGCCTGGCTGATATTTAACTTCTGCACATTCCCCGCTGTAAGCAAGCAGCAAGCCAATACTAGCCAATTACATGACATATGAAGACTGAAAGACTGCAGCTACATTTGTAAAACATTGTTTCCTCTGCATATCTTATCCCGTGCTTAAAGACTGATTGCAACTATATGAGTAACAATAAAAAGATCAGAGAATGCCTCCGATTTCTGTCTAAGTTTTCTCAATACACAAAAACAAAAGTAAAAGTGAAAACAGTAGATGCTGCTGCTGCTGCTCCTTCTACCGAAGAAGAGCCCTCCGCTGGGGCTATTCTCCTCGAGGCAGACTCAGAGTACCCCAGAAAGCAGGTAGGATGGCAGTATATAAGCATTCATAAACACCACATCCTAACACAGCCTGTCTTCCTTCCCTGCCTCCACACCTCACCCTCCACCAAAGGACGTGTTCTCTCCTACCTTCCCCTAATCTGATAATGCCTGGTCACCCATTGAAAAAGTCATCTTTTAATATCATGTCCCTCTATTATTATTATTATTTGTATACTACCGTGAGCCCACTACACAGCAATCCCTTCTCCACTGCCACATTCCTCAGGTTCCCTTCCTAGTTTTCCCTCCTCTGCTCAGAGTCCAAGACCCTTCCCTAGATCTCTCACTTGCTTCCCCACCATACCAGTGCTGCAGTATTTCATCACCCAACCCCACTCCCTATTCCCTGGTGACATTTTCAGAGGCCCCAAACAAACAGCACCCCCACTCCTGCACTTTGTTCTTCCCCTCCCTGCACCACAGGCTCTCGCCCCCCTGCTCCTCACTGCAGCTCCATACTCCACTATGCCACAGACTCCTGCCCCCCACCACATCCCCGGCTCCCGAGACTCCAAACAGTCCCCTGTCCTTTCTGCATCACAGGCCCCTGCCCCCATGGCAGCTCCCTGCTCCCTCATGCCACAGCCCCCTACCCTCCACCACAGTCTTGTGCCACCACCTCCTACCCCCCCCACCGCAGCCCTCTATGCCCCCACCCCACAAGACCCTGCCCCCCACTGCAGCCCTCTGTCC